>JAXCLR010000063.1:60873955-60908583 GCA_035584095.1 Annona squamosa | reverse complement strand
TGTTGACTCCATGTATGCAATTTTCGGCTTGAAGGCAACTAGAACTTTAAGATATATAATTTCATCACTCTTTTTTTCTTCACTTTTTTTTTCTTTTAACTCCCTTTTTTTTTGCTCTTTTTTTTACCTTCTTTTTTTGCTCCCTTTTTTTAAACCTTTTTTTTTTTGCTTTTTTTTAAAGTAGGAAGTCAAAGAAAAATTATGGAAACATGATATGATGCCTCCAGGTTTCGGAACTAAGGGTAGAAAGGTTGATTAATCATCTTCGAACTTGAAAATCCATCACTAGCTTACTGCAGCGAAGCATCATCTGGACGTTGCTGAATCTTCATCTCTTATCAGTGCCTTTTTCGTACTGGTCTTGTCAGTGCCTTTTTGTCACATCAGCGGTCATTTCAGCGCCTTTTCCGTACTTCCTGCGCCAATAGTTGACTTATGAAGTAGAAGATTTTTTCAAGTCATGTAAGCTTTATGTCACATCAATGATCTTGTCAACACCTTTATGTCGTGTCAGTTGTCTTGTCAGCGTCACTTCCTAGGTCAATAGTTAACTTCTAGGCATGTAAGCTTTATGTCACATCAATAGTCTTGTCAACACCTTTATGTCATGTCAGTTATCTTGTCAGCGCTTTTCAGCATCTGTCACATCAATGATTGACTTTCTTTGCCTTCAAGATATGGTGAAGAAACTGAGCAATCAATGAAAAATGGTTAGCACTAGTAAACAGATACTAAAAAAAGTCAACCTTTGGATGGATACTTGCAAGTCCAGGTCCTTTTGTGTTTTTTGAGATTTTATTTGTTTTAAGTTCCACGCGTGAGAATGTTCGAGGTCCACAAATTTGGATTTGCGTGAGGTGTCTCTGGAAAAGTGACCAGTTTGCTTGAAGCGTGTCTGGAGAAGGACCAGTTCTCTTGAAGCGTGTCTGGAAGAATGACCAGTTCGCTTGAAGAGTGTATGGAAGAATGACCAGTTCGCTTGAAGAGTGTCTGGAAGGAAGACCAGTTCGCTTGAAGCGTTTCTGGAAGTGTGACCAGAAAACACTCAGGTTATGAAAAGGAAGTGATTTTTATGCCGAATTTTTACTTAGCGTTAATCGGTTTCATGCTTGTTGGAAGTCATCCCTTTAGGCTCGTTTTAGGTGTTTGGACGGTTACGAGGCGGTGTCCGAAAATCCTTTACGAGTTCTTTGCTGTTTGGGAGCTGGACGCCTCTGGACCTAAAAACTTTTTAGGTTTCTGTGCGATTTGGACAAAAACTTCAGAAACTCGCTGCCAGAAGACGGGAATCCTTCTGCACCTTGCTGTCCAAAGTGGACAGAGCTCCGATCTCCCGATTTTGACCCCCTTGCGCTTAATGTAGGCCAACAACGCCGTCTCCAGTGGAGTCGTCAAGCTGTAGCACCCGCCGGGAGCGCTACGATGGGCTCAGAATGGTTTCCCGGACCTTGAAAATGTGGATCGTGATGGGTAGCAACTTGGGCTTAGATTTTCTGCATTCACATAGGGTAAAACGCATTAGGATTCACGGTTTTAGATAAATCTGGCGTATGAGCGTTTTCTCGTGATTTCAGCAGTATAACGGCTAAGACGGGGCTTTCCGTATACGGATCAAGTCACAAATCCGGTAGCATAACGGTAGCGTATTATGCTGGGATCCGTGGACCCGCGTACGCCCGCCTTGCCAGGGCGTTGACTTGAACACGCACACACAAAAATAAAAAAACGGAGTCGTCACTGATCTTTAAAGGGAGATCAGCCCCTGTTTAATGGAATAAGGCACTAGTTGTACAGAGCTCGAGTTTCGGCCTTCTAGTTGAAGCAAATATGGAGAGATCTGCCAACCCGAGGCGGTTTACATGGCGTAAAAGGGGGAAAATAAGAAGATTTGAGAGAACGGGAGAGATGGAAAGGGAAAAATGGGAAGAAAGGTTTAGAGTGCGTAGAGCGGGAAAATCGGGATGCCGGGGCGTTGCTGCAGACTCCCGTCCTCCCCTTGGGATGCCTCTCTTCAAGTGTGTGGAATGAGAGGGGGAGCTCCTCCTTTTATAGATGGTGGAGTGGGCTTTGGGCTCCTTTGAAGTCATGAACTTAGTCTATGAGCTTGGGCTTAAGTGGGATCATGAATTTGGTCCATGGACTTGGTCTTGAGTTGGGGGCATAGGCTTTGGGCCTCTTGAGTGGTTGGACTTGAGCTTGGTTTGAGATCATGGGCCTTGGGCCTTTTGAAGGCTTAGACTTGGTCCATATACTTGAGTTTGGTGGACTTGAGTTTGGCTTAAGCCCGTTTGCTTTGGGTGGGCCATTGTAGGGGCCCAGAATTATAGGAAAGCCTGCTTCTGAGGCTTGGACTGCATTGTGGAGCCCGTTGAGGTAACCTGTAGGAGCTTCGCTCTTTTGTGGGCCTGGTCTGGTTGTTGAAAAGCCTTCTTCGAGGCTTAGCGGAGCTTCGCTCATGTGGGTTGAGTGCGGAATGACCCGCTTAGCTGGCTTGAACTTCCTTTTGTGTCTTGAATTTGCTTGGACTCGTAATCCATTTCAATTTATCCATATTTGGGCCCAACGGTGGGGTGTCAACATACTAACTTATTATCTTGGTGGATGTCTTTGGTTTAATTCGAGGTAACAATAAGATGCAAAATGCGAAGTGCAGACCACTTCGGAATTCGGAAACAGCAAAAAAGAAAAAAGAGTTTAAAAAAACGATCACCTCAACTTATGAATAACGCTAATTATGAAATCAATAGTAATAATAACTAAATAGGTTTTTAATTATCAGAAAAAAAATATTTTAGCTCTTTTTCATCCCCCAGAAAAATAATCGGTGAATGAGCGAGGAAGGGAGAAATGAGAGTATGCAGTTATATCCAACCAAACATACATAGGAGCCCCAATTAGTTAAAAAATTAAAGGGGCAAAAAAAAAAGCACTTAACAAATCTTTTGCTTAAGTTTTGTTTTGCTGATAGTTTGGAAGGCACAAAGGCTCTTATTTGCCACGAAACGTGATTTTATATTGTTTGGCCGGACTCATAAAATTACAATTTCTAATCACAATCGTGGGATTCTTGCCATTGGGGTTAAGCTCAAAATCTATGCTTTAGGATTCTCTTTTTTTTTATTGGTATTATATACACCTATGACATCTTGATATTACAAATCAAACTCATTCACAACCCTCACAATGGAGGGACAAACTCATTCACAACCCTCACAATGGAGGGACATATTATAGATACCCTCGTACATGAGGGACTAAGTATAAATACCTCCATAACAAGGAGGATATATGCTATCTGTGGGGTTCGAACCTACAACCTGACAGCACCCAAACAGGTACTGCCACCAACTGAGCTAACCTCAGTTGGCCATGCTTTAGGATTCTTGCCATTGGGGTTAAGCTCAAAATCCATGCTTTTCCCTATTGCGAAAGGCAATTGCACTGCATTTATGATGAGAATATAAAATTATCCTTGAAAGAATATGATAATAGATTCTTACAATCCTTACGGCTCTGTATTGTAATATCTAATACACCAAATATGATGTAATGAAAAATTAGTTAAAATCCATTTCTTTGATCTAAATCTTTTTATATATGTATCTAATAATGAGTTTATTACATTAATAAAATTATTGATGAAATGAAATATATGTAGTAGTTATATTTTAGCAATTGTCTAATCAATAAAATTGTTGATGAGATATATTTTTAATAATTATATCTAATAATACTTAGATTATTAAGATTATATTTTTAATAATTATATTCAAAAAATATAAAGTACATCAACTACGTATTAATACTTAAAATGAGTCTTAATCATTTAAAGTTATCTTTTTAGATTAATTTGGAGAGAAAAAGACACGTAAGAAGCCTTCCTGAATAAGATAAATTCAAATTTTGATTTTTTGACAAGATAAATTTAAAGTTTCAAAAATTTATTGTTTAGATAGCTACTGTTTTGGTTGTTCGATAGCTAATTTCTTTCCATAAAAGTAATGAATACAATATTGCACATATATTAGCTAATTAGGATGAAAATAATTTCTAATTTTGCTAAGCCTTTAACAATATAAAGAAATAGAACATGTCATTGCTTATACTTGTTATTATTTATTTCAATAGTAATTTATTTACTTTAATTATATATACGCAATATCTTTTATTAGTAAGTATCATTGCGCCAATCAATTTAGGGCTTTTATTATATGCACTTGAGTGTATTTAGCCCATTTTTTTATTTTTTGAAACTTTTTTATGAAACTGTTAATATATGTATATTAATTTTTACTATTCTTGAAAACTTTTAGATTTTTTTTAGATTTTTAAAAATTAGAGGATTTTTAGTAATTTTAAATTACTAAAATTGCCATTGATTTTTAAAAAATTCAAAAAAATTTAAAAATCTTTTAAAATAGTAAAGATTGATACATGTGTTAAATACATTTAAATTAATAGTTATGTAAAAAAATTTCAAAAAAATTAAAAAAATGCGTATGTGCACCCGAATGCATTAAGTCTAAGTGCACCTTGGTGTATCTAATAAAAACAGATATAACAATAACATTATAACAATATCAAAGAAGTCATATATGTCATTACATGTACTTGTTATTACTTATTTTCTAAAGTAACATATTTTAGTAGAAAATTTTATTTATATAGTTACTATAAAAGGTTATATTATAAACATATAAATTTATTTTAGCAGTTTTTTAAAATTACCAAAGATTTAGACTTTTTATCAATGTAAAGTAATAGTTCAAATAAATAAATAGTTATCTATTCTTTTATAAAATTTAAAATTTATTTAAAGGTCTCAATAACAATATTTATTTTAATGATATATAAGAGACATCTCTTATTAATATAATAATTCTTAAGTAAAAATATAAAATTTATTAGAAATACTTCCTTTATCCATCTTGGCTATTTCACATGTTTACAAGCACTTTTATCTTTCTAGCCAAATACTAAAATATTATTAAAAGTTCTTTGTAAATTATAAAGCCAAACACTTCTCAATCTTTGGTATTGCACTTTTTATAAAAGTTTAATTTGTAATTGTACTTCTTAAAAAAGTTGAAATTTATAAACTTGGCTAAACAAAACTTTAGCCTCTATCTCAAAAGTGATTAATGATTATTGCGTAGAAGCAATCCAAGAACACTTGGAACGGTGTGATTCTTCTTTTTTTATCAAAAAAAAAAAAAAAAAAAGAACACTTGGAACGGTGTGGAAGTTTTACAGCATTGCTTCATGTGGCCTAACTTTTAAATTTGAGCTTCTCTAAAAAGTTTTATTGTAAATGGAACTTATATGAAAAGTACAATGATAAGAAGTTGAGACGTGTTTGATTTATAATTTGAAAAGCATTTTCAATAATATTTTAATGTTTAGCCTAAAAAATAAAATTACTTTTATATATGCAAATGATTAAAAAGGACAAAGAAAATATTTCTAAATTTGATTATTTACTAATAAAAGATATTTATAAAAAGGAAGTAAATATTTTATAAAAAAGGAAAAAGAACTATTTCTAAATCTTATAAAATACTTTTATTTTTTGATAAACAATTGGATTGCATTCTATTTTAGAATTTATAGTCCTAATGCAATTACAATTCTAAAGTTTTGGCTTTTATTTTTCTAATGAATAATTAGAATTTCGTGTTCTATTTTAGAATTTATAATCCTAATGCAGTTATAATTCTAAATTTCTTAACGTTTAATTTGTTATAGATTCTTAATATTTTATAAATTTTTGTAACATTTGAATATATTTGTAGGCGAATTTAAATGTTTTTATAATTTACACATAATTACACATATTTTTACAGTATGGTTCATCTTATACTTAGATTAATATGATTCGTAGATAATGTGAACATATGTTGTTACAAATTTGAATTGAATAAAAATCCAATCCCTCTGTATTGCTATCTCATTAAAAAGTATCTTAAAAATCACAATGGTTTATTATAAATTAGAAATTTTCAAATGAAAAATACATTGAAATGATCTATAAATATTTTTAAATCATTCATATGAGATTAAAATATTCATATATTAGAAATGATTTATATGTTATGAATCAATTTTTTTAAAATAAATTTAATATACTTTTACTCTTATAATTTCTAAAAATTTATAGCGTGTTAAGATTTTATGGAATGGCTATGAAATGAATTATAATATCAAAAACAGTTTTAAAATAAATTTTAATGGTTAGAATTTTTTTAGATGGTACGAGATATATTAGAATGTTCCAAAAATATTTGAAAATCAAAATAATTTATGTTTTGCTAAAATTTTTTAAAAATTTTAATATAAGAAAGACCTATAAGTAATTTGAGAAGACGTAAAGACCTATAACTAATTTGAGAAGATGTAAACAACTATAACTAATTTGAGAAGATGTATGATAAGTTAAAAGATTTTTACAATGATTAATAGGAAGTAAAAGATTGAATGCTGTACTGAGTTTTGAAATAAGGGTGTGGTTGGGAATGAATAAAACTTTTGATGAAAAATTTTGGAGAATAAAAGTTGTCAAATGATGTGATATGATAGGGGTAATGATGAATAGTAAAAAGAATAAAGTTAAAATAGATAGGTTAGTTGTGTAGATAATTGTGTAGAAATGATTGAAAAGTAGGGTAGTTGTATAAAAAAATATGAAAAAATGATTAAAAAGTATCATAATTGTGGAGAGTGAAAAGTTTTAGATTGAAAAGTTTTAGCTTAATTTTTTTATTAATTACCAAACACACCCTAAGGAGGTATCCTGCAAGTTGCGCATAATGAGGGTACTTTTGTCAGCTTGTTTGGGATGCGCTTATACAATTTGTAAAAGCATCAAATTCAAACTTATCTCAAATTGCAATTTCTATGATTCCGATTTCAAATCACAGATTTAAATGGCAAGCTAAACACATGTATAACCGTGTGAAAAAAAAAAAGCACGATTATCTTGCCAAAACGCTTGGCTAAGCACGCTTTTAGGCTCTATGTAGCCTAGCGTTTGGGATGTCTAATCAATCTTAGTTTGAAAAATGTATCTGTATTCTGTAGTGTTTGGCAGAAATTATAAAATTTCGATTTGAAAAGGCAATAATGAAAATTCTTGCTATTGAGAGGAAGCTCAAAATCCATGCTTTCCCTATGGTAAAATCCAATCATAGTACATTGCTTATGGAAGTCCCATTTTTGTACTTCATAAATTTTTGTAGCGCTTTTTATAGAAGTCCCATTTTTAATTGGACTTTTCAAGAAAGCTAATATTCAAATTACAATGCCAAACGCCCTCCGCCACAAAGTACAAGACCAAAGAGAGCCTTGCTCTGCTATCTGGGCTGGCCCGTTGTTGCTCGTGATATCAAATCCATGAAATGTCGGTGGCAAATGGGTGGAGCCCCGCCCATCTGAAATTCTTGCGGGTTCAGAACTCTAGACATACGAGCAGGAAGGAGGCCCTTCTGTCGGCCTACATAATTTCCCCCCCTTGAACCCTAGAAAGTGTCGAGATTGGCTCATCCAATATTCAGGATAATGAAATAGGATTTGGAAAAGAAGATTATTATGCATTGAGAAATGAAAAAGCAAGATTGTTATGTATTAGTAAATGAGAAATTTTATGAAAAATGGAAAAAGCAATATGGGAAAGGAAAACATTTTCTTAGGAGTGGAACACGCAGTCGACATTAACATAAAAAAGATTGGCTTTCCCGCGCGGTCCAATTTCTGGGTCAAAGGCCATCTGATTGGTCTTATAACGAAGCCCGCAACCTTATGATCCATATTCTCAGTTTCAAAACGCTGTGTTAAAACTTTGAAACTCTTCCAAAAATATCTAGAATTTCATGAATTAAGAGGAAAATTAAAAGAATTACATGGTTATGTCAATGATAATGCAAATCTAATTAAAACGATCATAAAAATGAGTGCTCTGTTTATAGTTATTCATCAGGAATTCAACATAATTAAATTAACTGGGGTTACATTGAACTTTTAAACAGGGACTTAGGAATTCGTTGGCACTTCTAGAAAAATATTGAATTGGATTAACATGAAGTCGGAACCTTATCTAGCTACCTTTAGTCGTTTTGTTCTCATCAAATTCGTAAAGCTGTAAAACAGGAAAAATGTAGGTCCCAGCCTTTGAGTTTTCAAAGCCATATGCACCCAAAAAAATATTGCAACTGGGTTTGCTTTTATAAAGTATGCTTCTACTTCCCTATGCCTCAGTAAGGCAATCCAGCGTTCGTTTTTGTCATCGCAGTTGCTGTATTTTATTCGCTTCTTGCCCTTTTATATATGTATTTAGTCTGTCTCTTGAGCAAAAAAACTAAAAAATCTTGTGTGATTTGGTCTGAATAGTTCTTGCATGCCTGTCGAGTTCATTGACAAAAAATTGAATGATTACAATAACAATCCTTCTTCTACCACTACCTTTAATCCGTCTAAATCTCATCGGTTCTTGGATTGAATGTAATAGAAAGAGCCTGTGGTTTTAAAAAAGATAGTATAGTGAGGGTTGAGTTTTTAACAAATAATGAAAAATAACAGTGATTACAAAAAAGCAGATTTATTAATGGTGGTATAATTATTTACTCCACCTTCCTACGGCATCTAATCAGAATCCTGTTCATATTGTATTGTTGGTATGTTGGAACTCTATTTATTTCTTGTTGAAAACTTCAGAGAATTAAACAACAGCAGACACTCACAAACATCAGTGACGTATTCGTGGGAAGCAGACAGTATGTTAAAGCTTCAACAGGACTCGACGTGAAATCACTTCCCATAAACAAATGCAGAAATCTTCGTTGATAAATTACCTCCCAACTAATCGTATTCTGAATTTTTCCATTAGGGAGTAATTTATTCACAAAAATCAATATACAGCGGATGACAGCCAACGAAAATACAGAGAGAACAAATCCTTATTCCAACACCAAGATCTTAAATAGAATGAGAAAAGATTAGATTAATCTCCCACCACCATTTAAAGGCAGGAGCTGTGGAGCCCTCCTCCACAAACCCATCAATGGAAGTTTTCACTCACTGGAGAAAAAACGTATCAATTTCAGGTGGACTGATAGTGATTTGCAGTAGATGACAAGGTTTCCACTTCCAAGTAAAATAGCCAAAAAAAAAAAAAAAAAAAAAAACGGCCCACCAAAAAGAGAGAAAAGCACTAAGTCTATGGAAAATGGAATGACACCTTTCTTTCCGATTCCAACACCCAAAATCATCACCATCACTTTAGGAGGCCTGATTGGCTTGATTCTTTTGATCACATATAGTTGTCAATCATCTTTCAAAGATGGTGGTGGCTCAGTTCAGCAGAGGTCATTGACCATCTTGTGCATGCTTCTGGTTTATTTCACAGCATTCCACTGATATTAAAACTTGGACTAGCTAGTATTGCACAATACTGGTCCTTGTAAATTATGGGTAGCAGAAGGGTTGTGTAATACAAAGAGGGTATTAATTATTTGATGAGTACTCCAACAAACTCAACATACAGTAACATAGTTTTTTGCAAGGACAATAACTAGGCACATAAATAACTATTGTCGACGATAGTAAGAAAATTATCATTAAAACCTTTCGTGTTTAACTGACTGTAGTGGAGTTATAATTAATTACTTCACAATGCAAATTTATACAATTTGTGACAACTTTTGGTGTCGCTAATTAAAGTTCATTTTCTTGTAGGAAAGGTCAGAAACAGGGATTTTATTGAAGAATTATAGAGAAATGTTTGAAAATGTACTCGCGAACAATAAAGAAGAGATTATTAAGAATGGTTAAACTTTCAGTTTATCTGTAAAAAGGTGCTATTGTACCCCTCACCTATCACGATCTCAGTAAAACGAAGCTGAATAGATTATATCGTGCATACTTTCATCGACATTGCTCTTAATGATTTTCATTTTAAGTAACTTTTACGTGGAATTGTATTAAATAAACTAATTATCATGTGTTTTCTATACTTAATTTGGCAACTCAAAATAATTTTTTGATACTAATTTTAAGATATGTCTGACTAACTTTAAAAAAATTAAGGCTAGATGGGGAAACATGCAAAATCAATTACTGTTATATATTTTGGCAACCCAAAATCTGAACTGCGAATTGATGGATAACGTGAATGATGTAGATGGTGTGTGGACAGCTGATGAGGAGGAGGAGGAGGATGATTGAGAAGCAGGTGGTGGATAGCTGTTGTGCTGCAGGTGGCAGTGGAGGCATCTTTGCTTTGCACAAAAGGGGCAACTCATTCATTCGTACTCTTATCCAGTACAGATTCGAATTCCCCTCCAAACACGTACGCTTTTACTCCTCTATTTTCCGGGACATACTTGCTGCTGTGACTGGGATTTGGATTAATAAGGTACTATGGCATGCATGCTGCAGGCAGCTGCTGGCAATATATGGCATGCTTTGATCAGTAGGTGTATGGTTCATCTTTTCTGCACTAATGCAAATGCCTGCACCTCGGCTTGCAATGGTGACACGATACGAGGTGGAGTCCCTGCAGTCGGAAATTTTTTTATTGGAAAAAGAACCTTTTAGTTTTCACTGTATTTACGAATACACCCTCGCTTGTTTGCTGTTGGTGCTTGCTGAGAAACACGTGGTGCCACCTCAAAAAATATCGATCAGGTTCGCCCGTTCTAGCGTCATTGAATACACAGTTAAATGAACCACATTGATATGGTTAGTTTTCATACGCCCGCACATTTCGTTGATGTTCGGAAGTATATAAAAGTGTTGGATGAGATGCGAATTTAATGAGGAAATTAGATGAGAAGGCGATTGTTATGTGTTAGGAAATAAAAAAAATTATATTAGAAATAAAAAATCGTATTTGAAATGGGAAAGTAAGGTTTGTTAGTGGATGATCAAGTGTTTGATATTAGAAGTTTGGAAACCTAACATCAGCTTTAATTTATTATATATTATTGTAAATAGACCCTCTTAATTTAATCGTAGTTACAAATATACTCATAATAATTTAAAAATTGCAAATAATTCTACGTTTTTTTACCATAATTGTAACCGTTACTACACCGTAGCAACATGATTATATTTAATTTTTACAAATATACCAAAGTTTATATATTTTTACAACTATGCCTATGTCGTGTCGGTGCAGTAATGACATCATAATAATGTGAAGATATTTGCAAATTATTTTGTGCTATTACAAGAAAAGTCCTTTACTAAGGGACTTACTTAATTATAAAAGCCTATGTATATTAGAACATGATTCCTTACACCCAAGTGCACTTAGGTTCGGTGCACCTGGGTGTATTTAACCTTATTTTTTTGAAATTTTTTTTACAACCGTTAATCTAAGTATATTTAACATATGTATCAAGTTTTGCTATTTTTAAATTTTTTAGATATTAATTTTTTATTTTTGAAAAGCAATGATATTTTAGTAATTTTAAATTACTAAAAATGCTACATTGTTAAAAAGAATTAACAATGAAAAATTTCATTGATAAAGAAATAAGGATAATTTGTAAATACGTCTACATTGTTACTACACCATTAGGCATAGTATATTTATGAAAATATGCAAATTAAAATATCTCTATTTAAAAAATTAAATATATAAAAATTTTCAAAAATGATAAACTGGATCAATATCTTATATATACTTAGATTAGTACTTGTATAAAAATATTTAAAAATAAAAAATTGCACTTGAGTGTGCCAAAGCTAAGTGCACTCGGGTGGATAGTATGAAGATATTTTATTGACCCATTTAGATTTTGAATTGCAATCAGGTGCATCCGGGTGTAAATATTATTTTTAATATATTTTTAAAATTTTTTATATAGTTATTAATCTAAGTGTATTTAACATGTGTATCAATTTTTATCATTTTCGGAGATTTATTAGATATTTTATGAATTTTTAAAAATCAGTGGCATTTAAAAATCTAAAAATATCCGAAAAGGTAAAAATTGATACACATGTAAAATATACTTATATTAATAGTTTTATAAAAAAATAAAAGTAAAAAAATAAATTAAATACACTAGAGTGCACGGAGAAGCTGAGTGTACTAGGTGCACATAATAATATCCCTTATATTTTAGAGAAGAGCGGAGGCACCGATGCCGAAAGTAGAAGAATGGTACAAGGCATGCCGGAGATCCCTCTTACGGTAATTAAACAAATTTGTTTTAATTATTGTCCTTTTTTTTAATTTCAGCAAAAGAAAAGACCAATAGAAATGAGATATTTGTCTTAGAGCCGCTGTGCAGCGCTGCATACCGAAATGGAATAGAAACGGAAGAAATTGAGCAACATTGGTGGTGGAAGAATATGATTTTTCTTTTTTCATATCATTAGATTTTTGCCCCCCTTTTCCAACTATTTTCCACTAGGTAGTAATTATTTTAAAAGTTTAATTTTTTTATCACATTATATATCTTAATTTATGGAGTATACTTGTAACTCAATTTGTTAATTACTCTAACGCCTCCCTGATGTAACATCCCATGTTGTTTAGGATGAAAGAGTAAGCCTAAGCTATAAGTAGAGGCTGCTGTTAACTCTGTTAAGGCGTCATTTGGAGCACATTTAGGGTACTCAGAAGGACAAAATTCTACAGGCTAAAGCTCAAGGCGGACAATACTTACGATAGTTTGGCCAAGGCGTTACAATTACATCGTACTTAGGACAAAAATATTTTCTGCAATGTCGAATATGGATAAAGCTTACCCGTTTTTATTTTGGTTGAAAAATGCATTTATCTATTATTATAAGAGAAGCCTCATGAACACTTGAGGATTCCTCAGATTGTGGTTCATGTAATTTATTTTAATGCTTTAAACACCAATATGTTATTACAGATTGTTAATTTGACAAATGTGGTGCATTATCATATATGATTAAAATTATGTAAGTTATTAATATTTAAACGGCACAAAATTTTTTTGAAGAAAAATTAGATAAGGACGAACATGTGCAGCAAAAGAGGCAACATTTAAAATCCTAATATAATTTAATATAATGAAAACCGTTCTTGCACTTGACGTATGATACAAGACGCCGCGGACATGGATATGAGGGAGGCTCTACCATCTCACATCTTCTCCACTAAAGGTGTGTTTGGAAAATAATAAAATTTTGATCAAAGAATTTTTGATGGAAAAGCGTTTAAAATTGAAGAAAATACTACAATACAATGAGAGTAATTATGAGAAGTACATAAATGAAATTAAAATGAATAATTAGGTGTATGGATAGTTGTGTGAAAATGGTTGAAAGATAGGATATCGTATAGGAAGAAATGAAAAAATAATTAAAAAATAAAATAATTATGAATAATGAAAAGTTTTAATTTAAAATATTTTTGTACAAATAAATACTCCTAAATTAATCAATGGTGTGCTTGAAAAGTGATAAAATTTTTACATGAAAATTTTTTATGTAAAATTTTTTGAAATGAGAAAAAATAATGTGATAGGATAAGAATAACAATGAGAAATAAAACTAAAATAAATAAATTAGTTGTATAGAAATAATTAAAAATATAGTAATTTATATTGGAAGATGTTAAGAAATAATTAAAAAATTAAATAGTTATGAAAAGAGAAAACTTTTAATTAAAAAATTTCATAGAAAAATAATCACACACCAAATTCTTCTCGGGTTTCAGCTAATGAAGAAACATACTCCTTCTATCGTATTCCAATAGAATTGAGCAGTTACAAAGTAGTGCCATCGGCCCATCGCACGTGATTTTCGACACCGCCTATATACACACACCAGCGCATTCTTAACAGATAACCTCGCATAACATTGGATAAGATATATCCAAATAAACGCGTGTTTAGCAATAGACAAAACATGTTAAGCCAAAATTTTTCACGTTCTATAATTATTTTATTTTTAATTATTTCTATACAACTAATTTATCTAGTTTAATATTATTACTTTACTTATCATGATTACTATTATCATACCATATTATTTTCTTCCAACCCTAAAAAATTCATGAATTCCCGGCGGAAACTCACAGCCAGCACCACACCCAACCCAATCCTACTGTTTTTAACCTATTCTTACAGTCTCACTATTATTTTCCTTGCATGGAACCCACTCTTACTATCATTTTCCTGCATGGCTTTGGGTCCCTCACAAAACGTGCAGGATTCCCAACCATCTCAGAATTCTCTCCCGCCAAATCTCACCCATACACCTGTCCTCCATTGGCCCGGCGCAGCACCATCCTCCCACTAGAACGCACGTGCAACTGTCCGTTTCACGAAGTCGATTGCCCCGTCTTAAGAATCACCACGTGTTGGCCATCCAAGCCCTTCATCTGATAGATTGCTGCACCAAACCTTTCTCCCTCCAACCCCTCCCTTATATACCATCTCCTAAGCATGCCTCCTCCCTCCACATCCACCCTCCTCTCCCTTTCTCTCTGCCACACAACACACAGATACTCGAGTCATGTCTCTTCTTTCCATCGTCTTCCATCTCCTCTCCTTTCTCTCGCTCTTCAATCCTTCCCTCCAATCCCAACTCCAAGGTCAGTCCCAGTTCTTCACTCTCATAAAGGCCTCCGTCACAGGGAAGCCGGTTTCCCAATGGAATTCCACCCCTCCAAACGCCTACTGCAACTACACCGGCGTAGCATGTAGCACGGACGGCTATGTCACCAAGCTCGACCTCTCCGGCTACCCCATCTCAGGCCAGCTCCCGCGCCACCTTTTCTTCTACCTTCCCATGCTCCGCGTCCTCCGCCTCGGCAACACCGGCCTCCGTGGCGGCTTCCCCTCCAGCATCCTCAACTGCTCTTCCCTCGAAGAGTTAAATCTCAGCACTCTCAGCCTCGCCGGGACTCTCCCGGACTTGTCACCGCTCAAGTCCCTCCGAGTCCTCGACGTCTCCTACAACGACTTCCATGGCGAATTCCCAATGTCTCTTTTAAATCTTACGGTTATTGAGGTTCTTTACACCGTCGAAAGTGGGAAATTCGCCAAGTGGCAGCTCCCGGACGACATCGATCGACGGCTTACCAAGGTGAAGAGTCTCATCCTCTCCTCCTGTAACATCCACGGCTCCATCCCGCCCTCCATCGGCAACATGACGTCGCTTGTCGATCTCGAGTTCACTTACAATTCTCTTGTGGGTCCGATTCCCAGAGAGATTGGGAAGCTCGGAAACCTCCACCTCCTCGAGCTCTACTACAACCAGCTCGCCGGCGACATACCCCACGAGATTGGGAACCTGACCCAGCTCACGGACATGGACTTGTCCGTCAATCAACTGACCGGAACCATACCGGAGAACATTTGCAGCCTGCCGCGGCTCCAGTGCTTGCAGCTCTACAACAACAGCCTCGTCGGAGAAATCCCGCCTGTGCTCGGAAATTCCACGGCTCTGAATCTCCTGTCGCTCTACCAGAATTTCCTCACCGGTCCTGTCCCTCCGAATCTCGGACAGCTGTCGGAATTCGTGGGGATAGACTTGTCTGAAAACCGCTTCTCCGGGGGGTTGCCGGCGGAGATTTGCAAGGGAGGCAAGTTGGGCTACTTCCTCATGGTGGATAACCAGTTCTCGGGCCGTCTGCCAGAGAATTTAGCAAAATGCGATTCGCTTGTTCGGTTTCGCGTCAGTTCAAACCGGTTGGAGGGCCCGATCCCCGAAGGCCTGCTGGGTCTTCCCCATGTTTCAATCATTGACCTGGGTTTCAATCATTTGGATGGCTCGCTCCCTGCGTCGATCGGGAAGGCGGGGAACTTATCGGAGCTCTACGTACAGAACAATGAGATTTCGGGGTTTTTGCCCGTTGAAATGTCCCAGGTTGATACACTGGTGAAGATTGACCTGAGCAACAATTTCTTGTCTGGTCCAATTCCATCCGATATCGGCAACTTGAGGAAGATGAATTTGCTGTCGCTCCAAGGCAACAGGCTCACTTCTTCCATTCCCGAATCACTGTCGTCGCTCAAGTCTCTGAATGTTCTCAATCTGTCTAACAATCTTCTCACCGGGAAGATCCCAGAAAGCCTCTGCCAATTACTGCCCAATTCCCTCGATTTCTCAAACAATCGGCTTTCCGGCCCTGTTCCGGTACGCCTGCTAAGGGAAGGATTAGCGGAGAGCTACTGGGGCAATCCAGGACTGTGTCTTCCCTTCCAAGAAGACTTAGACGGCGGCTCTAACCTCCCTCTCTGCGGGGGCTCCCCAAGCCGGAAGAAGATGGGAAGCATCTGGGCAATCATGATTTCTGCAGCAGTCATAGTTCTTGGATTGCTCTTGTATGTTCGACGCCGTTGCCGCCGAGACAGAGCCGTCGTGGAGCAGGATACGATGTCGTCGTCGAGCGCATATGATGTTATGAGCTTCCACAAGCTGAGCTTCCAGCATCATGAGATAGTGGATGCATTGATCGAGAAGAACGTTGTGGGCTATGGAGGATCTGGGACTGTCTACAAGATCGAGCTGAGCAACGGCCATGCTGTAGCTGTGAAGAAGCTGTGGACCAGAAAGACCAAGAGCTTGTCATCTGAGGAGGCGTTCCAGGACAGGGAACTGAGGACAGAGGTGGAAACTCTCGGCAACATCCGGCACAAGAACATCGTCAAACTCTACTGCTGCTTCTCCAACCGGGACTCGAATCTTCTGGTCTATGAATACATGTCCAATGGCAACCTGTGGGATGCTCTTCACAAAGGGAAGGGATTGCTTGACTGGCCTACTCGGCATCGGATCGCTATCGGGATCGCCCAAGGCCTGGCCTACCTTCATCATGATCTGCGGCCGCCCATCATGCACAGAGACATCAAGTCCACCAACATACTGCTAGATGAAGAATTTCAGCCCAAGGTGGCTGATTTTGGGGTGGCAAAGGTCTTGCAGGACAGGAGCAGCAAGGATTCCACCACTGTTTTTGCTGGCACCTGTGGATACTTGGCACCAGGTAACGGAATTTCAACTCCACCAATTGCAATTAGTAACTATTTGCTCTGTGGCAAGCTATCAAACAGTCATGAATCAACCCAAATTGCTTGTGGGCTGATTGGTTTATCATCATTATCAGCGCGAAATCACCATAGGTTTATTCATTCATTCATTCATTCATTAGTCTTTCACTACTGCCGTTTCATTTGTCCAAAACCATGGGAATATTTTAAAACCATCTTGCTTGGCTTAACATCCAGAACTCCTCACTTCATTTGTAAACAGAATACGCTTGTTCGTCCAAGGCAACAATCAAATGCGATGTATACAGCTTTGGAGTGGTGCTGATGGAACTGATAAGCGGGAAGAAGCCGGTGGAGGCCGAATTCGGCGAGAACATGAACATCGTCTACTGGGTCTCCCAGAAGGTTGCAACCAGAGAAGGGGTGGCTGAAGTTCTAGACAAGCGACTATCAGGAATGTTCAAGGATGAGATGATTAGAGTTCTCAGGCTCGCCATCCGATGCACCAATGCATCCCCAGCCCTCCGCCCCACCATGAAAGAAGCTGTCCAGCTGCTGATCGAGGCAGACCCCGGCCGTTTCAATGACTTCAAATCATGGGATAAGCTCAAAGATTCAGCAACTGACGGAAAACCCGTCTGAGCTATGATCAGAGAAAGAGAGGTTTTGGTAGGGTTTTAGAGAAGTACAATCTCAGCATAGATAGCCGTTCAAAACGAGGGATTTCAAGAACATCTCATCAGCAGCAAAGCTTGGAGGATCTCACATCGCATGCCGTATTATTATGCAATATATGGCCCTAGCTGTAGCTGTAGATGTATAAGCCGAGTTAACTACAATAGAATACACTTCCTGGTAAGAGCTCTTGAGACTAATGCATTTGCCGGTAAACATCCTCCATACAAAATATGTAAAAGGATTTAATCCCGAATATTTTAAAACAGATCTCTCTAAATCTTTTAAAATATGTATTTATCAAGGTCTTTACTACCCACATCTGCTACAATTCCTGATTATTTTTTTAAAATGCTTCATTTTGTTAAACAGTAATGATTTCAAGCAACTTGGCTTGCCATTTTACAAAATCCAATCTGACGAGTATATTTTAAAATATTTGTGGTGTGTTACAAAATTAAATTACCTAAAGGTAAATACTTTAAATCATCAACTTAATGAATGTTTTGAATGACCATAAACAAAAAATAAAATCAGCTAGCAGCTAAATGTTAAATTTTAAAAATGATCTAATTTGTTGGCTCCCTAAAATTTTATTAAAATAATAATTCCCTTCCTAACTTAAAAAGAAACGTGTATAATATATCAAAAGGTTCCTTAGAAATTATTGTCAAGGAAATCGATTTTTTTTAAAAAAATCCAAGAGGTTGTGGCGGACCCTCCCACATAAAACATAACTATGAGCTTAACTGGATGCATAGCTAAATATCCTAAGGGGCCTCATTGCCCTTTGAGGCCATGGAAAAGACTTGGGCCATCATGTATATGCCATATTGCCATGGCTGTGAAATGTTATTCTCCCTCCTTTTTTTTCCTCCATTATTTGCAGTGGAAAAGTTGTTGGAACTTGAAAGATGCTATACCCACTTTTCTTTTTTCACTTCCTCGCTTTCTTTATATAATTCTTTCCTTTCCCAGTCATATCCGCGTTCCGGTTTTTCGTGGCGGGGTAGCGGCTTGCTTTTGCGAGGATTTGATCGAATTTAGCTAGCTGCAACTGCTTTATAGCTACGCACAGCATCTGTATTGTAAGACCCCACGCCCATCCAATCATTCTCTTTCTTTTCAGGAACTCTCTCTCTCTCTCTCTCTCTCTCATGAGATGAGACCGACAAGAACTGGAATGGGGTGGGTTCTTGATCATTCGAATTTAAAAGTTCGGTAAGATTCGCGGTGGGCCCAGCCACCCCTTGGAGTGAGCTGACCGTTGCTCAAGGGTTTGCCAGTTGCCGCTGATGCTGCATGAGTATTTTGTTTGCATCCTGGGGCCCCTGTTTCTCTTTTTTCACTTTTTGGCGACGTCTTTTGTAAAATTTTCAGTACGAGAGGAGAGACTATTGCAAATTCAGAAATCGTTTCTTTTTTTTTTTCTTTTTTTTTTTTTTGAGAAACAGAAAAAATTTCTTTAAAAATAATTATAAACGAAACCTAACGGTAATTGTTCTATGTTAGAATCGCAATACAGCGTTTGGGGCATTTTGACAAAAAAAAAAAAAAGTTATCAGATCGTGCACGCTTGACAACCGTGAAAGTGACATATGACTTGTGTGATAGGGACCATCGGGTGACTGTAAAAGTCTCCTACGGTCATTTTTTTTAACCCATGAATTCCAGGCCGTTTTAATCTTATTATTATCTACTTTGCCAATATATGAAATATCAGTTTAATCAAATACTGATATGGGCCTAAATGTAATGTCATTTAAGAATAAATTAAATCGTTGACTATTGTTTGATAAAGAGATGACTTAGGTACTTTTAGTTAAGCACTCAAAACTTTTAAAATGTTTATTATATAAAAAATGATAGTTATATATAATTTTATTATATAAATTTTTGCAGTATGCTTACAAGGTTTGACGAATGTTAAGTTTTATGTTTAAGTATGTTGAAAGTACAAACACGCATATAAAGTTTGTACAAAAATATAAGTGTGTTCCTTATGTTAAGAAATCGCTCGAATTTTTTATAAAATGATAAAAATGTCCTTTAAACCGAGTAATACATTTGCAATATTTTCAAATGCTATAGGTATATTTGATATTTCATTATTTTATAACGTTTTCAAAATTTTCGAATATATCCCTCGGCCAGAGAGTATTATTTTTATTTTATAGAAAATTGTATTGGCATCCCGATAAAAGGAACGTGCTTACAATTTTATGCAAATTTTGTAAACGTATTTACAATTTTTGTTAATTTAAGAACACAAATGCAATATTGATCATTTATTATATTTTAGTATTCTTGTAAATGGATTAAGATAAATTTCAAATTTTGCACGTAAAGTTCAATATTATTTTAAATGGTGTGGTCATTTCCGATTCGTCAAAGTGATTTTTTATATTTTAGATAAACATATAATGCTAAGTATGATAGATGACTTGGATTTTCACCAACTCATTAAGGTGTGCTAAAAGCCCAAAACACAGACTTGACTTCCATAGTTCTACTTGACAATAGAGGTAGTTCCCAAATAAAATTAATGTACTTCATCAAAAAAAAATTAATGTAGAGATATGATGCTAATTTGAGTGAGATAAAAACGAGCTTAATGAAAGTAAGATTAATTTGACTATTATTTATTTGAAAGGCAGAATTCATTAGTGGTATATATATTATCAAATTAAGATTAATTTGGCAAATTACTAATCAAATTTTAGTAGTAAACAAAGTAAAATGGAATAATTTAGTAATTAATAGTTTTAGGCATAGCTAGTCGAGATGTCTTATTCTTGTAATATCGCGTTAGAATTATTAAATAAGTAATCATAATCCTATTTATTCTCAAGAAGATATGGTTCCCAAGCACTAAAGAAAATAACCTTTTTCTTGTAAGCATCCTTTTTTTTATGAGATGTTATAAGAATCTTCCATTAACTTAGAATTTCATATGTCTTAAATACACATTATTCCCTTAACCACACCAATCTAATTAGATTCTAACCATCAACGAAGTTATCTATATTTATCTTTATCTCGAGGCATGAGGAATATACTTACATACATAGCTAGCTAGGCAAATCAAGCAAACAGAACATGAAATGGGACAATCATATTAGGAGAAGCTCATGGGCATGATATCAATGTGAGTATGATCACAAAGTCAAATATGATGAACAAGTTGAATTTAAAAAATAAAAATTTCACCATTGTTTGGTATCGAAAATGCTTCAATTGATTCTTGAATCAATGAATTCGTAGATTTCAATTTATTCATAACATAATAAAATACTTGTTTAGCTGAATTAAAAACTTTACATCTTTTAAAGACTTAGGAGAGCCATTAAATTAACACTCAATCAAAGACTCAAAATTTCCCCAATATTTGAGGTTTACCCAAGTCTTTAAATGATATGCCATTCTAAATTAATCTAGGCTAAACATTAATTAGGCTTTGAGTGAAGCCACATTAAGCTATGAATTAAAATTTTTCCCTTTAAATTAATAATTATTGGTCATTTTTTCCTTGCATACAAACGTCCTATTTGATTTCAGTAGCATTCTTTAATAATTCCTATTATTATTAGTTATTTTTTCCCGTGTAAAAATGTCCTATTTGGTGATAGAATAAGATAAAATTTTCTATTTTAAAAAAATATTTTTTATTCTCAATTTATAATAATTTACTTTTCTTATGTCATACAAATTTTTTCATTTCCTATATAACTTTTCTAATTCATAATATATTTTCTCAAATTTTAGCACTTTCTCGAGTATATCCACTATGTTTGAACCTAATATTAAATGTCATAACTCACTAATCCTTAGTTTTACATAAGCCCTATATTTAGAGAACATTGATTTTATTTCCTTTATATTGCATTTTATCTTTTATTATTTTATAATAGGGATATTTTGGGCATGTATAAAAATTTAACTAACAATTTTTTAACGGAATAGATATTTTTGAAATTCAATATAAATATTCTAGGTATATTTGAAATTAGTGTCAAACATAATAGTTATATTTTTAAAAAGTTCAAAATTTTAATACACAGTAACACTTTTTCATTCGATCTCGGTAACTTTCCTTCTCACAAGACTCTCCCCCATCCAGATTGTGTCATGATCAAATGGACAGTTAAAAGGGAGAGATGGTTAATTATTACTATATATCCTAGCCTAATTGGAAGACAATCATGATTCATTCCATGGTGGATATATTTTTTGGCCACGTTGCTCGAAAGTCAACAGTATTGTTGTGAGATGTGGATTCATTTATATATATGCTGCATCACGTCAGTGCAGTTGGATGCTTTATTAATTTGTACCACCTAACCGTGCATGATTATATAGCATCTACATAGATATATAGATAATGGGCATAGTTTTATTCTCCAGAGAAGTGATTATTGCTTTGAATGGGTTGAAGAAGGGAAGCAGCACTAGCTTTGCTTCTTTCACCTTCCAAAGTGCCCTCCCACAAGGAGGAAAACCTTTGTTTATAAAAATCCACTTAGGAGTAGGAAAAGCCACAAACTTATAATGCATGTATCATCATAGCTGATCAGCAGCAAGTGGCCGAAGTGTATTGACACTTGGTTCTTATTAATTTGCTATCTAAACCATGCATTTTTATACCTTTGTTTGGGTAGTGATGTTAAGTGAACCGTGCGGATTATTATTTGAGAGAGGGAAATTGCCATTTATAATTTAACAATATTTTCAAATTATTTTTTAAATTTAAAAGAGGTTTAATACTTTTTCAAATTTCAAGATGACCGTGCCACTCCAGTGACCGACTTTCTTTATAGCTTCTTGTCTTAGGTTTGATTTCAAAATAGGTAAAATTTCATTTCTTCAAGAAATATTCAGGTGCAGCACAACTGCACCGTAACAACAATGCAGTTGCTTCAAAATGACTCCTACATGATATAAAATTACAATTTACTTCACCCATTGTATACAGAAACTGTATATAGAATAATGTATTATATTATCATACCAATTTTTATCCCAATCAAATATGTGTATGGACTCCATCTAAAAATGGTACAATTTCAATTTAATAAAATAGTTTAATATAAATAACAACTTTAAAGTTTTTTTTTCTTATAAAATTTATATACGGATAAATGCTTGTATAAAGTTTTTTGGCAACTGCACCAGAACAGGTCTCCATTTCTTCTTCACATCTTTCGAAATAAGTTGGCATATTAACACCCATTATCTTTTTTTACTCATTAATTCTATATTTTAATCATTTTTCACATGTTTAATTTATACAATTAATTTATTTATTTTAACTTTAACTTTTTTTTACTCCTATTATCATATGATATCACTTCCTTAATTTTTAAAAAATTTCAGTTTTACTTTTAAACAGACCTTACTCAAACCAAACAAAAAAAAAGGGAACTAGTTTAACTTTAAGTAAAAAAAACCTTTATGTCATTCAATCATGCATGATGTATATTGAGTAAAGCTCATGCTATATATTGTCAAAAAAAAAAAGCTCATGCGATATAAACACCAATGCAAATTGGAGAAGGGTAGGGCCACCTTCCTCTTGTAAGCAAGGAAAAAACTTGTCATATAGCTGACTCTACACGCAGCTCAAGAAATGAAAAGTATAGTCTTAAGAACTAATAAAAGCCTTAATTACAAGTTTGAGTAACAACAATGAATAAATATGACAAGATGAATAATACCTAAGTAATAAGCCTATAGAAGAAGTTGGATGATAAATCTTCATATCGTTGAACTCTACATAAGGTCAATGTGTGACACCTCCCCCTCTCCCTTATATTTCCCCTTTGTGTCAAAAAATAAAAAGAAAACAATGCCGACATGTTATAATTCACTGTCATAGAATCTTAGTATCTTATCTCTATTTTGGCTCATTTTGATAATTAAATTAAATATAATCCATTTATTACATTTAGAATTATTTGGTTGACTAGAAAATCAAGTTTCATCAAAATTAAATATTTATGTGCCTATTTTGGCCCATTTAAAAAAGGTACAATGTGTAAAATTAACTTACTAAAATTGTTTAATCTATATGCTTATTTTGAAAATATATTGGTAGCTCCCGGACGCATGAAACTGAGGTTTTTCAGCGAGTATCCTCGATTCAACCTGCTTTTGGGACGACAGATATCCGCTGTGGCAGCTTTTCTCGGGAATTGAAATGGGCGCCTACACAAGAGCGAGCCCATTGGGCTTTCTCTAAACATAATAGGCCTACGTGGTTTAGAATCTAATTTTATCAGAAGACCCAATTTAATAAATAATGATTTCAATTGCAGAATTATAGGGGGAAACTGGCATAGTTTCCAATAATTGTCCTATAAAAAAGAAGATGAACGCGTGGGTCATGTGGGCCAAAAGCATCAGATCAGACGTAGAGACATATCCGTCCAGGAATTCAGTGCCGCCTGATGCGCGTGAACTTGCACAGATTTTAGGCCACTCATCGTCTGGGCCAAAAGTACCCATTTAAGGGGCCAATGGCAAAAATATCGCTTGGCCACTTCGAATTAGACAAAGTTGCCGTGTTCTATTGCCTAGGGGGAGTATTTTGTCGGGGGCCTATAAATTCTTTTTTTAAGTCCTGTTACAGTACATCTATATGTGTGGAAGTTTCATTGTATCTTGGTGCAAAACCTTTTTTTATTTTTTTGAATTTTTATAAAACTATTAATTTAGATATATTTTGAACTTAAGTTTTACCATTTTTTCTATATATTTTTGTTTTAAAAAACAGCGATATTTTAGCCATTTAAAAACGAATGACTAAAATATACCTATTTTTAAAAACAAAAATATATACATATGTCCAAAATAATAAAAGTTAGTTTATAGATTAAACCTACCTAGATTAATAATTTTGTAAAAGAATTTAAAAATTTTAAAAATAAGTTTTGCACCCATGCATATTAATATTTCAATCCATCTGAATATGTTAAAACATTACACCTATTTATTAAGTCATTGAAAAAGTATATTCGGATCCTGCTACAGGCAAGCCTTTGGGGTTTTTGTAGAGCATGCATCTTTAATTTTGCATAATTGCATATTAGACCTCATATATAATTTAGATCTTTATCAAATAAAATTTTAAGATTCAAAATTGTATTGCAAAATAATTAAACATTAAACTTAAACTTTCGAGTTTTAGCATCGTGGATTATTTTACAAATGTCTAAACTAAAGCTTTTCTTTAATTGTAGGAGAAAGCATATATAATATTTTTAAAAAAAAAAAGCGAATCAATGCAAATAACCGTATATTTATATATTAGTTTTGCATCCGCATTTACATACTTTGAACGAAATTACAGACATCTCTTATTTATAAAATTGTGCATGTAATTGTAAACGTAACCTTTCCATTTGGGTTGCATGAACAAAAATAAAATTTTTAATGAAAAGATGAAAACACCCATATTAATATATAGCGCAATAAAGTTCTAACAATTGTTTTCATGACAAATGATTTTAAATATTGCAAATAACAAATATATCATAAAAAATGACCTCTTATAAATAATTTAATAATAAAATATTAATATTAATAGTCAATTTATTGCAACCAAAGGCATTTTTATTATTTCATTAAAAATTACTTTTGTTCATGAAATTTAGTTGAAAGAACAAACTTGCAATTTTATGCAAATATTACCATGCTTTATAATTTTATGAATTTAATAGACACACATACAATTTAACCCAAATCATATATGTATAGATGCAAAAAACTTTTAAAATTAAAATTTTCTAATTTGAAATTCATCTTTTTATATCTCTCCAAAGTAACATTTTTATAATTAGAAAATATTTTTACGATGTTAAGGAAATTGCAAATTTCAACAATATCACCCTAATTAGGTGCCACATTGTTAATTAGATAAAATTAACTTCACTTGTATTTAAATTTATCTATTTTTCACCTACATTGAATGATTAGCTAACTAATTGATAGTAGTGTACTGCAAGGGAAGGATAAATAAAACAAATTTATTAACCCAATTTCAAATCTTAAATCTCCAACCCACAATACACTCTACACACACTCACACACACATTCACATCAACTACTTGGTTATCTAAGTGATGACTTAAATTTATTTGTTTAAAAGAGCGTCTGGGAATAGATAAAACTTTTGAAAAAAAATTTATAAAAGCTTTGAAAAAGAAAAAAATGATGCAATATGATAGAACTAATGATAAAGAATAAAATGAATAAAGTTAAAATAGATGATTAGTTGTATGTATAGTTATATAGAAATAATTAAAAAAGTAAAATGGTCGTATAAAAAGATGTACAAAAAATTAAACATAAAGTAATTGTTACAAAATAAAATGTTATATTTTGAAAAATTTTGGAATAATAACTTTTTGCTATTTCCAAACGCACTCTAAGTATGAAACTATCTAATATCTAAAAATTATATTCCAAATTGAAAGTGTGTCATGACTTTTGCAAAATTTATTTTCGTATATATAAGAGTTTCTTAAAATTGCAAATATTCTTATAAATCTTTTTTTTATAAAGCCACCCACCTAAGACGATCCTATATCTAAGGTGAACTTTAAAGAAGGGATAAGGAAACTAGTACTTCTACTAAACTTCAAACCTAAACCTCCTTACACTTTACAAACTAATGCCATTTACTTGGTAATCAAAGTGATGATCATTTTTTTAAAATCCTAACCCTATTTTTAAATTAACAAAGATATCCCTGCAAATAAAAATGAGTATAAAATGCAAGAAAATATCTTTAAATAAAACAAAACTATTTATTAAGAGGAATAGTTTTACAAATAAATTTTTATATTTTAAAAGTGTTTTCTTACATTTTTATAATTTTGTTTATGTATAGGATTGTTTTTGTTATTTTCGAAAAGAGTATAGGATTTGTAAGTACTCCTACAATTTCAAACAAACTTACGTATGAATGATTTATTCACAATGATAAAACAAATGAATAAAGTTAAATAAAACGAACGGATGGGATTTTGATTTATTGACACCTGCTGACTCGATAAACATATTTCCCTTTAGAGAATTCAATTGCATATTCGACAATAAGGCAATAAATCAATGTCTTTTTATCGATATTACGATAGCATCCAGATGTCAAATGCACCATTCAGTCATGATTCTATGGCTGTTGAGCATTTAGCCGGCAACGCATGCAATGCATGACCGATCGGCGCTTGGTCTTGAGAGTCCATTCATTTTTAGCACGGAAGTGAGCCACAAAATCAAGAGTAGACCCTGGTCCATAGAGATATGGATATTCCTAAAGAAAAGTTAACGGGGGACCGGATGCATGGTTCATGCCTATTAATTTAAGAGGGAATTAAGACGTTTAAGGCTTTGTTTGAAGGCATAAATCCCAATTCCCACAACCGAGGGTCATTTTCTGTGTGCTGTGGCTCTGTTCCATGTATGGGATGTGTGCGTTTGAGGGGTTGAGTGAGATATGCCAACCGCCACAACGCGCCATTACAATTATAATTATATATATAAATAAATGACACATATAGGTATATATGCTTGCCCATCACAACATCGATACCATTTTGCCCATGAAATCAATATTGGCTGGGGGGCCATCCCAATATTGAAGAGCCGTCTTTTGTCTGGATCCTTGTCCAGCAAACCGTCTCATGATATTCTAGGAAAGCAAAACGCACACACATGCACAAAAACCCTTGTGCCATTTTGGGATTGGGGTGCTTTTGATGGCTGCCTTTGAATGTAGCGAATCAGTGACGTTTAAGGCACAGCAATGGTTTCTTGTTGAAGATAGTGGCCATCTCCATTTCTATTACATAATGTATTAAAAAGAGGGAAAACTAAAACCACCCTTAGTTTCTTATATAACTATCGTTATAAAAATCGGTAGCGTATGGTTTTGTAAATTGCTGGCGACTTGTTGGTATGGTGGTTGGGGTATTTTTTAAGAGTGACGAGGCCAAATTGCTCCACATTCCTACATTATATTTTAGGATGCTTTGGATAAAAGGTTAATAAAAAGTGGTAAAAACATTGTAGAAAAAATTTGAAAAATGAAAGAATGGATTAAAAATAAAGATAATAAAGATAAAATTAATAGGATAATTATATAAAAAAAGTGAAGATAGTTGAAATTATGAAAATATAATAATAGAAAAAGTAGAGTAATTAGATGTAAAATCATATCAGAATGTGTTTAGGATGGAATAGAAAATTTTGTCTCTTTTACCAAATGACAAGCTGACTCTTATTTTAATGTTTATTTTTTAAAGCTTGTCTTGATCTTTGAAGATGATTATGCTTCCTATATTAATTTTTTATGTTTCATTTCTTTTCCTTTGTTTACTCGCGTCCAAGGCATTTGTGTTTGTTTTGCTTTGCTTTGCTTTGGCAAACAGTGGCTACATTCTATTTCTAAATTCCTAGATGGAGCTGTAGCCTTCTTTAATTTTTAGCTGACTTGTAAGTTAAGATTCATCCATTTTCACTATGTTATTTTAGTATTTGAAATGAATTCTGACGTCCTAATTAAGTATAGTTTGATGGTTTGCTAGGGATGATCCAGGGTTTCACGAACAACCATCTTATAAATTGGTAATCTGTCCCCACACCCAATTCATACTAGAAGAAACATACTGTATTTCAAGGGACACCAGAAATATGATCATGTCTATTGCATGTACGGATGCGCATGAGTCATGAGTTTTGATTGAATTGTGATGGATCGTATAATTTTTCTTGATATTTTCTTCTTTGGCCTGTACTTTTGGCATAGTAATCCATTAGGAAATGGTTATTCAGATGGTGGTTGAACAGACAAAACAAGTGTTAGTGTGAGTTAATAAAAATATTTTTGGAGACGCACTGCCGCAAATTTTTCAAAATCACTTTTAATTTTTATGAAAATCGAAAGAGGTTTTCTTTTTCTTACAGATGCTCTCAATTTTCATTAATTTTATCTATTACTTACATTAAGATTACGAGTTTTCAAGAATATTTATTTATTGATTTAAAAGACAAGTTCTGGTAAATTCGAGTATAATTTGTAAAGATCAGAAAAAAAAAAAATCTAAACAGTGTATTTCTATATTTCCCAATACACTTTTGAGTATTTCTAATACACAGTTACTCATTACCAATGCGTTTTCATCGCAAATTCTCATTCATCCTTATTACATTCCATCTATAAACTGCCCCATGAAAATAACCCCTAGAAATAGAGTAGAAGAAAGACAACTGGATGCCAGAGGACACTCCAACCATAATTTTTTCTTTGCTAGGTAAATATTTTATTTCAACCATAAGTTTTCTTTCATCGGTAAAAAAAAAATATATATATATTGCAATTAAGGAGAGTGAACCACGAGTAGAAGCGTTTGTCTCTTATTATTAAACAAAAATTTTGTTTTCCATTTATATTAGAAGTGTGGTTAATTATAAATATAACAATAACAAAAAGAGAAAGAAGCAAGAAAAACAAGAAATTAACCAGGCATACGTCAGTGAATTGAATTTCAATGTGCCCTAACTCTTGGCTTGACTCAAAAGCAACAGAAGCATGTATGCATGCAAATGCAAATGTTTTTCAGGGAAGTGATCATCGGATTATGATGGGAAATATAAAACATGCATGGGGATGTACAGACTCAAGAATAATTAATAATTATAGCAATTACCAATTTTCTTTCAGAGGGGACCATTTCCAAAATTTTTTAAAACAAAAACGGTAGCTAAAACGCGTCTTGTCTGAAGCATCCATATGTCACTATATTTGGCTGTGTATAGCTGTCCACAAGATATTTTTATTCCCCGTTTGCGTCTCCCAATTTCCTAAATAGACTAAAATAAAAACCCATAAAAAGAGTGGTACAGGAACGTCATCCCTCCCCGACAGCAAGCTTCTGCTGGCAAGAGATGAAAATGAGGGCAAGCTTGAGACAGAGACATCCTATGTCTGCCGTTCGCCATACGTTCTAACTTCTAACCGATTTTGACAACAAAATAAATAAAATAAAATAAAAACTGACACATATACGTTCTCGTACAAATTAATTGGATTAGAACTACTCCACAATATGCTACCCATTATTTCCAATGTGCAGTGTGTCACAGCTCCAGCATACGGTAATCAATACCATGGAAGAGAGAACGAATAAGGCTGGCAAATTGGCAGGGAAACAAGGGCCGTGCATGAACTCAACAAGAGAGACCGTGCACCTAATCTTTTCCCAATCAACTGATGGAGGGTCGTTTTCACGCTAATTTCATGGGGAAATGGCTCTATGTTCGCTAACAGACATTTTCAAAAATGCGTGGCGAGCCTGATCGGGTGATTCTTTCTTTCTTTCTTTCTTTCTTTTTTTAATTACAACGGGTGGAGGGGAGGGAGACATGGTCTCAGTAGAGATTTGACGCTAGGTTAGGTGGCTGGGATAAATGCTGCATGTAATTCCATGCGCCTGAGATCATCCCCGCCATACACTCTTAATTGGCGGATGAATTTGAAAATCAGATGGTGATTTTCATCCCATGCATGCTTCATCGGCAATTGGATATGTGATTTACACGATCTGGATGGCCTTCCTATTGTTACGTGTGCACGGTGGTCGCAAATGACGGACCTCTTTTAAATGGTGACAAACGCACCAGAATGCTTCGAGCAGTGGCCGCCTATGACGGCATCGCCAACCTTTTGCTTTGAAGTTGCCCTTCAAGCAGTAAAGAATAACCAAATTGCCCTTCACGTCGGAATCATGCAATTACCATTTTCCAAGCTCCCCACGGGCATCGAGCTGATGCATCATCAGTCTCTGTACCCATCAATGCCGCTTATGTTTAAGAGATCTCCACCGTCTATCAGATGAGACCCGTTAATGGACCAGAAAAATGCAAGAACTGTCTTTCCATGTGTACCGACTATTGAGAACATGCAAAGAGCATATATGTCTTCACACCCAGAAAAAAAAAAAAGAAGAAGAAGAAATCTTGTATTTTCAGAAGATACCATGAGACAATATTTTGAAAATGATAGAAAATACCATCGTGATGTTTGCTTCGAATCTAGGACTACTCACGCCCTCAAATACCACATCCATTTCATCATGAACGCAGGACCGGGAAAATATCAAGCCTGCCCGGCCCCATGACCATAGACCACATATTGTATGGAAAGGTTGGTTGCAACCTTTCACGTTCTCAGGAATATCAGAAAGATTTCATTTATCAAAAGGGTTTGACTTGGACCTATTTCGTAATTTTTTTTTGTTATTGTCCATTTTAATTTGTCAATTATTATTCCTAATAATATTGACATTATTTCCTCTTTCATTTTTCCCAACCCAAAGAACTTCTTGATAAAAGTTCAAGCTAAGCCCAATATCAAGGGAATTTGTGAACAAAGTGGGTCGTGTTTGGATAATTAGTGGATTAATTGGGTTGTGTTAGGGAGTTTGTAAGACAATGGCATTTAATTTTCACAACTAGTATTTTTACAGCAACTTCTAGATTTATTATTGCTTGCTGATTAATGGACTCGGGCCTCTCGGGAATGCAGTTTTATAACAATAAGTTTATGGGTCACGTATTTCGACCGGCTAGCTATAGATTTGGGTGGAGTTAACATGCAACTTGCACTCAATAATAAATTTATTGCTTGAAGATGCGGTAATGTACTCTTAGCCAAACGTGTTAAATTGACAATTGCAATAACGTAAACCAGTACAAAGTCTCTGTCCATGAACTTCATGAGAGACAGAGAGAGAAAGAAAGATCAGAACCCTTAAATTGACAATTGGCTGTTGTTCTTAAAAAAAAAAAAAAAAAAAAAAAAAAAGTGAGGTGGGGGGCGCGTTCTTTAATGAACTTCTTCTAACTTCATAATTACCAGGCACAAAAATCTGATCAATGGTGCAGATCAGAATGCTTGGCTAAGCCAATGGCCATTGCAACCATGGTCGATCTGATCGTGGCAACAAAATCTGTCCACCTTAATTTGGGAACTTCATCAATTTTTAGCATTATTATAATAACATTTCAAGGACCCGCTGTAGCCCCTGGTCAAGGCCCCAAGTTCATCGGAATCATAAAAAAAATAAAAGTTTGAATTGCTTAATTAAATTAATGGTTGCATGGTAGGAACTTAGATGGACAGACAAAGAAGGAATTAAAATATACAATCCAGACAATTGGCTAGTGTTTATCATTTAATTAGATTGTTTCCAAGAGGAGATCAGTCAATAAAGCCTTAATTATCCAAAGGATTGATACTTGATAGTATGCAATAGATTAAATAAATAAACTTACGGCATCCACCACCTACCCACCCAATACCTATCATGCCTCGGATTATTTAAAAAATTGCTGTTTTAAGTTGCACAACTTCCAGCACATTATCAGCATTTAGAGCTAGCGTTTTTGTTGGACTAGACCTGCTAGCTAGTACTGGTGCCGAAATTTGGATAAGGCGGATGAGTTTACTAATTTTATAGGGTTGGTGGGCAGCAATAAGCGTGAAATCGCTATGATGGAATGGTTGAACGTACATACATACGTGGGGCGTGAGACTCGCTACGTTAGGCCCCTCGCGCGCACTTGGGAGGATGGAATGTTGGAATCCCACTCGCCGGCTGTACGCGTGCATACATATATCATGTGTGAGACACGATAGACACTACTAGATCAATATATACCAGGATATACGCATAGCCAAATTATTTAATTATGCCCGAAGATTTTTGTTGTTCATAATTTCTTATTTTGGCTCGCCCACAACCAGCCAACCAAGCTAGTTAGGGTTCTTATCATTGATGTGAAAGATATAAAGAATAATAACTGATATGGTTTGTATTGATGATTTCTCTCTCATTAATTAATTATGGTAAGCGTATGTCTAATGGCGGAGAGTACTACTGGCTTACAGCTTGCATATCTGACAAACTATGAATGATCCATCTTGAAGCCGCAAGGACAAACGGCTGCAAAGTTCCACATATAGCTGTTTTTGGTTGAAAACAAAAAGAGATTGAAAAGAGAAGGAAAACTCTTTTAAAATAAATAACTAAAGGTAAAATATTGATGTCAGGTCAGCTTAATAATTAAAGAATATATATATATATATATATACACACACGCACCTTTTTCAAAAGAAGGAAAAATAACAGTTAAAAAAAGTTGATTATTAATAGCTAGATGTCATGTCAATTTAGAAAATAAAGAAAACAGTGGCTTATACTTTTCATTTCTATGAGGGAATCTTCTACTCTGATATATTTTCTTTCAAGCTAAACACACCCATCAAGTAATATAAGTCATATCAAAGAGGCTCCTCAATTGACGTCCTACATTTTTTATATATTGTAGAAGATGTATATGAAAAATCAATTCAATAATATTGCAACTATGTAAAGTTCTTTTGTTGCAAGTTCTTAATCATAAGAGTAAACTTTCATCCAACATCTAAGAAGTTGAAATCAATGAGTCTCTTCGGTTCCAAGGTCTTCGAAGAAACTAACTAAATTTGTAAGCGTTGCTCAAGATTGATTAAGTCTCTAACCATTGATGTTGTTAATTCAAAGAAAACAACCATGCCATTAATATTTCTTTCATCACTTGTGATGATAGCAACTTGCAGATGCAAAAGAAAAAGTCATAGATTTTATGCATACGCGTCTTTGGAAGACAAGGAAAAGAAGGCTCAATTGCCAACAATGTAATTTGTATTTTTAATATCTAAATCTTTTATAATATTCATTTATTTATAACTTTGATGCTAACAAAATAAATATTTGAATTTTTAATATTATTTTATTTATTTTCAAGTTTTAATAGTTTTTAATTATAAAATGAGCGTATGAAAAAGAGATGATATGAGTATCAAATGAAAATTTTGGATCGCAAAAAAATTTTCATTTTCAATTTATAAATATGGATTCAGTGCCCCTACTCTTGAGAGCCTTCTTTTATTTTTAAAAATTTTTTAGAATCCATATGTGGGTCAAGCTTGAAATTTTCAAATATTTATTTATTTATTTTTTTTTGAATCTTTATGCTTGAATTTTTTTATGAAGATATTTATGCTTGAATAATAACAATGAAAAATGCACTCCTCGTGCCCACAACAATGCATATTTATAATTTAAAAATAAATATTAAATAGAATCATAAAAATGTAAAAAATACATGTTTGGTGTGTTTGGATAAAACCAAAACTTTTTACACAAAATTTTTTAATTTAAAATGTTTCACTTTCTATAATTATCCCGTTTTCAATTATTTTTCACATATTTCTATATAACTATCCTAATTTTTAATTATTTCACTATAACTACTCATATAACTGATTAATTTATTTTAAATTTATTATTTTTACTCATTATCATTGCTTATACCACATCATATCATTTAAAAAAAAATTAATTCAAAAATTTCATTACTTCTCAAATACAAACTATGTAAAAAATTCATTTGTAGATCACTTATTCAAAGTCATTTCTTCTCAAACATTCCCTTTTTCATTTTACCCTACGTGTATTTGCGGTCTCATCAAAGTTTAGGGCATCATTATAGACAAATAGCAACTGATGATTATAACCCTTTTTCAATCCCTTTCTCTTTTCGTTGTTATCGCAAAAAGTTTGCGAGTGCTATTTCCAATTTCATCATAGTTGTCATCATTTCTCATATTTTTTTTTAGAAAAAATTCGCAAACAGCATTTACTTTACCGGGAGCAGAATCAAGGCTACTTCATTATGGCGGCAATGAAGTCCCACTTACTCAAATCACCAACACGTGCGCACCCGCAAATGCAAGGGAATGCGACCCACCAAATCCTAAACGCGCGAATCTCGACCCTCTCAGCAGAAAAAACCGACCAAAGAGAAAGTTGAAAAGGGCTCTTCACCGGCCGAAGCTCCTCGCACGCACTCTCCCTCCTCCTCCCCCCCCCCTTT
>JAXCLR010000063.1:60857501-60869936 GCA_035584095.1 Annona squamosa | reverse complement strand
ATAATAGATTGAAGCATATAGTAGTTAAATTTAATATAGATTGTTTTTATACTTAATAGGTTCATAAATTCTTAAAAGTTTCTTACTTGACCCGTAGTTTTTACCCGACCCGTTCCCGACCTGAATTTTGTCCCGAGACCTAGTAAAAAAAAGTAAGGGTCAAACCAATCTTGTCCCAACCCGGAAAAAAATAAAGGTCAAACTAGATTTTTAAAAGTGAGGGTCAAGGTTGGGCACACCCTGACCCGTCCCGACCCGCCCCGATTCCCACCCCTAATAGATACATTCATTGCAAGTTAAAAATTAAAATAATGGCTGGTGTTGCTGATTCACCGTGGGATTGAGCTAACGTTGTCCTGTTTTATGTTGCTCCATTATATGCCACGTGTTAAATGCTGGATAGAACTCGAATTTTTCCAACATCTGAATCTGAAGACGATGACTTTTTTTTATATATATATATTAATTTTTCCAACATCTGAATATGAAGATGATGATTTTTTTTTTTTTATTCCAAGGTGATAACACGATGATTCCTTTAATGAGCCATTATTGTTCATTAATGCATTTGATGGTTCTTTTTTTTTTTTTTTTGTAGTATAGCGAGCCTTTATTGTTCATCAATGCGTCTGTCAATACGCCTACATTTATGGTTTATGAGTTACAAAATTCATAGTCCCATGTGAACGTGGATACATCTAGTTAGATCCTGCGCATGGACGCTTTTAATGATGTTTTTGTCGCTATAATACGCCTGAAAAATTGCCACCTTCTTGAAGAACAGTTGCGCCAAAAAGGGGAACTCGTTTACTGTTTCCCACATAACTTTTGTAAAATGTTTCGGTGCCATGAGAATGTATCATTTTTTAGATTCAGGATGTCAAGATTTTAGGTTCTTATTGATGGATTGGTTTGTTGGGTGTGTGGTCAATTTCTGGAGGCACTAATGGCAGGAGTTAGTAAATATTTGAGAGGGAGGATCAATGAGTATTTTGCTGAGACATCCCAATCATCTTTGACATGAAAATATTCTGTGAAGCGGACACAACCTAAGAATGATGATTTAGCTATGTGTTTGTTCTCATGGTTCCTTCTATATCTTGGTGATATCCTTATCTTCTGTGTTGGACACTTAATAGCTGCTCTATATGACTGTCTCGTCGTGTTGTCTCCGTTTTTATCTTCAACTAAAAACAACAAAATCTGTGACCCGGTATAATGACAAAGAACCCTATCTTATGCACCTGGGTGCACAAAAGCTAAAAACTTATTTTTAATTTTTTTAATAAAATTATTAATCTAAGTATATTTATTATATGTTAAGTTTTATATTTTTGGAGACTTTTAAATTTTTATTTTTAAAAAAACAGGGCATTTTATTCCAATGCACTTGAGTGTAATTTTTTTTATAAAATTGTTAATCTAAGTGTATTTAAGATAAAAGACAAGTTCTCCATAAAAAAAAAAGATTTAAGATAAGTTTTACCAATTTTGAATATTTGTACAAATTTTTTTAAAAAACTAAGTGTATTGCAGTCATTTTTAAATCACTAAAATATCCTTGTTTTTTAAAAAAATGATAAAACTTGTCTTATAGTTATATCTTAAATAATCTTAGGGTGTGTTTAAAAAGTGATAAAAGTTTTTGAATCCAAAGAAGACGATGTAATATGGTTGGCTAATGATGAGGAGTAAAAAAAAATAAAGATAAAATAGATAGGTTTGTTGTAGAAGTAGTTATCTGGAAATGATTGAAAGATATGGTAATTATACAGGAAAAGGGTAGTTACGGAGAGAGAAATTTTTAATTAAAAAGTTTTAGTGTGAAAGTTTTAATCTTTGCCAAAATGTCCTTAGATTAACATTTTTACCAAAAAAAAGATTTTAAAAATAGGTTTTTTGCACTAGGGAGTGCTGGAGGAGGCGCCTAAAAATAATAATCAAAACTGTACTGAGCTAGTTACTAGTGGAGTCTCGACTCCAACTGCACATCTAATAAAGGTTCCAAGATAAATATGTCGATTTAGATTGATGGTAAGCTGATGAAAGTTATTGAATGGGCCAAGTGTAAAAAGCAGGCTAGGCCCAATATGGTTGGTGGTCGGCACGCTCTTTCACATCATTTGGCATTCCTCCTTGTTGTTGGTGAGGCGCGCAGCACATTTTGCCATTGATAGAGGGGCAGGACATCGCAAATTTGGTTTTGATAAAAAAAATATAAAAAAAAATAAAATGGAACTAATATTTAGAATAAAGTCCATATGCAATTATGCATTCTAAATTTTGGTCAACATTACAATGCAGATTTTTGTTCCTATGTATTACTTAGTTTAGCTAATACTACAAAAATGGGATTAGTGTGATTTTACGACACAACCTTCCTGTTAAATTAAATTGGGCTGTACTAGCAAAAAATAAATTAATTAATAGGGCTCTTTGCTTCTATGTAATTGGGCTATTCGGCTATGTAAAAGTGTTTTTATGTAATCTTTTTTATTTTTTTATGTTAATAATCAATCTAAAATTCGATTCGTTCATTATATTTAACATCATTTATTTAGTTAGAAAATCAAATTTTATTTAAATTAAATATACGTCCGGCAATATTTGCTCAAAAAAATATAAATTGGGGAAAATGTTGAAATTCATTAGCTTATGTATTAGAATATGATAATATTTTCTGGTATTATTTATATATATAGTAGTGATATTTTAGATGATTTAAATGTTGAAATTACCACTTAAAAATTAATGTTTAGTTTTAAATCATTTTATCATATAATTTTACACATTTATGAATGTAGTTCATGTACAGTGTTGTTAAACAAATGAGAAAGTTTTTATGATAATATAAATTATGCTAAATATAATATATAAAACAGATTCTTTATCAATTATTAAGACATTAAAAATGAAGTGTTTTTTACTAATAATGTTACTGCTAAAGTGACAAGGTGGCTGACAGGAAATGTATGCGAGTGCGTATGTAGATTCGAAACTATCCGAAAGTTGATATTTAACAGTTTAGATTTTATTGCTGCATAGACGAGTGAATGGACCAAGCTTTGATTTTATTGATACGTGTATGAGTGAATAGATCGATTATTTTATTTTTTTTAATTTTTTTTTGTGGGATGTAGAATGGATCGAATCTTTTGACGGTTGTTTAAAAGGAAATCAAATCTTCTGCTGTTTATTTATTTACTTTATTTTTAATTCTAACCCACCCACCCCCCGGGGCCCCAAAAAAACCCAATGATATCATATTATTGTCCCTTTCATCGTTTTAAAATTCGTTTTTGCTTTAAGAAAATAAAAACTCTGGTTTTTTCTATTTCTTTTCTCATTTGTCAAAAGGAGGACCAGGAAAGAAAGAAGCTTTTTGCCATGGCCATACGCGTCAACAAAAGCATCATCATGAAAACAAAATCAAAAAATGAAAAAGAAAGAACGAACTCGTGAAACGGGGAAGTTACTTTTGGGGGCAAAAAAAAAAAAAAGGCTTGTTAGTTGGCGTCAAGAGCACGTTGATGGTCCAACCCGTGCTATAATTTTGTTTTTAATTGACACCCATGTTATAATTTCGGTCCCTCTAAAACCACCATGCCAAACTTGTGATGTAAACGAGGCCAATTATTCCCATCATCTTCGGACGTAATCTATTTTTATTGTACTTCCATATGTATCCCATGCGACCAAGAGAGATGTATCCCCAATAATAATTTTCCATTTTTCTTTTTCCTTTTAAAAAAATTAAGACAGCACAAAGCCACTAACATCCCCTTTGATTAATTAATGCAAAGAAAGCACATGTAGCCAACCCAGATTTGTCACTTTTGGTTGGTAAAGAAAAATATTATTAAGAAATGAAAAAGGAAGGACATGCTTTGTAAAGTAGAAAGACTCTGCGGAACAAACTTTTCCGGTCAATATCACAACATGTACACAGAAGAAGACTGAAGTCAATTTAGGAATCTGCACCGATGGATTTAACTTATTTTTTAATTTTTTTCAATTTTGTTACGATATTGTTAATCTAAGCGTATTTAACATGCGTCTCAATTTTTATAAATTTTGGAGATTTTTAAATATTTATTTTTTATTTTTTAAAATCGATGACATTTTTAGTAATTTTAAATTATTAAAATGCCACTGATTTTAAAAAATTTAAAAAATATTTAAAATTTTTCAAAAATGTTAAAAATTGACACACATATTAAATACATTTAGATTAACAATTGTGTTAAAAAATTCAAAAAATTTTAAAAAAATAAATATTTACATGCGAGTGCACCGAAGCTAAGTACACCAGCGGTATAAAATCAACTTCGAGTCAATTTATACTCAATCAAGTGGCAACGCACAATATTCGATTCTTAACAGGGGAACACGCGTAGAATACGGAGGATACCACGATATCACGTACATTTCTCTCTCATAGAAATCTGATCGAGAAGTACGATAATTTATTATTATTATTATTATTCATATTCCCAGTTCAATTTCTTTTTCAGTCGTATTGATCCTATCCAATGGTTAGGCAACCGAATAGGACAAGGGTATCATCCTAATCACTTATAAATAGATTTTTGTTAACATTTTTAATCTTTTTTTTTCCGGAATATAAATGTTTAATGACAATAATTCATCTTTTACCATATCTGTGAGGCGTGGTTTGGAGATACAACTGCTTAATATTAACGTAACGCCTTCGGTGATTCTAATCAGTGTACCCTTCAGCGAACGCAGTTACATTAAATGACGTAATTTTTTAAATTTTTTGACAGTGTTATATGGACCCAAGCATGAACATATTATATACGTAATTTTATAATTTCTCGATATTTTAAATATTTTTATTTAATTTTGAAAATAAAAAATTTTGGTCACTATTCATGTGCCTCACACGCATGAACAGTACAAAATTTTTTATTGGAACAGTATGAAACTTTTTATTTCAAAATTCTAATAAAATATTTAAAAAGATTAAAAAATGCAGAAATACATATATAATGTGTTTATGCTTATAAAAAAAATTAAAAAGCAGGTCACGCAACCATGTGCACTAAATCCTGGCCCCTCTTTCTTTTCCCACGCAAATGGTTACATGTGTAGAAGTCCAAAATCATTTCTTAATAGGATTAGGAAGTCTCGTAGTTTTGAAATGAGTAGAATTGTAGTAATAGTAGAAGTCTTGCGTACCCTTTTCCATGGACTCTTTCTCCTTCTTTTAACTCTTTTTTGCTGTTTGTTAGAATTCCTTAAATGCAGTAGATATTTTAAATGGTGGCGTTAAGGCTGAATATGTTGAAGAATGCGGGCAAAGTGGAGATGTGAGTGGGACGTGTTAGAGGCTACATGGAGATTTGAGTTTCTACTAACTACTATAGAAAATATTATAATTTAAAAGATAAATTTCATAAAAAAAATTGTTGGATATCTTTGGAAAATATGATTAAGAATCAGTACCAACGATCTAAACATGTTAAGGGTAATTGAGGATATAGTTGGAGATCCATAAAAATGATTTTTGAATTTATTGCTTTGTCTGTAGCTTGGGTTAGGTCCATTCGAAATTGATCACGTTCTTCTCTTATTCTCAAAAAATGTTAGCATAATCCTATTTTAAGTTAGGTTAGTTTTAAGTCAATTATATCCTATTTTTAAAGATTAAGTCGGCTCTAGTTTTGATTCTAAATAAATTTTTTTAAATAATTTTTATATACTTGAAAACTATGGATATAAAGAAACTATTGGCATGTTTCGATGCCATACAAAATTTGCAAATAATATTAAACTTTTCACTCTCTTCGAGTATTGTTCTTTAATCATTACTACATGTATAACTAATCTAATTAATTATATTCATTTTGTATCATTTCCCAAATAGACGCTATAATTTTGTTATAAGTCTTCCTTAGTGGACAACGTGTGTTCAATTCCTGCTGAATACAGGTATCATCCATTTTATAGTTTAGTCCCCATTTTATGGGTTTTTTACAATTTTTCCCAGCTGAAGGAGTTTATACTTCCCTCATGTGGTGGAGGTTTAGGAAAATTTTCATCCATAATGTGAAGGTATGAATGTGCTTCGTTATGATATTTTGATATCATGATGTATAAAAAAGATGATAATAAAATAATTTTTAAAATATATTTACTAAATATAGATAAATTAAAAAGTTCTATACATTTAAAGGATATATTTATGCATTTTATTATAAAAGATATTTCATAAAATGTATATTAAATATATAAAAGTATTTGAGGCGAGTTCTAAGTATTGGAACCAACACTATGCTAATTGAACAGTTTTTTTTTTTTTTACTTAAAAATTATTTTATTCTATGAATATAATAGTAGATAGTAGAACACTACCATCCTCATTTTAGGATACCAATGTCAATTCACATATAGTCTACTTAAGTTGCATCTCTAACCCCAAGCTGTCATACTCTACTAGGAGAGGAATCTTTTTCTTATTTTACCCCAACTTTATCCTCTCCTTTTTGACATGCCTCCACGACAGAGACAAGAAAAAGACCCCATTGTAGAAATAAGGAGCCTTTTTATTGGGTGATGAAGATTGGTATTTGTGAGAGGAATTCCACGGCATGCATTTGTATTTTGTAGGTGGGTGGAGCCGGGCGGGCGGGCATTGGTCAAGTGTTTCCAAATTTCTCCAGAGCTGGATCCAATCAACTCGTACAATTCTTAGGTCAGAAAATGAGGGCCAATTACGACAAGCGCATGGGTCGATTTCGGTCGTTGTCGTTATTAGCCCCACCTTACCCAATTAATCTAATCTAATCAGACGGCAATAGCCACAAGACGATACGACTAGAACCAACCAAACTGGTGGATGTGCATGACGCACGTACAGTTTCTCTAACTGATGAGATATTTAAAGTCATTGACGGTACAAACTTTAGGCTTTTGCAAGCGTCTCCAATTATTCTATTTATCAATATTCATAAGATTTTCTTACTTTTTGGTGCGCGCTTTGATATATTTTATTATCTTAGCTATTTAATTTTTTTATATATATTAGGGCTTGCTTTTATGAAATTTTTTTCACGTAACATCCTTCATTTTTAATATTTAGGTGATTAATGGAAAATTCATTTCATCTATTGTATCCAACAGTATTTATGTTATTATGAAAAGTTTCTTATTTGTCTATTATCATTGCATACGGATCCTATCTGTAAATATATAAAATTAATATCGTAAAATAATCAAAGTGCAAAATATCAATTTTAAAGTAATGTTTCACTATTGCGTATAAAAATAATTGTATAAAATATTATTATATTTTAATACATATGTAAATAGATCTAAGTATTTTTCGTAATTCACACACACATATATATATTTCTAAACTTTCTTCAATATATATATATATCTGAACAATGTAGTGGATGCACATAGTTGGTTTGAATGAAATGTACCAGCTAGGATGTTGCCCTGTTAGCAACCCTTTTAGATTATTATATCTTGTAAAACTGCAGTTTTAACGGAAGAAATGAGAAATGTTAGGAAACCATTTAGACCTCCGGATTGGTTTCTTACTACATTGCTCTAAATCATACTTCGGTCAACAATTTGCAACATCTTCGAATAATAAATTTCTTATCCCATGCTAAAACATCTATTTCAATTATTTTTACTTTTTTATAAACTTGTTAAACTACGTGTATTTAATATACGAAATAATTTTTACCATTTTTAAAGATATGCATATATTTTTTAGATTTTTAAACACACAGTATTTTATTAATTTAGTAATTTATAACCATTAAAAATAACTAAAATACTCCTGTTCTTAAAAATTCAAAAAATATATACATATTTTCAAAAATTATAAATATTAATTTATGTAATAATTACAAATAAATTTTAAAAAATTTAAAAATAAGTTTTTAGCCTATGCTAAAAACTAGATTTCTTAGCTTCTACTAACGAGATCATGACCCGTTCTTGAAAAAAATCTTAATTGGCGATACTTTGCACTCTTAAGTTTCAGTTCATATAGTTGCATGATTCTTTTTTTATCTTTTCAATTTTATCACTAAATGTTCTAGATATGTAATTTTATAATTTTTAATTTTTAAATGTCTTTTGAAAGTTTGAAAATAAAAATATGCACTATGTATGCAATCGTATGAACTGAACCGTGACTCTTACTGGAATGCCTAAAATATGCATGCTAATTTACAACTTACAAGGACTATTTTGACAGTGCCTGTTATGGATGTATTTAATTTATAAAGAAGGTACTGGAAAGGGAACTTTTTTTTAAGAGAGAGAGAGAGAGAGTGACTTCACCATTGGCCCGGCTTATGCCTTTTTCGTTGTGGATAAATAATTGAAAATGTATTTAACGATATAATAAAGTGTAGTTATTTATAATAGTTAAATAAAGGCAGCTAACGACTATAAAAAAATGCAAAAAATGATCGAAACGTAAAGACAGTATCGTAGAAAGAAAGGTAGTAAAATAATTTTTTTTATGTTAGGCAGTGAAAAAACTAAGATGTCACATAGCATCAAAATTGTAATAAGTCTCTAATTTAAATTAGGATTGTTTGGTCGGCTTTTACAGAGATGATTTCCAATTAGTTGAGCAGATAGCGGCTTTTACAGAGATGATACAACCAAATTCAAATAGAAACTATCAGGGGGAGCCCCACATGAAGGGAAATCAAGAGTTTGGTAGAAGTAAAAAAGAAAATCGAACAATTTTAGCGAACTTTTTGTATAATTTAATATCCTAGAGTTTTTACTATTATTATCTTTTTATTTAAATTTTTATACAACTATTAATTTCATTTTTATTCTTTTACTCTTCGATCGTTATCTCTATCATATCGCAGTATTACCCCAATCTCTTCTCTTTTTTTTTTTGCAAATTTTTTTCTTTTTAACTTTTTCCAAAAGAACCCTTAATGGGGCAACTAGGAAAAAAAAATATTCAGTGTGATGTAACGTTAGGTAGAAACAGTTGCATCAAAAATGGATGTTTAAGATTGAAAAGATTAACAAGGCAGAGATATAGACAACAAGACCATAGCACATATCATTAACAAAATAAATAAATGAAATACTTGTTCAATCGTCACATGTTAGCTAGGTTGTTGGCAACTTGGCCCGTCAGATGGTAGAGTTGGAATAAAAATTAAAATAGTAGGCAACTGGGCATATTTTGATTCGAATTTTAGTAATTTGACTGGAATAGAAAGTGCCAAATCTACAAGGTTTTTTAACAAATATTGACGGCGGCTTAATAGCTACGAGTAGCAATCCTAGAGAGTGCGTTTGGACGTCCAATGCATCAAGAATGTAGCGTACCTTGCAATATAGGTTTTCATGCTTATTTTTGAACTGATAAAGCATCTTAACAACAGTTCCACCTTTTCTTATCTTTACTTATATTTCTAACTTTTCTATTTTTTTGTTAAAATTTTTATAGGGAAAATCTCTTTCATAGCTACTACATTTGTCCCTAATTCCTCTAATACATATAATGTTTCACAAATTTCTCATACACTCACGGTAATTTATACTAAATTTAATCATACTTATATAGTCAAAACAACTGTTAATTACTCTATTAAAAACATAATTTGCACGTTTTAAAAATTTTCTAATTGAAACTATTTAATCCTAATATAATATTTTAATCATTTAATGTTATAAATTAATAATTTAACAATATTAATAGAGTCATATTAGGGTAAATTATTTTATTTAAAAATTATAGAGGGACAAAATCATCTTTTGAATAGGATAATTGAGAGTTATTTTGATTGTATAAATATAATAGAAATTTGGTTTTTTATAAAATGCACCCGGGTACACTTAGCTTTATTTAACCTATTTTTATTTTTTAAAAATTTTATAAAGTTGTTAATCTAAGTATATTTAAGATAGAAGACGATAGATTTATAAATATTTTTAATTTTTTAAAAAGGGTGCATTTAGTCATTCTTAAATGACTAAAATGTCCCTTTTAAAAAAATTTTAAAAATAGCTACAAATCTCTAAAAATGTAAAATTTGATATATATATATATATTAAATACACTTAGAATAGTAGTTGTCTAAATTTTTTTTAAAAAATTGAAAAAATGAATTACTACACTAGGGTAAACCAAAACTAAATGCACCCAGGTGCACAATATTGAAGTTATAAGAATTTATAATCAAATGTTATGAATATAAAAAGATTATTGAAATGTTGTAAGTATATTGAGAATTAAAGGTAAATGTTGTAGGTATAAGATAAAATTTTCCTTTTTTATAAATAAAACCAGTTAATTTTATTAATATTTCAAATTATAAAATTATAAATAAACCCAGTGATTTGATGTAAATTATGAATATAATCTCATCATTAAGAAAGGGATGATCCCATGCGTCCGGACCCTCTCATGCATCCGACAGTGGGAGCTTTAAAAATATTTTTTTGATTTTTTATAAACATATAGAGCTAAATGTATTTAATTTATAAGCTAAATTTTACCATTTTTTGATGCTTTTGAGTATTTTTTTAAAACATAGTGGTATTTTCGTAATTTTCTGACTCAAAAATTACAAAAAATTCCATTGAAATTAAAAATTAAAAAATATTTAAAAGCATAAAAAAAAGTAAATTTTGGTTTATAGGTTAAATACACATAATTCTATATGTTTATAAAAAAATGAATATTTTGGTCAGACACACAGCTGCCCCGATGCGCCTGGCTGTACCTAATCACCCCTACATTAAGATTGCATCTCAGTTGTATTAAAAAATATTGCACTCTCAATTTATTTAAGAAATTAAAATGCTCAAAATATCCTCAAATACTTGGGAGAATATATGCGATGTAGATAAGGCAGTACGTGTGCGCACAAAGAAAGTCCAGATGCTCAGGTGCACCGCACTAGTGGATTAGCGGTGCTGGCAAAGTACAGAGTCAAAAGATAGGATGAAATACAAACACAGGCTATTCATGAAAAGGCGAAAGTCTTTACCATCTCCCTTCGTGAACCGCATTGGCTATTTATGGGACCCGCTTAACCCCTCGAAAACTAGAGCCAATATTTTAAAACGTGATTTAGCCTGTTAAATATTGAAATATGTATAAAAAAAAAAACCCATAAATACATGAAAAGAACTTCATGCATGTGAAATTGTAATCGAGTAAATAAATACGTGTGAAAATGGCTAGGTGCATACGGCTGCAAATGCCATCGGTCATGTACTTTTTGTCTGTTTGATAGCATCGGTCATACACTTAGGGATACACTTAGGGAATGGTAACGTGTAAAATTGTGAAATTGTGGAAAATGGTAGAAAATAAAAAGAGAATATTTTGATAAATGTGTGATTAATAAGAAATGATAGATATATAGTTTAAATAAATAGATTTGTTATATGTAGTTGGTAAGAAAAATGATTGGAAAATAAAAATAAAAGTAGAAAAAATAATATGATTAATGGAATAATGATTAGTCATGGGAAACCAAATATCATAGGAAAACTACGATTCCCATAGTCATATGTTAACAAATGTCCCCTGGGTAGAAAAATAATCCCACTCAAAGAGTCTTGGATGGTCCAGAGTCTCTTCAGAATGTATATATTTATACGTTGATTGTGAAAAATATTCTAACTCATTTATTAATATATTTAATATAATAATACTCTATATAATCATTTATCCATGTAGGAATGATGTTTCAGATGCTTTTGTTGTTGAAAAATATAATTCTAATATTAATATTTAAAACAAATTATTTTATTACATCCATTTTGCACTATTTTCATCGGGTGCTTAATGCCATCTAATGTAGATAAAACTCAGTATGTTATCAAAATAAATAATTTTAAATATGATGGGCGGGTTAGATTTTAATTTTATTATAAACTATACATATACGTGTATGTGATGGATGAATTCCAATTCTTCGCTTTCCCCTATAGCAGCGATAACCTATGAACGAACTCGTCCCAACGGCGACGCTGCAGCTTCGCTGCCCGAGGTGCGTAGGTTATCGTATACTAACGACGAAGAGTGACTTCAACGGCAGCTCAGCCAAGCAACGACACGCACGGTCGGTATTCGTCGCTTGGATGTTGGGAGCTGCGATACAAAATGCCACAAATGCCCCTGACCCGCCCCCCATGCATAATTGCATGCGCACTATTAATGCATTGCTCGCTTAGAACCTCGGCGTGAACATTTCAAAGAGGACAACGAAAGGGCAGGCAGCAGCCGCAGCACCAGCATTGATGGAATTGACTCGAGCACTGTGCGCCCCGACCGCCCAACGATTTCTTCCCTGATTCCCACGAGACCGGACCCGCCCTGCCTCCGACGATTCGCCTCCTCTCTATCTGGAGGAGGCTATTTTCGTCATTTTCGTCATTCGTTCGCTTCCACGCGCG
>JAXCLR010000063.1:60772107-60848907 GCA_035584095.1 Annona squamosa | reverse complement strand
AAGTACTCTATTTCAATTTGACAGATTTCATGTTTTAGTATATATAAATTGAATTTTTTTTAAACAGGTTGCATTTTCTTATAGATCGTATTCAGGAATCGATTTTGGAACCGAACCAGAACCGACCCACTCATAAGAAAATTGGGTAGGGTATGTTCCGAACTAACCCGGTCTAAAATAGGGTAGGGTAGAGGTTTTTTACAAAATGGGTAAGGGTAGGTTCCACCCATACCAGGACCTACCCGACCCAAGTTGCACCCCTAGTTGCGCTACGACATTGGGAGTCTGCAGAGAAGCCGCAAGGTTGGCCTCCATTGATGCAATGATACAGGTGGTGTTTGACTCGCTCATGAGGGAAAACAGATATGACGATCTCACTCTCTTTATCCTTTGCTGTTGGAGGGTTTGGTTTCAGCGAAACAAATTCAAGGTGGAGAGATCCCGACCAATTTTTAAGGACACTTTAGCCTGGTGTGCGGAGTTCCTCCACCAACATAGGAAGGCAAAACTGCTTGTTCAGTCAAGGATGCTGGAAAGACCAATGGTGCCTCATTGGGTCAAGCCGCCCCCGGGGTATGTGAAGATCAATACTTATGCTCGTTGCCAGAGGGATAAGGGAGTATTTGGGTGTGCTGCTGTGATCAGGGATTCGGAGGGATCTTTTATTACTGCGTGTGGTTGGAGGCGAAGAGAGTGTGTGGACCCGTTACTGATGGAAGCTACTGCTTTCCTTTTGGGACTTAAGTGGGCACTCCAAATAGACATCAGACAGACTTTATTCGAGACCGACTCCCTCACCCTTTGCAACTTTCTGGCTAATCCAGAACACATTTCCTCCCCTGTGGGATTCATTATTGATGAAGTCAGATCGATTATCAGTGAAAATGAATTTTTCTCGGTTCACCATGTATTACGGCAAGGAAATGCTGTTGCTCACTCCTTAGCCGAACTAGCCTCTGTCTCTACTTTAGACTACCAGCTTTGGTAGGGTATCCCCCCCCCCCCCCCCTCCCCAAGCCATTTTTGGAAAAATCTGTACAGATAATTTTTTGGCAATGAATTGCTTGGATTACTCCATCATTACCCTTCCACATTGAAAGGAGTTAGGGAAAGAGTGTATCCATTTATCAAAAAAAAAAAAAAAAACTTCCTTGGTTGCTCAGAACAGTATGCTAAACACAGTTGCAATTTCAAATATCCACGCCTAGCAGAATTCTTGAGTAGGAATTGGATGATAGCATTGCGTTAGGACTGAGGACATACTATAGATGAAATGGAAGAGACGATTCCGCTACAATCTCAGGAAAGAAGGGAAGATTTTAAGACTAGGGATCATTCGGAAAAGCTCATGCGAGGGCTGGGGAGAAGAGACAAATCTCCAAGGTTGTGCAAGATGCAAAAATCATTCTACAAATCTACCACATAAATTTCTCCAATGTTGATTTCGGAGCCGTAAATCTTGCATACGCTATACAGTTCAGATATTTCGTGTATGAGTTCTCCATCTATGAAACCGCACTTGTATACTACCTCATCCAGTCTTCCCACGTTAAAAATTGGTGGGAAATACCGAAGTATCAATCGAACGCAACGTGACAGAAAAGCCCCTTGCAGACAACTTCAAATTCAATTATCGTTCTCATTATTATCATTATTATCATTATTATCATTTCTCAAGCATCTACCACAGTCTTCACATCCAATCTTTTGCACGCAAGAAACTTGCAAAGCCTTTCTTTTCTTTACTCTGCCCAAACGGAATCTACCTTCCACGTTATATATCATTCCAGTGCCCGCCTCTAAGGACTGACTTCATGGCTGGATAAAAAATAGAGCACAAGCACTCACAAATCATTCATTTCCGAACAAACTAGCAAAGGCCATCACCGCACTTCAAAGTTGAACAAATCCCTTCTCCTTCAAGCTTTCAACAATCTCCTTGATGGCCACATCAGTTGGAATGAAGTTGACACCCAAGCTCTTGGTTTTCTCCTTGGATACTTGGTATGTTGGGACAAAAGGTTTGTCGTCTGCACATCTGCAAGAAAGAGCACAAAACAGTTTAAAACTAACAGATGGTACAAATCCAACAAGCATCAAGAAGATTTACTATAACTGAAGTGCTAAAACACGCGCCACAACCAAAATAAATAAAATAGAAGACGAGAGTTGCATAAAGAAGGGTCTCGGTAGGTTTTATTACTTGGGAAGATTCGCCGACTGTGACTCCCAATCCGAAATTATTTTGATGACAATAAAATTTAATATGCTAGACAAGAAGATATATTCAAGCAGGAAGTAGAAACGATAGATTCTGAATTTGTGGCCACCATCTGAAAGATATAGTGCGGGGGGGAAGACCATCGATGAAACAATTTGAATTTCCCACATTGAAATAATTAATGCAGTTGTAAAACACAATACAATCATCAAACAATTAACCTAAAATGCATATGAGGCTACTTTCATCACAGACTAACATTGAAATGGAATAAGTTCCACAGAATTCCTCTAAACACAGAATGCTGCTAATGCAAAACACAATCTTACTTCTCAGGAAGCGGAATTGATGGATAAAGCCTGCGTAAGATCTTCACAATCTCTGACATGTGGTAAACTGCATCAACAAGACAGTATCTTCCACTTGCTGAAGGAACCTCAAATGCCAGAATATGTGCTTCAGCAACATCTTTAACATGAACCCATCCAAAGGTTGCATTGGGAAATGTAGGACTTCCTGTATGGAACAAAACTCAGAGCAATGAATCAAAATAATTCCATGGTTATTAGAAATGTGAACAACATTTTCACCTCATGATCAGATGAACAAACAAAAAATATTGCTCATGAAATGCATGCGACAGTAGTAATAATTAGTATTCTTGGGCCAAAACCAAGGGGTTTCACTATGGATTTTGTTGATGAATGGAAAAAAAGTGGAAGGCAGATCTTCTTCATGAGGACTGCTCTTCACTTTATACCTGCCCAGAACACTGATGAAGAAGCATTCCAACTTAAGGACCAGTTTCTTCAAGATGGAGAAAATGATACAAAGCACAATTAGGCTCGTGTTAAAAATAGTACTTATTTATTTCTGGGGATGTTTATTTGAGTCTCTGTTATTTTAGAGATTTTATAAAATGGGTTTTGATCCTATGGAACCAATACCTATCAAAATATTGGTGGGAACTACCAAAATATTGATGGGAACCCCATATACCTAGCTTACCTAGATGATGATATGGAATCCATTCCAGCTATTACAATTAGAAGAATTTAAAAAAAAAAAAAAAAAACTATTACAATTAGAACTATTTGTTTAGCAAGGAAATTAAATTTTATCCAAATCCGAGATGTACATGGGCCCTAGCTAAAACATGTATAAAATGAATATAGCAAAAGTATTTAAACAGAGTAAAATCCTTTGATTTAAATCAATTTCAAAGCTGCATTTTTAATATCTAAACCATCTACAGCATCATTCCTATGTGAATAAATGATTCTATAAGTGTTATTATATTCTAATACATCTGCGAATGAATTTAAGAATTTTCATAATTTAAACATGAATATATGTATGTATGTATATATATATATATATATATATTAAAGTAAACGTAGCCCATCCACAACTCTGATCTAGATGATTTTTGGTTGTATGACAAAATAATGTGAACTGTTGATTTTTTATTCTATCATAAAAATGGGACCATCAGAGTTCCTCCCCTTTCTTCCCTTCTTTCCTTAATCTTTCCTCTTTCTTCTATTTCTCCTCCCCCAACGTCCAGTGCTACCCCAAACATACATAGCCTTAGAAATCCTTGGAGACACAATATTGCTTTCTGATATCATGGAGAACGGGTAGGAATATTCAATAAATCATAGTCAATGTGAAATTATATTTAAAAATTTCATTTTCAACACAAACAAAAGCATGTGAATCTATACGTATCATTTAAAATTTTCAAAATGCCATTGCAAAAATGAATCTCATCTGGAAAACTTCAGTTAACATCAAAATTAGTTTGAAATAAAAATGATTAAGAATGAGAAGTTTCATGATAATTATAAATCAGCCTGAAAGTTATTTAACATAGTTAATAACTTCAATTGTGGCTTGAGTAAAATCAAATATTCTTGTTTAATGTCTTATAAAGATACATACTTTCTGTTAAGATTGCATTGCCACCTTGCTCAAGAGATGTATCAGAAAGACAATCAGACATGTGGGAGACCAAACAAAATGATAATAGCAACAACAAGCAGATTCGATAAGGATAGGAAAAAATTTACCAATTAAATTTAAGATTGTAGCAGCACTTGTATTGAGAGTTGGCTGCAAGAGAGGACCAATCACCATTGCTGGATTGATTGTAACAACATCAATTCCTTTCTCCTTGACAAACTTCCAAGTCGCCTCATCAGCCAAGGTTTTGGAAAGAACATACCATGCCTGCAAGAAGAAAAGAGATTTGGAAAAAAAAAAATGCCCCAAGTCAGTCCAAATAGCCGCGTAGAGGAATGAAAGCATCCTTTCACCATGGAAAAAAAAATCTGAGAACACTCAAATTTATGACAGACAAAAGCATATATGTAGATGTCACAACAAAAAGACACATTATGCATATTGTACCAGTGAGGCAAGGCACATTGCTTATTGGTCTAGGACACGTAGAACGATTAAAACATGAGACAGATTTGAGAAAATTTGTACGATATAGAAAAGTTGCAATAAGACACTAAGATGACCTGATTGAATATCCTCTAGTTGGGAGCACATAGCTTAGTTTTTTCTCATCAGTTCATTTATCTGAAGGATGTTTTTCTAATGTAAGGCAACATTGCTATCCCCATCATTTACCAGGAATAACAGGTTAAAAGAGATAACCATGTGAGGCAAGAAGCACTTCTCAGACGAACATGAGAGCCAGCTAGTTATCCAGACAGAAACATCACTTCTACCCTATTCCAACTTATTTGATCGCAAAGGAATAAAGACAGGATCAAATGGATGAATTTGATAACAGGTCTTTGAATCTTTAACAAAGGAATTTTGTTGTCTTTTGAAGGGGTTTTGAAAAATAAAAGGTTCTTTTATGGAAGTAGAAAAAGGATTTTCAGAAAATGCAAAAGGGTTCTTTGACAAGGGATTTGCTAAACTTGGATTTACCAAAATTTAGTGCTTCTCTATATAAAAATGAGCATGCAAGCCAAACAGAGGAACCTGATTGAGTTTCAACAAAGTAATAGACATTCTTCTTTATTTTATCTTATCTTCCTCTCTTTCTTCCTGGTTTATTCTTTCCCTTTTCTCTTTTGAATCAAACCAGTTTCACAGAATCACTTCCTATATAAGTACATACTACTGATAAGAAGTCTACATACTATTCATGATTGGAGGTAGCATCAATTAGGGAAAGAAGAATTAAGCGACAAGAGAGATTATTTACAAAAGAATAATACATTTATTGTGAAAATGAAAAATAAAGAACGATAAGAAGGTTTCAATATAAACCTTTGTTTCTCTGCAGAAATCTAGATCACTAAACCAAGTCTCATCAACAACCACATCAGGCGTCTGAGGTTTCTTGTTGTAAGAAACAGCAGCCACAGAGGATGTCACAACAACCCTTTTAACAGAGGAAGCTTTAGCACAGGAGCCAAGAATATTAAGTGTTCCCTTCAGAGCAGGGTCAATTAGTTCAGCCTGAAACATCAAATGAAGAAAGCAGCAGTTCATGACAACAGTATTTCCACAACAACAAGACAAGAATTTAACAACTACTGTAAAAAGGAGGAATTAATTATGTATAAGACAAACATTAGGTTAAATGCCTAAACAAACATAGGGTGTAAGATAAATGCAACAAAAAAACCAAATCGTGTTTTTGTAAGATCCACAACACACTTGGGCAAATGGCGACTAATGGAGAAATCACAAACCTACAACACTATTTGATGAAAATATGCAAACTACAATGGATTTTAATTTTTTTTTTTTTGAATTTTTAACAACAAAGATTTTATACTTATAAAACAAATACCAAACATGAAGCATACATTGCGTTCCACTGGCCATTTTGCATACAGAGGATACACACGATATTTATAACAACAACCCATAACTTACAGGGTCTTAAGAAATTTTCACAAAAGGACAGTTCAAATTTCGTGTATTCATCAAGTTCATATTTGTCAGTTAATTCTGGTAATATATCTATGAGATTAGAAAGAGACAACAATAAATAAGCACAGAAATCAAAAAAAAAAAAAAAAAAAATAAGCACAGGAGACGAGGTCAACAGAAAAATAACCAATCGCTAACGGATGTAGGAATCTTTCATTATTTCCGTTTGATATTCTCAAACTATTAAGTACGAGTTATCCTAACCATCTTTGGTTTCTGTATGAGATATAGAAGAAATTCCAAAATAGGTACATACATGATACAAGCAATTTGCAAATGTAGATGGTGAATGTGTAAAGATATTCCGCCCAAACAAAAAAAAATAAAATCAAGCATTATTCTTTTCAATCAGGCTGTATCTATAGTGGAAAATTTTCCATTTCTACAGTAATCATTCGTAGATCCATTCCTTCTTTCCACTACCAGAGTAACACGGGCCACGAAATAACAGGCGCATTTTGTAGGAAGTCTTTTTTTTACAAAACATTGAGAAGGGAATCGTAAGAACGAACCTGGGGATCTGTGACGTTGTGGTAAAAAGGGGATGCTGTGTGGAAAACTCCTTCACACCCATCAACAATGGCATCAAATGCACCCTGTTCCAACAAGTCTGCTTTGAACAACTGAAGTCTTTCTTTGGCCCCTTCTAGAGCAAGCAAATGTTCAGTCTTCTTGGGATCATCTTGAAAAGTCACCAAAAAAAAAGAACGAATAAATCATCCCACCTCTATTTTGCAGAAGTATTAAGCTTTTCACGTCGGTCAAAAAAAAAAAAAAAAAAATCACGTTATCCACTAGGAAAGAAAACAATCCATCAGCCAACATTAACACCGGCCGTCAATCAAAGCGTTGAGTACTATACGAGTGCAACCTGAGACGGGTGGACTCGAACCCACCTGACCGGATTTCAAAATTAAATTTAGATTTTACTTATGAAAAATTTTAAATTAGACCTGATTTCAATCCGACTTGAGAAATTAATATCACGTTTGCGTGAATTCAGTACTAAAACCTGACCGGGTCTGAACTTTTATATTTTTTTCTAATTTATTAAAATAATTATATTTATTTATGCATTAAGTATTTCAATTATAATTTTGATACAAGTTATTTCATATAATCATAACCTAATTAAACTGTAAAGTATTTATTTTAAAACCTAAATTTTATATACATTTGTCCATAAAAATTTGAATACGTTACATCTACATTAATTGTATTTACAAATAATTATAAATATACCAACTCTTTAAATTTATTACATATATACTAATTAACTACAATTATATAAGTCTCACTTTTACTAAAGTTTAGATGGGGACTCGTGTAATGTCATTTATCTTTCTAATTTTGATTTTTATAACATTATCTTGATTATTATGAGTAAATTTCTTGATTATTATGTGTAAATTTATTATGTTTATTGTACTTAGAATTATTTTTTAATTAAATGACTAACTTTCATCAAAATCAAAAATATCATATGGCATGTAAATATATTTACATGTAAATTATTCATATGCTAATGCAATTGTATTTAAAAATTTTGTTATTTCTATCAGTAATTTTGTTAACTTTTATTTGTTTGCTAATAATTCGAACTTTTATTTGCCGCTGCAGCATCCGGGACGCGTTGTGGTCGTGGAATCGATTCCCGGACACGACGAAAAGTGATTTAGTAGGAGCAGTGGTCTCCTGTTGGTTGGGTGTGGGAGCAGTGGTCTCCCGTTTAGTGATTGGAAGCTGTATCTTCCGGATTATTTGGTGGAGCTAGTGTCTCCAGATTTGTAAGAATGTCTTAGGCTTTCAATATAATATGTATTGAGATGTATGTAAATATATTCCAATAAAAAAAAGACTAAAAACCAGCACCAGCATGGTCCGAACCCCAGATCTAATATTAAAGTTAGAATTTGAGTTCACATAAACCCGATACAACTCGACTCAAGTTACACCCCAATCAAAGCTATTTAGACACATCCACAATTCCATGGATTAGTTTTTTCGGGGAAAAAAATCACGAACAAGGGTCATTACTCCAGCCTAGCCTCCAGAAAACAGTAATCAATTATAAACCATCTCAACCACATGATTTCACGTAATGAAATCATTTCCCGCATGAAATCATCCACAATGAGTACATTAATTGGGAGCCAGGAATTAGGAAAGCAACTTAAGTCGTGAGATTAATTTTATTTTTATTTTATTCTTAAAAATTTCTATTCTAATTTATTTTAGATAGGATAGATTTTAATCTTACCTTACCTTTCTTTTTTAAGTTCGAGACAATTTCGATTCTAAATTGATTTTTAAAATTATTTTTATATTATATATAAAAATTATAATTTCATTATAAATTTTACTTAAAAAATTTATAATTAAGATAATGATAATATGATAATATAATTTTTAAATATATATATTTTTTATGAGTATTTACAATCATCTCAACCCATATTCTCAATTAAGCTCTCACGCATTCTAATAAACTTTTTATAATATGCCAAGACATAACTAATAATATTAACATTCTAATAAATTTTAGATATTGAGTATCCAACAGTTATTTCCAATTAAGCTCTCGCACGTTCTAATAAACTTTTTATAATATGCCAAGACGTAACTAATAATATTTTTAAAATTTAACCTCTTTCTACTGTTGCGGATTCCTACTTTCCCACCACCAATCGTTGAGGGGTAGCGTGGGGTTACCACCATTCCAAGGCTTGGTGGCCACATTTGCACGTATTTAATATATCTTTTAATATAAAAGATATTAAATAAAATATATATCGAATATGCATTACTTCGAGCCGATATTTTTCCGCTTGGAACGGAGCTACCTTATCATACGTCCGGTATTTTGTCACTTGGACCTATCCTACCAGTGGGTATAAAACTGGTCGATTCACGGGCAAAGTGCCCAGGTTGCACGCCTCCGGCAGAAATCAAAACAGCCCGATCAGCTTCAATTTCAAGAGGCAATCGACGAAGAAGAGCGAGTCGAGAGCATGAAAACGGCCAGCATTTGACAATAGTGCATGCATGGATAAGAAATGAAAAGCGAGCAGGAGTGTAGCCGTACTGGGATCGCGAACAGAGGCCCTTATGGAGTAGCCGCGCTCGAGCAGCAGCTTCACCACCCACGAAGCTATGTAGCCAGAAGCGCCAGTGACGCACACAACCTTTCCACAACCGCTCATTTTCCTTCTTCTCCTCCGTCAATCTCACAGTCTCACTTCCTCCGTCTCTTTTTGCTTAGAGCATTTTCGAGGCGGAGGGGATGGATTATATAGGAGTGCAACGCGATCATAGTCAACGAACAAGTGCTGCACTGCTGCTGTGCAGCAGCCAGCATAGAAGTAGGAGGGCCCATTTATCATACTGCTTTTTGCGTGCGCCGTGACATCATATCGATTGAAAGTTTTGCCACTTGCAGCGTGCTTTGATGCTAGAACTACTCTCTGTTTCCACGCCTGGAAATACTTGTTTTTCTTTTGTGGATTATAATTTTGCTGCTGTACAAATAAAATTGTTCGAATCGTTTTGGATAGTATTTGTAGGGTTTATTCGTATAGGTCAATTATTTTATCAAGATATTTTTCAAGAAAGGATTAAACTAGGTCTAGTGGACTTTAAAATTTTAATCAAAATTGCAATAACTTATTGGTATAACAGTCCAAAGTAATTTTTTTTTTTTTTTTGCATAAATTAGGTGCCAAATGTGTTTAAGAAGTGAAAAATAATTTTGAACAAAATTTTTTTTTTGGATCAAGAGTAAATTATATCACGTGATATGAGTAATAATGAGAATTAGATAGAATAAAATTAAAATAAAAAAGTCAGTTATATATAAATGATAAAAAAATATAATAGTTGTACGAAAAGATATGAAAAAATAATTAAAAAAAGATAGTTGAGAAAAATATAAAGTTTTATATTAAAATTTTTTTATTTGAAATGCTTTTGCATTATCCAAACATGCCCTAAATTTTGTGTACTGGTTGGAATATTTACAGAGCTTTAAAATAGTTTTAAATTAAACATTGTTAAACCGTGATGGACTTTCTATTGTATTTTGACCGGACTTAAAGTATTTTAAAAAGATTAATAAAATTAAACAAAATCATTTCTAATATTTTAATTAATTGAATATCAAATGATTGAATTAAATTTCAAATAGACACGAAAATGAGCTTAAACAAAAATAATACCAAGTAGAAATTAATTGAGTGTGTATTTAAGAAGTGATAAAATTTTAGTTAAAAACTTTTCATATGAGAGAAAACAATATAATGTAATAATAGTAATGATGAGAAATAAAAAGAATAATATTAAAATAAATAAGTTAGTTATATGGATAATTGTATAAAATGATTGAAAAGTAAATTAATTATATAATAAGATATGAAGAAATAATTAAAAATATAATGATTGTGATTTTATTTAAAAAAATTTAGATGTATCCAAGCACATACTAGTAAGCTTTTGTTTCAAGCAATATAAAATTTTTGAATTAAATATGTGTTTTCCCAATCAAAAATTATTCCCAAGATAGCTTTTTAAAATTTTTAATACACTTTTTCTTATTTTTAATACATATTATTATATTTTACACCCAGGAAGTAAATTTTATTTAAAAATCTTGTATCATTTGAACAAGCCGTGGACAAATTGATCTTTACTATTAAAATATTTAATATCTTTGCAGCAGGAAGAAGACAAACGCCTCTGCGTCTGCGGGCTTGAGGCGCACTAGTTTGGACTTTGAAGTTTGATTTTGAAAGAGAAATTCGCATGCGTCCCCATGGAATGTAAGACGTGGCAGGTCAACTCATTCCGTCATTGGATTTATGCCCCGAAAACCGTTGTATGTTGACCTCTTTTCAGGGCAAGTACTGCGATGATGGGAGCGTTTGTCCAATTTTGAAGTTTTTGGAGTATGATGGAGTAATCTTTTTTTTTTTTTTTTCCAACCATCAAAAACTTCTAGGGATAGAATAAAAAAATGAAAATAAAAATTGATTTTAAAAAGTATTAAATAAATAAATTTTACTTGCAAAAAACTTATACATTAACTAATACTGTTTCAAACGGGCAAATCATTTTAGATCGGTACGAAATAAGGCAAGTTCAAAAAATATGTTTTTGTTTCTTTCAATTTTTTTCATAAAACTATTAATTCAGATATATTTCATTTATAAACTAAGTTTTATTTGAAGATATGTATATATATATATATTTGAATTTTTAATAATTAAAATATCTTCATATTTAAAATTTTAAAATAAATATATACATATCTTTAAAAGTAGTAAAACTAGGTTGATAATACACATGTGTTAACAATTTTATAAAAAAATTTAAAAATAAAAATTACGCTTTTTGGACCAACATTTTAAATCAGTTTAAAAAGAACAAGCCGCTTTGAACTAGTCGATTAAAAATATTAAATAGATTAGATTTCTATAAATTTAAAAAAATTCATATAAGATTGTAAAAAATCACACCTTTTAATAGGATTTGATATTTTACTAATACGACTATCTTATTTTTCTATTATTATCCCAACATTCAAATGATTTTCTGAGTTTTTTATATAACTATTTTGTCTATTTTAATATTTGAAAATACTTCTATGAAATTGGATTTCATAAAAGTAATACTATGAAACCATCTTCATTTTTGAGATGTTGATGATTCATTCAGAATTTAATATATTTATTATATTTAAAAATCATTTATTTAATTAAAAGATCAAGTTTCATCTAAATCCAATACGTACATAAGCCACATTTGCAAAAAAATGATACATTCATGTATAAACTTAGGCAAAAATGCTTAATCTATTCACAATATATTAAAAATGTAGTTACTTCATCTATTACAAAAAATGATGCATTTCCTATGTATTTCCCCAACCCTATTATATCAATATCTTACTTTTAAAATTTCTTTCTCATTCCCACTCTCTTATTTTTATTTTTACATATTGCCAAGGTTGGGGTGAATTTAAGTTGATTAATGTTTCATTTCCTTGTCGTCTTTGTCGTCAAGGAAGATCAAAAGAATTCTAAATTCCCAATCTAATATGATGTATAAGCTCCACTCTTGGAAACTAAAAAAAAGAACTAAATCAAAGAAGGAAATGAATTACAACCCTCGCTTGGGTTTATATCTCTCTTTCTTATTTAATTAGATTTTATTGTTCTCATTATTATATTTGGGAGCTCGTAATCTCCTTTCTTAATTTCTGAGAGTTTGTAGTTGTTTCTTTTTGAAAAATTTGTAAGATATAAAATATACACTAATAAAAAAAAGGAAACGAATTGGGTAATTTCTTCTTGATCCAGTTATTCCACCTCAAATGAAAAATTATAAACGTTTGTCCTGTTTACACATTTACGGCAAGTTGTTGTTCGCATGCCGCATGGATGTCATTTAAAATAAAAGCCTACTTAGAAGTTAAAACCAAGTCCCATTAACTAACTAAGTGTCATCTTAGACCCTATAACTATACATATTTATATTTATATATTGAAGTGTTACTATTTATGTTTTAAAATTATTATTATTACTTTTTATTATTGATATTATACATTATTATATATGATATTACAATCAAACTTATTCATGTTTCTGGGAGACAATGAGCTCCCACTTATTTTGATAGAGACCTAGCTCCTCCTAAAACAACTTCCACTAAATATGAAGAAAAATTAATACTTATAAGCAACTGCTAAGAATTGAACACCTGTTAACTAGGAGACAAACAAGGGCATTACCGTAGAACTTTTGTTATTTAATGTCTTTGCATTTTCAACCTTTACGATTTTACATTTTAAACTTTCATCATTCAAAGTGTTAAAAAATAGTATTAAACCATATAAAATATTTGAAATGTCCTCACATCTGGGGCAGATCCACATTTGCTTCATTAGGATAATTGCCCTCACTTATAAATAGTTTATATAATAAAATTTATTTCAACTGCCATTAAATTATATGCAGTTTGTTTTGCTGTTTTATTGATTAGAGTAATATTCTCTTTGAATTTCAAAAATTTTAATTGCTAATTAAATACAATTTCATCAGTAATCAAAATTGTTGATAGCTACTAAATAAAAATTATGTGCTTTTATTTTCTAGAATTAATTGATAAAATTTAAAATTTTATTAATGACAATAATTTTTATCAATTTTCTTTTACCTTTCCTCTTTCCTTTCTTGCCGTTATTTTTTATTTTAAAAATTTGTTTGATAATCAAATATTGAATTGGAGTCTTCTCTTAGTTTTCCCTCCTTTTCCTATTTCATATAACAACTATCTCTATGATAAAGACGGATGTATTTTTCTCTTTTTAGAACTTTTCTTTTTTGAGTTAAAATTTTTTAAGATTATATATTAATAGTCATCTTTGTTTAAATCTAATTTATAATTTCGATATTAAATTTATTAATTATCATTTGTTGTTAGGCTATTTGATTTTTTGAACAAAAGACTTCATGTGCAGTTTATGAGGGGCTTTATTTTAATTTATAAATGCAATAAAAATATAAATATATGCTTCAAAATTGCTAATGTAAAATGTAAATATGAATGCCAGTGGTTTAAATATTGCTGGTATATTTCATAAAAAATAGTGCTGATATAAAAAAAATACAAAATTCATTGATATATTATCATATATCCTCTTTAATTTAAAAAGTTATATCTACAATGATAACGATTTAATTTGTCAATAATATTTATTAATTACTTAAATTTTGTATATTTTTTGAAAGTATATTTACTTGTAAAGTAATGGTAATATTATCATATTTTTTTGTATTTTTTATTTAAGGGTTATCACTTCGTTATTCTGATTCTAGAATGAGGATGATGTTAAAAAAATATTTTAAATTTTTATATTGTAAAGTGTTATAAAAAATATTTTTAATATTTTTATATGGCAAAGTGTTATAAAAAATATTTTTAAAATTTGTATATGGTAAAGTGTTATAAAAAATATTTTTTGAAATTTAAAAAATAAGGATTACAAACTTTGCCGCCACCGACCAAGGGTTCTAAATTCCTCCGACTTTGCCTATCGCGCCTTAAACCCTCTTTAAGTTTGCTCTTTTGATGCGGACGGATCGGATTAAAAAAATAGAGGAATTTTGATTTTGCGGAAGGTTGATGGAGAATTGAAAAAAGGGTTCTTCGTTGGTTGCTGATCTAGCCGGCAAATCAAAATGAGATCTGTTGAGAAGATAATGAGCAGCAGAGTTGTGCTTCGCAAGTGCAGCCATGGCTGCCTAAGATGGAGTTCGTCGGCTATGGTGGGAAGCGGCTGCGGCGGTGATCGCCGACCACGGATTCTGACCAGATTTGGGAGCGGATAGTGGAGAAGATAATTGCAGCTTCAAAGTCACCGACTTCAATGGAGAAATGGGATGGGTGGAAATGATTGTCGTGACTTGAAATGATGAAGATCGGGGCCATAAACATGGATCTGGCACGGTTGTTGCTTCGTAAATTAATCAAATGGAGGCAATGGAGAAATGGGATGGGTGGCTGGAGAGAAATGATTGTCGTGACTGGAAATGATGAAGATCGGGGCCATAAACATGGATCTGGCACGGTTGTTGCTTCGTAAATTAATCAAATGGAGGGGATTTAAGGTTCAATGAATATCGAGGCCGGATCTGGAAAGAGCAGCTGATGGAGATGACATTTGATTCTGACGGCCTTCACGCAAAAAACCGACACCACCATTAATAGTGGAGAGGATGATTTGGTGCTCAGACGGTGTGTCCTCACACATCACTCATGGGGCCTGTTTTGTAAAATGTGCATGGTTAGTTTGGTCATTTTAATAAATGTGCACGTGTGAAGGGGGAGGGGCTTCAAATGTAAAAAAATAGATACTGCGGAGTTTAAAATACTAATAACAAAATTTTAGGGTATAAAATACAAATATTTATAATTAAAGAGTTTAAAACAAAAATTTTCTGCTGATAGACTTAAACAGCCTAACGTGAAAATTAGGGAGTGAAACCAGGTTTTTCGATCCAAATTAACATTTTTATTGGGTTCATATATTTACTATAGAGTATGATTATACACGCCAAGTGTATTTTAAGCTAAAATACAACATTAATTTATTTTTATTTTTTCTTCGTAAACATGTTTTCCTAATTGTTTTTAATCCAAATACCGAGTGTTATTATTTTACAATACTTTTACATATTTATTTTTTATTTTTAAAAATTTATCAATTTCATGGGCATTTAAATCATTTTCACTACTTAAAAACTTGATTTTAAAAATAAAAAATAAATATGTAAATGTATTATAAAATGAAAAAACTTGGTATATAAATTGAATACACTTACAAAAACATATTTACGAAGAAAAATTTAAAAATATAATTAATTATAAAAATAAATAAACATTGTATTTTAGTCTAAAATACGTCATGATGCATATAATTAGACTACTTTATAAATTGGGTCTTTTTTTTGATAAAATATAAATTGGGTCTTGAACTCAAGTCTATTTTGGGTTGGATTTGGGCTAATTCAAAATTTGTCCTTTTTTCATTTTTTTATGGAAATGTTCTTTCCTAGTTGAGTGTGTGTTTGATATTAAATAAAACTTATGAATGAAAATTTTTTATATTAGTGTAAAAGTTTTGGAAATAGAAAAAATATGTAATATAATAAGGATAATGACAAGAAATAAAAAGAATAAAGTTTTATTCTAATATCAAAAATAATTGTGTAGATAATTGTAAAAAATAATTGAAAAATAAGATAATTGTTTAGAAAGATATGAATAAATGATTAAAAAGTAAAGTATTTGTGAAAAGCAAAAAGATTTAGATTAATAAGTGTGATGGAATGCTTAATACTTTAATTAACCCAATTCAAAATTTGCAAATTCATCAAACTTAACCTGTTTAGAATTCAAATAAGCTTAGGCCATTATCTTAATTCTTGGGTTATTTGTGTTAGTATTATTGGTTTTTAAATAATGACATTCATTCCTTGATAAATTATAAATATACTTACTTAGTTTGATTAAAATTGTAAATATATCCATATAGTTTAAAAAATTATAAATAACTCCCACATAATTTAACCACAATTGTAAATAACCCCCACATTATTATGACGTTGTTATTGAATCATTATGACATGAGGATTATTTGTAATTATGATTAAGCTATGTGGGGTTATTTGCAAAAAGTAAATATACCATTTAATTTTTGACATTAAAAATACGCTTACATAGTTTGCATATTTTTGCAAATATACCTATACTATGATAATGTTATTTGCAAAAATTAAATATACCATTTAATTTTTGACATGAAAAATACGCTTACACAATTTGCATATTTTTGCAAATATACCTATACTATGATGATGTTATGTAGAGTTATTTGCAATTATGGTTAAACTATATGAGGTTATTTATAATATTTGAAACTACATAGTTATATTTGTAATTTTGATCAAACTAAGCCGCTATCTTTGCAAATTACCCTTCTTTTCTATATTTTTTTGCTCTTTTTAAGTGTACAAGTTAGGGTTATTTCATTTTTTGACTAAGAATTTCTCTAACGTCACACTTTATCAAACAGTCACTATTAAATTAGTAAATCGTATTAACATTCACACCGAAACATTAGAATACTTATGTTTGAAAGAGGATAACTACACTCCAAACTCTTCTAGGGTTATGCAAGCCATTTTTAGCAAGGGTGGATGAAAGCTTCACTTGAAATATACAACATTAGAATCTTCATTTTTTTCATTTGTCCCTATGACTTATTACAGGGACTTTTTTTCATTCCAATTCCATTTGTCCCGTCGAGCTTAATAAAACTTATTATAAAGCTTGCCAAGCCTTAAGAGGCGACCAAGCCCCTATGACTCATATTCAATAATTTTTTAAGCCTAGATAAACCCCTTAATCTCATATATCTATAACTAATAACTTTTTCAAATTGTTATCACTTGGTTGATGGAAGTATACGTAAAAGGTACGTAGGGCAAGAGGTCTAGGATTTAAAGTTGAAGAGATACACTTCTTGATAAAATTTCACAAATTTCTCCTATATTTATAATAAAATTTCACCATAAATTTGTATTACATCCACTTTGTCACCAATATCAAACATAGTCATCCACTAATTTAAAATTTCTCAATTGAAAGATTGGACCCTAATGTACACTTCTTCGTATCATAAATCATCAATTGTTGACATTAAATAATTTAAGTATATCCATATTAGAGCTCAATTGTTTAAATTAAGAAAATTTGAACTGACAAAATAGTCTTTTCCGAAGGTAGATAACTAGATAATGACTATGATAACGATTATGTTGAGAACATGGATTTGACAGAGGTATAGAAGAAATTTATAAAATATTAGGAATATATTAAAGATTAGTGGAAAATATTTTTTTTATTGGAAATTAGTGACAAAGATTGTACCCAAAAATTGCTGTTTCTCATCTGCCCAAGGCTGACCGTAGGTGTAGTACGGAATGGATCGTTTCTGTGGCCCATATTTCATGCTAGAGATTGCAAACTCGAAGATGTGAAAAATATCATTCCCTTGTCCTGGAGGATCACAGGCCAAAAGGTCTGAAAACACATGCAAGCAGAGTAGGCCCAGACAGTAGAAAATAGTTCCATCATCCCTTGCATGTCCTTGACAAGGTAGGAAATCCAAACAGACCAATGGGAAGTGAGGAAACTTCATCGCCAGAGTACCCAAAATCCGAAGAGAGCAAATGCCTTTTCAGCAAAGGCCAGTCGTCCGTCAATCTCCCCGTGTCCCTCTCCTCTCCACGTGGCCTTCATTCCGACCACCAGCCTAATACATTATACACGCACCCCAGGGCTCGTCTTCATCCTACTCGCACAACCTACTCGAGTTCACTGTAATGAATTAACGATGGGGCCTTTCATGTTTTTGCCTTCATGCTGTTGCTATGGGAAAAGCCTGGCGTGCTCTTGACATGTTTATCAAAAGGAAAAAAAATAAAGTTATTTTGATGGATGATGTTTTATAATGACTTCTCTTAATTTGGAGAAGATCAAAGGTCTCTGAAATGCGAGTCAAAAGAAAATACAAGTTACTTTTGTGATAACAAAATACCAGTTATTTTGATGGGTGATGTTTTATAAAATATATGGTAATTGGCAAATATACCCATATACTTTGACCAAATTGCAAATATAGTCATATAGTTTTAGAAATTGCAAACTATCCTGTAAAATATAATTGTAAATATGCTCGCATTCTTATGACGTTGTTACTTCACTATTATAAGGTGAATATATTTTTAAAGGTTTGCAAACTATGTTGGTATACTTACAAAAAGTAAATATACTTTTTTAATTTTTGAAATTGCAAATATGCTCACAGTTTGCATATCTTTGCAAATGTACTTATGCTGCGACGGTGTAGTAACATGCTAAACAACATGGGTATATTTATAATTATGGTTAAATTATGTATGGGTAATTTGCAATGTTTGAAACTATGTTGTTATATTTGCAATTATAGTTAAATTGAGTGGATATATTTACAAATCACCCAATATAATAGATCATCATGTCTAAACTAAATTTTATATGAACCTTTTGGTTGGAAGTAGAACCCAAGATAAATAATAAAGGAAAATAATAGAAGAATGTGTTCAGTAATAATTTCAGTAAAATACATTCTTTAAAAAAATTAAAAATAAATAATGTATAATGATTCAATATATAGCATTTACATGAAACCCCCATTTGTTTTTTAATTATTTTTCCAAATCTCAATTTTATAACCCATTATTTTGTATATTACATGTTCTCGTACAAAGCAACATTTTTTATTAAGGGTATGTTTGATTGATATAAAAACTTCTTAAACCAAAACTTTTAATTTAAAACTTTCCTCTCTTTACAACTATTTTTAATTTTTTTTACATTTTCTTATACAAATAATTTTCTTTTTAAGCATTTCTATATAGTTATACCCATACAACTAACTTATTTATTTTAACTTTATTATTTTTATTCCTCATTGTTACCTTTATTGTATTACATTATTTCCTCTTAATTCAAAAGCTTTTACATAAAAAAAACTTTTCATTCCAAAATTTTATCACTTTTCAAATTTACCATTAGTATCTTATATTTCAACTCCATCATCTCAATTCTTAAGTATATTTCTTCTCAATTTTTGCTAATATACGTCACAATATTTTCTACAGGAAACTACTCCCGTAAAGGAAAATCATGCTTCTCAACCTGAGTCAAAATTGAAATCGAAACGTATTGACATGGTGCCAACGATAAGCACTACTTGCGCATTGGGCTCATTTTACAAAACAGCCCTATTTTACCTTAATATTGAACAAAATTAGCAAAGAATGCTACATGTAAGACAAACAAGTAAGTTGGCCTATTTTTGTAGGTGATATTAACCTTCTCATTTTTACTCCATTTTAGAATTATCATACCCCCATTGTATTAATCTACATATCATCTCCTATTAGTCTAAGAGCATCATGAAATCTATTTATCCTACCTTACTACAAAATACACGAAATCTGTATTCATATTCATGTCCAAATAGGCAATTAAGAATAACGAATTGATGTCAGTAGGGGTGTGCCTTGCTGCTCACGGACAATGGCAGCCACTAGCCATGTTTGTGTTTAAATCCTCCCAACAACAGTGGGAGTATAATATTTGTCCCTCATTACAATTATCCTCGATGTGTGAGAGTATTTATACGATGTTCTTTTAAGAGAACAATTATAAAAGTATTTGATTTGTGACATAGGATGTCAAACACACACACCTATATATATGTGTGTGTATAATCTTAGGGTATGTTTGGCAATTGAAAGAAAAAATTAGTTAAAATTTTTCAATCTAAAACTTTTTATTTTTCACAACTATCATATTTTTTAATTATTTTTTCATATTTTTCTATACAACTATCATACTTTTCAATCATTTCTACACAACTATCCATACAACTAATATATTTATTTTAACTTTATTCTTTTTACTATTCATCATTACTCTTGTCATATTTCATCATTACTCTTGTCATATTACATCATTTGATGACTTTTACTTTTTAAAATTTTTCATTAAAAATTTTATTCATTAATAAACATATGCTTAATAAAAAAAATACCAAAGGATCGTTGTTTGTGTCTTCTTTACAAGAACTCAGTGGAAGTGAAAAAAAATAATAATAAATTCGCGAGTAGGCATCATCATTGCGTTCCCAAAACCAATGGACTAAAATCGTCCCTCGTCTCCATCCACACAAACGATCATATCGCAATCAGCCAAGCCCGCCCCTTCATATACCCACAGCATTCCACAGAGCAGAAGAGAGAAGAAGGAAAAACAAACAGAAAAACATATATGCTACATAACAAATTATAAATTTAAAAAAGAATACCAGCAATCTTCCAAACCTACTTTCTTCATTTCCCAAATCCACTTCTCCTTCAAGCTCCAACATTCCTCATCCAATCCTTCTGCAATGGCGTCTCTCATGTCTTCTCCATTCCCCTTACCAACTTCCAAAACAGAGCATTTCTCCTCCCTCACCCAAAAACACACATTCCTCCACTCCTCTCTATCCAAGTCGCACAGACCTGCCGGACCCAACCTCAGAATAAGATGTGTTGCTGTCGGCAATGGCCTTTTCACCCAGACCACCCCTGAGGTCCGCAAGATCCTTCTTGACCGGAGTCGAAACCTCCCCACCTTCAAAATCGTCTACGTCATCCTGGAAGCCCAGTACCAATCCTCGCTCTCCGCCGCTGTGAAGAGCCTCAACGCCCAAAACCGCTACGCTTCCTCTGAAGTCGTGGGCTACTTGGTGGAAGAGCTTTGGGATGAATCCACACACCAGACCTTCTGCAAGGACCTCGAGGATGCCAACATCTTCATTGGGTCCCTCATCTTCGTGGAGGAGCTCGCCTTGAAGGTGAAGGCCGCTGTCAAGAAAGAGCGATACCGACTCGAGGCCGTCCTCGTATTCCCTTCCATGCCAGAGGTGATGAGGCTAAACAAGCTCGGCTCATCACCTCCGGGATGGTGAAAGAGAAAGAGATGGATGAGAGAGACAAGTGACGGGCAAGATGAGACCGGCGACGGGTGCCGGAAGGGGAGGAGCAGAGAGAGAGATGAGCAAGATGAGAGAAGTAGAGAGAGGCGACGGGGAGGAGCAAATGAATCTACGAGAGGGATGGACCAGGGGCGTCATTGTCGGAATGGTGAAAGGTCAGGAGCAGCGGGAGAGAGAGAGAGAGAGAGAGACGTGAAGAAAAGAGAAATGAAGGAAGGGCCTCTTCACAAAATTCAAGCTTGACAGGGGGCTTGTGCACAAAATTCCCAAGCATTAATTCATCTCCTTACGCCGCAGTTTCGGCATCTCATCCAGTGGTCCAAAATGAGACCGCTCAACCCAACGGTTGGGAGCACTGGTCGGTAACACTCGGCTTTACCGACCGGTTGTAAACGACCAGACGCCATTGTATTTAGAATAACATATTTTATTATTATATTAATTTTTATCTTAATAGCCTAAAAGGCCCCACTTATATTAGAATACAATAAAATTTTATAAAATCAATTATCTATATATAAATTTTATAGTAAATAGTTTACTTATTGAAAAAATCACTTTAAAATTGTTATTTACATAAAATTATTTTATTACTTTGAATTTGTACCATTTTCAGATGAGATCTATACACATATCTAATGAGGATGAAAATTGATATGATAATAAAATACATTATTCTAAATACAATAGGTGAAGTATATTATAATTTTATCATCATGTGAGGTCCATTTTGATGCCACTGCACCATAACCATATCAATTTTCATCTCAATTGGATATATGTATGGACCTTATCTAAAAATGGTACAAATTTAACATAATAAAATAGTTTGATAGAAATAACAACTTTAAAGTGATTTTTCAACATATAAACTATTTGCAATAAAATTTATATAGAAATAAATAAATGTACGAAGTTTCATCATATTCTAATATGTGTGAGGTCCATTTTTTGCAAACGCACCGCTATTCTCGTGTCGTAGTGCTACATTAGAACAACTTTCTATATATTTATATAGTAAAGTGTTCCAGTGCATGTGTTTGCACCATGCAGTCCATGCACTATAGGCCCCATTTAATCATGAATGAGAAATTCAACTCACTCATTATATTTAGAATTATTCAATTTATTAGCATACCAATTTTCATTCAATTCAAACATGCATATGGTTCCAATCTTAAAACATGCAAAATTAATATGATAAAATAATTTAACGTAAATATCAAGTTTGACGTATTATTTTCAATACCTAAACCATCGAAAGTATGATTTTTATATGGATAAATAATTGTATAAAATTTCATCGCAATATAATGTGTGAGGCCCATTTTATAGCGGACTGCATCATAATATGGTGCAATCCGTGTACACATAATTAGATATATATATATCAGTCCCACTTCTATATAATCAGGTTATATAAAAGCAGACCCATGTAACTCCTTCAAAATCTAAGATTTTAACCCTTAATGAAAATTTTAATCCATGCATTATATTTAATATTATTTGTTTATCTAAGAGACCAAGTTTCATCTCAATCAATTATATTTATAGGTCACATTGGTTCAAAAATATATATTTATGTATAAATTATGAAAAATGCTTAGATTTATTTACACATATTAGATTGTAATAATACTTTATAGAATTATTTATTCACATATAAATGAAATTTTGGACAGCTTAGATATCAAAAATATTATTTTAAAATTAATTTTTATCATTTTTCATTATTTATACATGAATATATACATTTTCTAACAAATATGGCCCATACACATACTTGCTTTAGATGAAACTTGATCTCTTAGATGAACAAATAATGTTAAATACGGTAAATTAATTAGATTTTCCAAAACATAGAAGCGAACACATATAACTCTTTTAAAATCTAAAATGTTGATCTTTAATGAAAAATCTACTATGATGTTAAATATAAAACATAAAAACGGAACCATATAACCTCTTCAAAATTTAAAATTTTGATCTTTGATAAAAATTTAATACATTTATTATATTTAACATTATTTATTTATCTAAGGGATCAAGTTCATCTCAATCAACTATGTTTATAAGGTCACATTTGTTAAAAAATGTATATATTAATATGTAAATTATGAAAAATGCTAAAATATCAATTTTAAATCAGTATTCTCAACATATAAACCGTCCAAAATATCATTTCTATGTGAATAAATGATTGTATAAAATATTATTATATTGTAATACAAGCATAAATAGATCCAAACATTTTTCATAATTTTCTCTTGAATATATATTTTTGAACAAATGTAGCTCAATGCATACTTAATTGTGATGAAACTTGGTCTTCTAGATAAACAATTGATGTTAAATACAATTAATAGATTAGATTTTTTATTAAGAATCAAAATTTTAGATTTTGAAGAGGTTAAATGGGTCCACTTTTATATAATGCGATTGCATAAAAGCAATACTGTGTATATACTTGCCATTTCAACTGCTTAACTATTACACTTTTTCCATTTTCTACTTTTGTATTTTACTCATTTGCTTATAAAACAATCATATTTTTTTCTCTTTACCTGTATCACATCTCTTCACGCTTTCTAAAAATACTTCTTTCTTTACTTCCCACCTTTCTACACACACTTTTTTTCCCATTTTGCAGTAGCAACTATAAGATGATTCAATCCATCATGCTGCATGGAATTGGAGCCTCTGCGTATTCTACTATCTTTTATTTCAAAATATGTGGGTTTAAATTTAAACAATTTATCATTTTGATGGGTTTATTTATGATTTCATAAATCATATGTATTGAAGATTTTTGTATACACTATACTTTTTTAAAATTATAGTTATATATTTTGTCGCAAAAATATTATTTTTAAATGAAATAAATAGTTTAGCTTCATCAAAAACTTTAAAATGAAAAAAAATTTAGCTCCATACAGTTCAACCGTAAAGAATAAGTGCTCGGCTTATAAATGCAATATTGATATAATGTGGATCATGCCAGAGGGTAGGAATTACCCATGATCCCAATTTTTGATTGAGTCAAATTGACATTTTTCTGACTCATTACCGCGATAGCTTAGAAATTTTTTACTCAAATTCAAAAAATAGGATCAGGATAAGTCAACTGCATCCTAACCTAGAGGGGCAATTCTTTTAGACTGAGTGCATGGGACCTCCTAAAAATATTTTTTTAATTTTTTCATAAACACATAGAATTAGGTGTATTTAACTTATAATTCAAGTTTTACTATTTTTAGATGCTTTTAAGTATTTTTTTACTTCTAAATACGGTGACATTTTCTTAATTTTTTTACTTAGAAATTATGAAAAATGTCAGTGTCTAAAAATTTAAAACTACTTAAAAGCATCCAAAAATAGTAAAATTTAATTTATAGATTAAATACAACTAGCTCTACATGTTTATACAAAATCTAAAAAATAAAAAAATGAATTTTTTGGCCAGATGCATGGCTGCACCCATGCGCCCAGTTGCACCTGAGCACCCCTCCCTAACCCGTCATATATTATTTATATAAACATATTTTTATTTCTATTTTCATCTTCTTTCGAAATTTGTACATTATTTATCATTAATTATATTAATAAAATAAAAATCAATAAGAGATATATATAGATATACATATGACCCTTATATATATTGTAGTTCTTTCATCATTTTGGAAACTTGCAAAAAAATATTATTCTTCTAGGAAAATATTCTTATAAATACCAAAATCCATTTGAATGATATATCTTATTAACCTATTTTAATAAAAGTGCATTATATTTACTCATATTTTATTTTAATAATAATATTTACTTTTTAAATAGTAAAACATTGAAGCATATACTATTTAAATTTAGCATAAGTGTGTCTCTATGTTTGATAAATATATAATGGGTAATTTGCATATGTACACACATATAGTTTAACGCTAACTGCGGATGTACTCACGTGGTTTCACGAAATGCATATTATCCCCATATAATTTTACCAAAATTGTGTATTACTCCAACATCATTAACTACCGTTAATATCTGTTGTTATATTTTCAAAAATAACGAAAATGTCATCATCTATAGTTCAACAAGTTACATATCACCCCGCATAATTTTACCAAAATTACATATTACCCCATGAAGATGAGGGCTTTTTGTCATTTTTAAAAATATAATGGCAGATATTAAGAGTGATTAACGACGTGGAGGTAAAACATAATTTTGGTAAAACTATATAGGGATAATATGCATTTTATGAAACTAAGTACGTATACTTGCAATATCGGTGAAACTATGTGGTATATATGTAGATTACCCATATATACATTAAAATTATTTTATTCGACTTACATTTTTTACCCGACCTACCCTCTCGATATTGACCTAAGATCAACCTAAGGTTTGTTTCACAACCTAGTGAAATAAGGTGAAGGTCAAACTAAATTTGGCCTAACATAATATTAAAAAAAAAGGTCAAATAAAATTATTAAAGAGTAAAGTTAATATTGAGCAAACCTTAACCCGCCTGACCCACTACCCCAATTCCCACCCTATGCCCCAGCAGTGGCCAATGGAAGTATTAGGCCCTTATAAAACTGATAAATGAAATAGACAAAAGTACGAAGAGAGATCCAAGAAATAACATGATAGATTTCGAACATCACAAAAAAATAATTCAAAAAAGACATCACAAATTATAGTGGTTCGGTTAATGCACTTGTTTTACTTTTCAAGTCAATGCCTTGACTCAAGTATTCACTTGTCGATTTAAAACTCAAGTTATAGTGGTACAATTTCAATTGTCTTCTATATTACATAAATGGCTCCGAGTGACCCATGATGCTTTTCATGAATCATGATGAAATGTTTCCTCTTAAATTAAACGACCTCTAATTAAGGTGAAATAAAGCTTACAATTAGTTGAACAACACAAAAGCACAGAGATGAAGCTCTAATAGGAGAGTCATAATGATCTTTAATATGTTACTTCTAACGGATGGACAAGAATCACAGAGAATACCTTAAGATAGGCCTACACTTTTGAAATAATTCTCTCCTAATTGAATTTCTAAGTGAAATTCATTCTCTATTTATAGCTTTTAATATCCAAAATCGATAAGAGAGATTTTCTCCACTAAAGTAGCAACCAATTGAATTTTTCTCAATAACCTTTAACAGCTTAACTAACCAAAACTGGCAAGAAAAATTTTCTTCACTAAATCTGCAACTAATCAGATTTTTCTCAATAACTAGTAACAACTTAATAAATTAAGATAACTCATCATAACAAACTAACAAATTTGCCACATGATTATCCAATTATTTATCCACGGATTCCTTTAAAAAATTGTCAAAGTTTCAACCCAAAACTATAAAAGTTTTAAACCAAAATAGTTGAAGTTAGAAACGAAATTAGTTAAAGTTTGAAACAAAAACTTTTGAAACCGCAAACCAAAACTGTTGAAGTTTTGCAGCAAAATCTAAACAAATTTACAACACATTCCCTGCTAACCTATTACAATCATTCATCTAAAACTAAATACAATAAAACATAATTCAAAAATTAAATTCTTAACATGTCTATTATCCAAACACCATAACTCAACAGGAAGCACAGTCATAGTTTGGATGGAATGTGGGATGTTAGAATCGCTTAGGATGACATGCTCAAGAGTAGTATGTTGGTGTGGTAAAAGCCCACTCTAATCTTGAAAAGGGAATCCACTTGCATCAAATTTTAATGCACTAGAAGTTCACATGCTATAGTTATCGACCACACGTGTGTAACAAGATTGGTTTTTTTGGCTTTTCCTAATTATACCAATTAGGTTTGACATTAATATCAAATATATCTACTATATTTCAAAAAGTCCAAACATATTTATTACATTTGTATCTAATTTCAAAAATACTCATTCCATCATAAGTGTTAATAAACATCATTAATCCATCTGTAAAATTACTAATATGCCCATCAAATGCATGATTGGATTCAAAAAGTTAAGTATCAAAACTCATTGTTACCCTAATTACACAAGAGTTCTAAATTTGGAATGTCTTATTTCATTCTTGTTTCATTTCATTTAGTCTTTTGTTATTCTATATTAAGAGCATGTTTGTTAAACACTAAAATTTTTTAAACCAAAAATTTTCAATTTAAAACTTTTCACTTTTCACAATTAACCCTATTTTTAAATTATTTCTACACATCTTTCTATACAATTATCATACCTTTTAATCATTTCTACACAACTACACATACGATTAGACTATCTATTTTAATTTATTCTTTTTACTCATCATTAACTCTATCATATCATATTACTTTTCTCAGTTCAAAATTTTTTACACTAAATACTTTTCTTTTAAAAGTTTTATTACTTATCAGACACATTTTAAAAGTATTTTGGTCATTTGTAAAATTATAACTAACATTTAAATCGACTATTGTTAACTTAATCAGCGGTCTTTGACGAAATAGATATTTTTGAAATTAAATATAAACATAGTAAGTATGTTTGGAATTAAAGTAGAACATATTGACTAAATTTTGGAAAAAGTTTTCTTTTTCCCTGAGGCGTGTATGTGATAGCTGCAGCCAGCCATTTGTCATTCGACTCGCGCCCAACCTGCCCCGGGCACAATTCTCACGTGAAAGCCACTTCCTTCCGACCTGTCTTCCCATCAAATCCAACGGTTCAGATTCCCCGGAGAAAACAGACGAGTGCTCAGATCAGCGATAGACTTCTTCTTACCTCGTACGGTGTCTGGGCCCTAGTGATCCAATTCGTAGACCTGCGAACGGTACACGTGCAAGCGAGACGGACATGTGACTGATCCAGCCCATTCAATTTGTGGTCCAGATGTGTCCTGTGCCGACAGGTAAATTTCGCATTTGTGCGAGAGGTATTTTTTGGGGCACTCCGTCAAGAAATAGACATTAACAACTTTTTAGGCAATCAGAGCCGTCCAAAAAGCTATGAGGAGAGAAGCTTTGATTGGTCAGCTTGATGATGGACGCGCACAATTCGCTCGACCTTCAAATAACGTTTTCTGCCTTTCGGACGGCTCTGATCATGCCCGGACTAGGGGCAGAGAAAGGCGTTGTGCATGAAAGTTCACGTACAGCACTGTATATGAGCAATTTTTTTTTTTATCCAAGGGGTCAGCGGGTCCCAGAGGGCTGTAGGCTAACTCCATTCTACCTACAATTGGTTGTAGCTGATCTCGTCCCGTCCCTCCGCTGCCCTCCTCTCTTCGCCCCGCCTTCCGCCCAAAACCAGAAAGAAGACGAAGACGGCGACGGCGACGGCGACGGTGACGAAGAAAAAGAAGAGTAATTGAGGAATTTTCAACGGCAGGTACTTCTCAATCTTGTGGACTTTTGGAATTTGATATGTCAGTTTTGTCGAGTAGGTCCCTGCTCGCGGATTTTCCAAATGGTCGATCTTGTGGGCCATTTTTCTATGTAATTTGATGCGTCTGTGTGCCGAATATCTATTTCTAGGAAGCTGAGTGAAGGTCTGGAAATGGATTTTTAGGATGCCCTACTTTAGCAGCGGGTTATTGCACAGTAACGGTCTGGATCACTTAAAGAGGGGTCGAACATGTTGGGAGCATGTGCTTATCCAGAGGCGTTGGCTGGATGTCTTTGTGCCCCGCCTCTCGAGATGAATGCTCAGCGTTGGTGAATTTGCTCGTCTGGTTTATTTTCTTGTGGAGCTTGAGTTGAATGGTTGGGATTGGAGTGAGAGGTGTTCAGTAAAGTAGGTGATGCATACTCTCCTTTGGTCTAGTACGGATGTGGTATTTCATAATTATTGCCCAGAGAAAGTGCACGGAATCCTTACTGTTTTGGTGGACAAGCTCTGGTCTTCCTGAGAGATAGCTGAGACTATTCCTGTAGATGCACCTTAGAACCCATCCAGCTTGGAAATTCCAGCTTGTTTGTGCAATGGCAGGTAGACGTAAAAATCTGTAAAATAACACAAAAGAAGGCTGATATCCTAATTGAATCTCCGTATCAGCAATCAGCACGGAAGGATGTGTATAAATGTGTTTGGTTTTATGGTGTAATGAAGACTGTTTTGTAATAACGAATCAAGAAATAAAAGGATGATGAATTGTAATAGCAATACATGAGGGATGATAAAAAGGTATGGCTAAATGATACAAAAGTGGCACATGTATGCATAATGAAAGAAAAATGGAGTTAATGATTAAAAGATGGGCGTACTGATTGGATAAAAAGTAATGAGGAGGGAATATGCATTTTATTAATACAGGATGTATGGTAAGACTACAAATCTTATTACATCCAACTGAATATACGTGTAACTTCTTTGCTTTTCATTGAGTACCTGAGTTATAGAAGAGCTGAGCAATTTTGGATCATTTATAGGCTCCTAGCCATTCTGCCACCATTTGTAACTCACCCTTGTTTTGTGACTTGTGATATGAAACAGCTTGGGTAGGTGGCTTGCTTCTTCCATGGAGCATGACAAGGGCAACTGCACAGATGCAATAAAATCTCCCTCCTGTGTGGAAGATGAACAGAGGATCCGGCCAGTTGCAAAACTAGAGGCTGTAAATCTTGATGATCTTAGGCAATCAGTGACAATAGTAGGACCCATAAGTAATGTTTGGTATGTCCAGCCCATCACAATAATACCACCCATCACCAATTGTGCATTTGTTGGTGGTGCAGCTCCTCAAGCGGAAATATCACCAGCAGCATCCAGTGACCGGAAAGTATTTGCAGGAGGTGGGGACCCTGAAATGGAGTTTGTACCAACTGTACCTGATGAGCTCAAGCCACACGTTGGACAGGAGTTCAAATCTGAAGAGGCAGCGACAGAATTTTACACCGCCTATGGTACAGCATGTGGATTCAGCATTCGTCGTAACCAGCTACGGAAATCAGAGAAAACTGGGGAAGTGATTTTTCGTGTTCTTTCTTGTTCAAGAGAAGGGAAGCGGGGGAAAAAGTATTTGGAGAATACAGATCGAAAGAGGGCTCCCAAACCCATCACTAGAGTCGGTTGCCCTGCAACTGTTCATATTAGGAAGAAGGGTGAAGATAAATGGATTGTAACAAAGTTTGTGGAGAAGCATTGCCACAAGTTAACGACACCAACCAAATCACGTTCTCTCCGCAGTAACAAAAGTGGAATGGGTGGTGATAAAATGCAGTGTTCTGAGTTACCCAAAGCTACAAATTTTGATGGCGTGACGCAGTCTGTTCCAGCTGTAAAATCTAAGGATTTTTGTGGGGATGTTCAGCCTATTTCAACCATCCCACTAATCTCTGCCAGTGGTGTTGAAGGATCAAATGAGGCAAATGAAAGTGAGTTCATGCCTCTAGCACCTGAGGACCTTAAACCTCATGTTGGTAAGGAATTCAAATCTGAAGAGGCTGCCACAGAATTCTACAATGCATATGGCAAGATTTGCGGATTTAGCATACGGCGTAACCAAATACGGAAGTCTGAAAGGACTGGCGAAGTAGTTTTTCGTGTTCTATCCTGTTCCCAAGAAGGGAAGCGGCGAGAAAAGTATTTGGAGAATTCAGATCGCAAGAGAGCTCCCAAACCAGTAACTAGAGTTGGCTGTCCTGCAAAAGTTCATATCAAGAGGAAAGGTGAAAGTAAATGGGTTGTTTCGAAATTTGTGGAGAAACATTCTCATAAATTAATGGGTCCAATTGAATCAAATCTGCTTCCGATGCACAAGAATGCATTAAATGAGGATCTGAATCACATTGTTTGTGTAAATGAGGCAGCTGTTGATGGGGGTACGGTCCCTGACTTTTCTGCACACGAATCAAGTGTGCATGATGAGGTAGTTTGTTTAGACAGAGATGTAGAGAATAGTCTTCGGAAAAAAAGTATTCGAAGTTTTGAGAAGGATGCTCATAGTATCTATGAATACTTCAAGCAAACTCGTATAGATGATCCCTCTTTCTACTATCAAACTCAATTGGATAAAAACTGTCGAGTGACATCTTGTTTTTGGGTGGATGGTGGTTCTCAATTAGATTATCAAGCTTTTGGTGATGTCATCTACTTTGACACGACCTGCAAAATCAATCAGTACGACATCATGTTTGTCCCTTTTGTTGGACTGAACCATCACAAACAACCTGTTTTGCTTGGTGCTGGGCTACTTTTTGATGAAACAATAGAAAATCTCAGGTGGCTATTTCAAACATGGCTGAAGGCAATGGGTGGAAAGCATCCAAAGGCAATAATTACAGATCAAGATTCAGTAATGAAAGCAGCAATTACAGATGTTTTTCCTCATAGTCATCATATGTTCTCCATATGGCATGTACTACGAAAAATTCCTGAGAAGTTAGGACAGCTTTACCATGAAGATTCTGCCTTCAAACATGATTTTGACAACTGCATGCATGAAACAGATACAGTTGAAGAGTACGAAGCACAGTGGAAGAGAATGGTTAAAGAACACAAGCTTGAAGGTGTTGAATGGCTACGCCAAATATACCGAATTCGTGACATGTGGGTTCCAGTTTATTCAAAAAATGTATTCACTGCAGGGATGCTTGCTGCCCAACAGAGTGAAACTATCAGTTATCTGTTTAAAGATTTTGTAAATCATCAATCTACACCTGTTGAATTCATATTAGGGTATCAGAAGGCACTATATAATCAGCGTGATATGGAATTGGAGGCAGATGCTCAGTCTGCGTATGATCCCCCTGTGCCTCGAACTGCCTTTCCTATGGACACTGAACTTGGAGCTATTTATACTAGGGAAGTGTTCTCTGAAGTCCAGGAAGAGTTGTTTCAGAGCCCTCCATATAATGCAAATTTTGTTGAGAAAAAAGGACCGAGCAGCACATATGAGGTTTCCCATATGAGCATAAAAGGGAAGGTTTATACTGTGACATGTGAAGAAGAAGAAGTGGTAAGCTGCAGTTGTCTCCTCTTTGAGCGTGAAGGGATTGTTTGTAGACATGCATTGGCAGTTTTCAGAATGTTGTGTGTTGACAAGATGCCAACAAGCTACATCTTGAAAAGATGGACACGGCATGCTAAAGTTGGACTGCTTAGTCTTACAAATAATCCTCAACCATTGATGGCTGGTGAATTGCCACCTTTTGTTCGACGTGATGACCTAAGATTATGTTGGAAGAGGTTTTCAAAAGCAGCATTAAAGTCCTCACGGGTTTTTGACTTTGCAAAAGAACAGATTGGAAAACTGATAGAGGAAATTGAAGGCATGAACAAAGAAGAACCCATTAGTGTGGGACTGAATCATATTCTGATTGAAAATGTCGGTAGCAGTGGTAGCAATGGGCCAGAATGTTTAGATCTTGGTGGTGCAACGGAGGGAAGCACACTGCCAGAATCTTCAAAGGGTGTTGTCTTTCACCATCCAACCATGACACAATCAATGGGTCACGATACAAGCAAGAGGATGAAGCTGGATGAGGTAGTCGGAAATTATGCAGGAACTTGTCCAACATGCTGGGGCCAGGGCCATGATTCACAAATGTGCCCTTTATTGATTGAAAGGTGAGAACCTGAATATGACCTGCATGCTTGATCTTCATTCTATAAATGTGTGCTGATACAAATGTGATGCTGGAACGTGTCAGGCGGCGGGGGTAGGAGCAGAGGCACGGTTAATAGAGAAGACTCAGGGACACATCATGCATGCCAATTAGTCAATAATCTATGGGTTGTCCAAGAATGCACAGTTGCTCACGTGAGGTATTTCATGAAACTTTCCAACTGTTGCCTGTGCATAAAGACTTAAAGCTATTTTTGTATGGAAGTCGTGGAATATCAAGCATTCTTTCGAACTAGTTATCAGTTTGTTGTTGCAAATTGACCTATATCAGTGCCTCCAACAAAGCCAAGTTCAAATGTGCTATGTTGCCAGCAAGGCAGTAACATGCAAGCTTTGAAACTGGACTTCCTGGCAAACAGAGCCTCTATGGATATACAATATACCATTCAACTTTTTCTGGAATTGTTTGGCTGGGTTCATTCGTAGAATCTACTTTCCAATCTAAGGGCAAGTCCAAACATATAGTGTTAAAGGACTTCAGCTTGCTTTATAGATGAAGTTGGAATTCCTCGTTAAATCCAGGCCCTTATGAGAATGTCCAAATGTGATGGCTTCAGGCCGTTATGATTAGAATGCCCAAATGTGATGGCTTCGTCATAGTTCTAATGCTGAATGTGATATGGGGCATGTTAGTATACAAGGAAAACTTTTCATTCAAAAACTTTTTGCTCTCTATAGCTAACCTATTTTTCAATTATTTGTTCATATTTCCCTATATAATTACCCTACTTTTCAATCATTCCTATATGACTAACCATGCAACTAATCTATATATTTTAATTTTACTTTTCTTTACTCTTCATCATTTTCCCTATTGTATTATATATTTTTCTACCAATTTAGGAATTTTTACACCAAATACTTTTCATACAAAAGTTCTCTCTTCCCAAACACACCAAGGGTGTAAAACACAGTAGCCCCGCTTCTCAGCTTTGGAATTAGAACCTTGGGACCTGGCCCACCACAGTTTCTGGATTTATCCTGATATGTGAGAAATTAAGAAACACTTTATGAAGGAACTATGGCAAGATGCCCCTCTTACATCATCATCAGTCTTGTGGAAGTGGATTTCCAAACTATGGGCCTTACCTTTTACCAGCTAAGACCAAGAATATGGTGTACAAACTTTAGACTGGCGTCTGAGTGTGATGGCTGAGAAGAATAAATCGTTGTCCTGAAAGAGCTATAGAATTAGTTGGCTATTGCATAGGGTCTGCTTATCTAGGTATTTTGAGTCAGCCCTTCTGTACTTCTCTTCTTATATCAGTATTCTAACTTGAGTTCTAGTTATGAATTCCTTTAGGGTCTTTTTTCTAAGTGCTCTCCCTCATACATTTGCTAATCACTGTCCTGCTTTGCCATGGAAGTCCTCTGAGATATGCACTGAATTTACCCTATCCATTGTATATAGGTGAACAATATGAAAGAGAGCAATGTGTGACATTCAGATAGAAACTTAGCCTTGTCATATGAGTGTAAGCCCATGTTGGATCGGAAAGATGGGCTTAGTCATGGCACATTGGTGTTGTATTGGTTGTGTGCCACCTGAGGCTTGGAGATGATTCTTGGGATGTGAGTTAAACAAGATGCATGCAGAGATGGGCCTCGTATTTCAACCTTCCATCTAAATTTTGGTATATGTCGTCATTTCCCAGTACATCCTACAATAAGAAATTTTAAGAAGCCACACAGTTTTTCTGAAGTAGAGCAGTTCTGTAATTTTGCAGGTGTGGCGATTATCTGATTGAGAAATTCATACATTTGGGGCATGACTTCACAGCAAGATGATTAGGATCTCCAAACATGGCAAGAGGAAAATCAATAATCAGGAAGAAAGAATCTTTGTGGCTGCAAGGTATTATCAGGACGCTGGTGCTTGTTTCCTTCTCCATCTGTGATGATGGCAGTGCTAGTTCAGCCAGTGGCACTTTCCACCTGCCATCCGTGGCTCTGATGGTGAATCATTCATCACTCTGGCTCTGACAAGACCAGAGATGATATTGAAAGTCGTCAGATTGATGATATATGGTGGCTGCTTTGGAGGGTGGGGCTATTCTACTCGTGTGAGTGGGTAATGGTTTCCATCGCATTATGTTCTAGCCACTTTTTTGATTTCCTGTTTTGGAAAAAGAAAAAAAAAAAAGGACAACGCGGTGGATCCATTTCCTCCGTGACAGCAGAAGTGCGAGCACTAACATTCCATCAATTCCAATTGACACAAAAATTGAATGTACACACCAGGTGAGCAATCTGTTGACATGAAGAAATGTTGGTTATCATTACGTTCTTTCTTTTAATCGGATACTTGAACTGGTGCAGATAAGCAATATTGGACCTGCCAGGCTGATTTTTGGGAGAGTACATTGATGTAGAACATCAGGCATATGCTGAAGAGTGTTTTTTTTTTCAGCGGCTGGTCAGCAAAATTCCATAATGAATGAATGGCAGATATCAGGTAGAGACATTATACAATGCTCTTTGTACGTGCAAGGTCTGTGCCGCTTCTAACCGACCGTGTAACGGATGATTATCTCACTGGGATCCCTATTGAAGAATTGGTTGGATTCGGGGTCTCAGACCATCATTAGTTACAAAGTAAAGCTTGTCAAACGAGTTTACCCTTTCAGGAAAAAATATATGGTGTTTTTGTTTGAGGGTTGTAAAAGCCATCTCTTTCTCTAAGGCGATATTACGACTATTCTCAACAATTTTTTATTATTATTTTAATCTGCTAGTTTTATTCTTTGCGACTGGAGGCGATGAGTCGGCTGTGGTAAAACAAGGTTAAGGCTGGATGCACAGACCACCATGTGGAAGCACCATGCGCCCCTACTTAACTGCTGGCATTCTTCTCTATTCTTGGTCCTGTTATACAATTTTCTTGTACATCCGCTTGGCGACAAAGGGGGAGCAAGGGGGTTTGTTGCTGCCTATACGTTTGAAGACGCGGACATGACGCATGAGAATTTGCCGTAGATGAACATCTTCATGGTCACTAAAGTAGGCAGGATAACTGACTTGTGTCATTTAATTTCGAGGTATTTGACCTTGTAAAGCTCGCCATACTTCGATTTCCCTCTAGACCCCGACCAGCCGAGCATCCTTCAACTTACCAATAAAAGTAACAGAGGAAAAACCTGCACATTCTGCTGTGAAAAATAAAGCCGACGCGGTGCTTGTTCTGGAATTTGATGCATTTTCTATGTCAACTGTTCTCTTTCAAGTTTCAACATGCAACTAAAAATGGAAAGAGGAGGGGATTGGTGCTTTTTATTTTTCTAGTGAAAGATGCTAAGGCAGCCTGCTCTTTCAAAGCTGACATTGTTGTCACGTCCTGCCCAACTGCTTGACCAGACGATCTTCAATTTGCATTCTTTTTGTCATCAGGGCAGTGTACTTTGATACGGTTTGTGCATCTCCTGCTGGCATCGCGAGCATACAGGCAAGGGATGTCTTCTCCAGCTCCTCCTCATACAAGCTCGAGATGGGAATGAATTTGCCCGCATTGTGGCATAGCCATCCATGTGCTGCCCGGACAGCCGCACCTAACGAAGCTGAATCTGAATCATGAAATAGTGAATTGGCACCCCCCAAAAATCTGAATAGAGTAATTCTCGCGTGACAGAAATGCACATCTAAGTAGCAATTTCATGCAATAATGCCTTTAGAGACTGAATTAAAAATAAAATTAAAAAAAGGTTATGGGAAAATTAACAAACCAGGCCGTTGAACTGTGTAGACATCACATCCAAAAATGGAAGCAATGGCACTTAGAATGCTCTTATTTGCAGATGCACCTCCAGTAGCTATTAGCCTTTTGGGAGGAAATGGCATCCCAAACCTCTCTGTGTGACCTCTCATGGAAAGAAATTGGCCTTCAATGATTGCACGTACCTTCAATCAACATCAAATGGACATTCAACCTGGGTGTAAGTGAAAGGAATGGGACAACAAAACGTGAAAAGCAAGATGATAATGGTTACTTGTTAGACCTGCGATTTGAAGCTTATTGAATTGAACAAAATTATTTCTCTTCAATTCAATAGTGAATCCAAAATCTTCCTAGTTTATGTCTAAACATACGTTTCACAGTCCACAAATGCAAATACCATATACTAACCTCAGAGGGGGCATCAAAATCATCAACTTCATGCTCTTGCAAAGCATTCAATGCATCACTAGAGAAGTTGTCAACAACAAATCGATGGAACCCAACTGCATAATTCATATTTTAAAATGTCTCTTGAGCAAAAGCAAGTTTCATTAACTATTTTAAGCAAATCGCAAAAAGCACCAAATCAGACTCCCTGCAATTCTTTGAAATTCCATGACCTTTAGTGGGAAAAGAGCCCACCTAAAAGAAACAAGATGAATCATTAACCTGGAAGCGGAGGAAGGATTTCATGATCTTTGTAGTAGAATCCAAACTTCCCACCTGTTAGAAATATAAAAATACACTCAAAAGTCTGTGTTGAGTATCAAACGGCTTGTAAAAAAAATTATACATGCCCCCAACAAGGCATAAGAGCTTTATTACTTTCTTGAATGTATTCTATCTTCAGTATCCAACATATGTTGTAAGGATGTAGTAGAAGAAATCCAAACCATTTAAGGGAGATGTTTCCTCAAGAAGCTTGTTGAAGACATCCCAGGACTTCTCGGCACAGCGATTGCGCACATCTAGCCCACATTCTTTCACAGTTAGTAGAAAAATATGCAAGAAACAAGTGCTTTGCCAACAAAAACAATGGATGAAACTAAAAGCGCTACCTTCTCTGGTTAGAGAACCATTTTTATAACACAACATTACCATGTAGCCTTGTGGGTCCACAGGATTTGGAAAAACATGCCCTTCTAAGCCAGGTAGAGGGTCATTGGTAATTCCAAATATCTGCAACGAAAAATAATTAAAATTTTGTATCAAGCACCTACTTATTAGAGGAACAAACAAACAAACCATTAAGATCATGACTACAACTTACTGTGTCACTTGTGCCAAGGCTAATGGCTAGATCCCCAGGGGTATTGAGGGTCAAACCTGCAAATTTGAACAGGCAACCATATGTAATGAGAACAAAAAACAGAGATGCAACAGGAGATTGCACGAAAATTTGAGAAATATTCCATCAGTCATGCCTGCCATCATGACCCAATATTGACTTCTCAAACAACAATAACCATGTTCATTAGTTGAAGGGAAGACAGCACCATTTATCCTACAAAATTTCTTCATTTCCATTAAAATAGGTTGTTGGTTTAACTGTTTGAGAGTTTCTTGTTACCTTTTTCTAAGCTTTTGTAATGGTTGAATAAAAATTGGGCTTCTGAGCATCCATTTGTATTGATGACATTTCAATCCACAGAGCCAAAGAAAGGGACAAAATTGCACTGTCTTGGGAATTGCTGCTTAACTCATGTATAGCTTGTTTTCTTGTTAGTCTTGGGGAGGGCCATGAGAAGTCCAGATTTTTTGAGAAATTTCAGTCTAAGAATTAATGCATCAAGAGACAACATCAAACTTTGCAAATGCAGCAAGCGATAAACCACAGTTCTAGAAACATAAATTAAGGGTGAGTTTGGATAACAAAAAAACTCTTCAAACAAAAATTTTTCAATCTAAAACCTTCCACTCTCTATATACAGCTACCCCGTTTTTCCATCATTTTCACACAATTACCCATACAACTAACCTATTTATTTTAACTTTGTTCTCATTACTCTTAATCATTACCCCTATCCTATTATATCATTTTCTCCAAGTTCAAAAACTTTTACATTAAAAACTTTTCATCCAAAAGTTGTATCACTTTCCCAATAAACCCTGAAGAAACATCTGCAGAACGAGGATCGGAAGTTACAAACTAGAAAACGATCCCTTACCTGCCAAGCTGTTTGGGTTGTCTCCAGACCACTGAATAACCAGACAGCTGTTCTTGAAATGATACCTGAAAGCAGTTCAATGAGTCATCAGGTATAGAACGACTGTCTTGATCTAGAGATTTGTGCCACTTGCCAGGTTCTGCAAATCCTCAAGGTAGTCACAATTGGAGGAATTCCTTTTAAGAAAATGAAAATGTCTAATCACAGACAATGCTCCCTCCTGGTTTACAAAGTGCTTACTGTTGGATTAGAGTAAACCATCACGATCGTTCAGCATTTGGGGGAAGGAATCTGATGGAGGTACACTTTAAATCTAGTGTCAGGTTACAATTCTCCCTTTCCACTTGATAACTTGAGGACAGAAGAATCCAGCACAGGGAACAAAAGTCACTTCAAAATAACTTCAGTATATGGTCGTATGAAATTTCAAAAAATGAGTTTGTCTAAATTCATAAAAATTAGAAGACTGACCTGTCAACGAAATAGGGAGCTATCAGACCTGCAACAGCATGGGCTGGAGACAGTTTTCCGAGCTTTTCTTCCAGGCTAGGAGCAGTAGCCTGAGGATAATTGAATGGAGACATCATCATAGAAGAAATTTCAACAATGCATGTAGTAATTTACATCATTTCCAACAAACCTCCAGAGCAATCTTAGACCAAGCACGCTGTTTGATATCCATCAAGTTCATTCCTGCCCCATCCGTTTCATCGATATTAGCATAACCTCCAATGAGAAGAGATGCCATGAAAGAGCTGACAAGAGAGATCCTCTCTGTGTCATGATATACTTGTGGCCGAGTCTCATAAATCTTCCGGATTTGTGGGCCTGTAAACCTCTCATATGCACGAGAGCCAGTAATTAGGGATAGCTCCAGTGCACCCCCAACAGCTGTCTCTATTTCTCTGCACTGTGAAGTTGTGCTGCTGTCCATCCACACAGGTGACTCCTCAGTTGAGAAAACATCATTAAGCTGAGATAGTAAAGCCTTCTCAGGATTTAAAGATGATAATCTGGCAGCGCTACCCATCTTCCAATACACACTGCCATGCTGCTGTCCACTACCAGAAATAGCAGCAATCTTTCCAAAGTCCAATTTGGCTTTCACAAACTTATCAAGTATGAGGTCCAAAGCCTCCACCCACATCAAAGTGGGAGAGACAATTCTACCATTGCCAGATGGGTCTCTGTAGACTCCATCCTTTGTCTTGTAATGTGGTAGATCTTTATCAAAATGAATGACCTCCGAAGCAACAATATTGAGGTTGTTATCCAGCACAGTAGACTTCAAGGACCTGCCAAGAGTGTTGCCCAAATTCCATTATTGACAGCTTCATAAATCAAGAAAGTATTTCAGGCAAGGATACAATGCACCCAATTAACAAAGTCAGCAAAAAAGAAAAACAAAGTCAGCAAAAAAGAATAGGAGGAACAAAATATGACAACGGAGAATTCTTGAATATAAACTATAAATTTCTGGTGAATATGCGTAGTACGACAGATGAAGGCACAAAGAAATAAACAAATGAAGAGAAAAAAAAAATTATATATAAGCACACTCAACAAGATCTGTACATTTTTGCTGTGCTAATCGATGAAGATTTCAAGTAGTCCATGCCGAAGAAGCCATGCCTAGAACTTGGTTGCGGGATACTTCATGCATAGCAATGGCCCACTCTGCTCATATCAATTGCAATTTCTAGCAATCCATGCTGGTACTTGATGTCTCTAAGCAAAAGCATATCCAGGTTGCGGGATAACCCACCACACCTTTTTGTTTATTTGAAGTTAAATAGAGGTGGGGAAATCACCAACCAGTGTTTCAGCAATGTTTAAAAATGCGTGTCAGGCAGCAACACATCTGATTAAAGTCGAAAAACCACCAATTACATGCAGTCTAGTGAAACTCAGAAAATTGAGAAAGAAAAAGACCCAGAATGCAAATCAGAGCGTAAAACCCAACAAAGTAATCTCCTGTAATGATCGTCCTTCGCAAGAGCCGATCATTTTTATATAGGATAGAGCTCATTAAAAAAAAAAAAAAAAAAAAAAAAACGTACTGCGTTGAACTATCAAAGCCAAGAAAAAGTGAATCATCTGGAAGCGAAAGAACCATTGCCACCCACTTCCCCGCTGCCTCCCAACTTCAGAAAAGTGGCAGAATCTGTTGCTGCTTTCTAGAGGAAAAATTGGATTTTTGGAAGAGGATTTCTATTTTGCGGTAGTTATGTACCGTACCCTGGTAGACAACGAAGCTTCGTACACAGTCACATCAATTGTTCCAAAAATCGCCTGATCAGTCCCAAAATAAATCGATCAATATGTATATTTTATTCCTTTCTATTCTCGCTAAGCTATTACAATCGACTTGGAAGAATTTTTCCAATCTATAATTTTCCTTTTCATTTTGAATTCTCAGAGATTTTGGTCGAGTATGCCGGCGGGCGTTGCGCTGATGTAAAACAATTCACTTGTCCTTGAATCTTCGGATTGTTGCCCTCTATCTCGACCGCTTAATAAATTAATACATCTGATTTATTGGCGGACAGATTTTTTCTCTCTCTTACCGTAGCAATTTTTCCAAACGTTGAATCTAGAAATGCATCTTTTCCATGAATTGCTTTGGTGAACTGGTTGAATGCTTGGCGCATTTGGCACATATCATGATGAACGGCTTGGATCAAAATTGTAAGATTCGAATGTTCAAGTTCTGAGAAGATACCTTCGATGAAAGACGTTGTATGATGTACATCTGAAAGGATACGAAGATGCCCTTCGACCCGATTGAATGTTTGCTGACTTGTACTCCGACTTCCAGCCCGCTTCATACGCGGTCGTTCCCGACTTCATAGTTAATGAAAATCTTATGCATTAAATAACAAACTCTGGGGGTCAAATTGATTAGTTTTGTTTTTCTTTTACATATATAAATGAGATTTTGCGTTTAGTGGCAGCCAACAAAAGAAATTTCCGCTCGAAACTTTTTACGTTATTTTTCTAATTATTTTATTGTATTTTTCTATATAATTTCCTTAATTTTCAATTATTATTAACATTTGTTACTACTATCTTATCCATTCTACCTTTATATTATTTGTTCTTTTCAAACATTTTTTTCTGCTCTTCCTCGGCAATCCCTTGCGCCAGGATTTACGGGACAGGCAGCGTTGTACATCGGATATGGACGCGGTGAACCGTCAGCACACCGCTGCATAAATGATAAAACAGATAGGGATGCCTCGTGGATTGCACGTGGATCGCTAACGACGAATTTGAAGGCCGGTGAGGCTGCATTTTTTTATTTTTTTTATTTTTTTTAAAAAAAACCAACAAATGCTGTATTTGTTAACATTTAAAACTTTTTTAACTAAAAAATTTTAGTTTAACATTTTTCACTTATATAATTATCTTACTTTTTACTTATTTATTTACTTATTTGTATATAACTATTTTACTTTTCAATCATTTATAATTTTATACACAACTACCTTAATCTATCTATGTTTAAATTTATTTTTTTAATATCATCGTTACTCTTGTTATATTATAATATTTTCTCATGTTACAAAAATTCTATATTAAAATTTCATCACTTCTCGAACACACTAAAAAAACAAAATTTTAGTCCGTGAGCAGTTAGTTGGGTTGGTAGTTTGATAAAAAAAAATGGATTGCAATGTTATACCTATACAAATTGCGTGTTTGTCATTTTGGCAAATTTTAAAAAATATATAAATTTTGCATTAAATTAGAAACACCTTCTTGCAAATTAAGTGCACTAAACTAATACAATGTTATTACTTTTTTTCTTGACAATGATATTCTGGTGGTTTATTGCAAGAGGCAATTTTATTGGTAAATATTTACATTAGTCTGAACTTGTATTAAAATTAAGATATGAAATATTTTTATGATTTTGTATAAATGAGACAACATAGTCTCATCTACGTAATTCTGGAGACAAAACTCCCATTTTTAATATGTATAAATCATGCTCACAACCTAAATTGAACCAAAATATTAGCATTCAACCAACGATGAATATCATTGTAGCATTGCTTTAGACTTAAATAGAAGAAGCATTGCCAAATGAGTGGCGCTCGTTTGGTCGACGGGCGTGTTCAAATCTCATATGGGATTTCGAACAAAAAAATTTCTGTGGGGGCATTTGCGATCCCCCTTGTTCGGTTGGGAGCTAGTGATTTCCCTATTTGATATTTGAGAGCTGGTGGTCTCCTTTTGGAAATATTATTAGAATTGTCTCAAAACTTTGAATGTAATATGTATTGAGATATGTTGTAAATATATACTTCAATAAAAAATATATATAGAAGAAGCATTTTATTTTCGACCGAAGTTTGTTGAAACAATAGGATGAAAAGATGAAACAATAGGATGAAAATTTCCATTCATAAAAAAGATCATCTCCTTGTTCTAAAATAATAATATATTTTTATAAAAAAATTAATTTTTCATGCTAAATTTGTCATTTCCAACATTCCACGTCTTATCCTTTTTTGAACAATGACATAGATTGTAACAAGATCAAAATATGAAGGGGGTTGTTTCATTGATGTGTGTATATATATATGTATAAAGGGAGTGAGATAAAATTATCTATGAGTGTGTTTAGGAATTAATAAAAAATTATAAAAATTTACAGTGTAAAAATTTTTGAAATAATAACAAGCAATATGACATCACGGGGGGCAATGACAACAAAGAAAAAGAACAAATGTAAAAATGGAGCTTAACTATATATATAGTTGTTTAAAACTGATAAGTCAATTGTGAAGAGTAAAGAGTGTTTAGTGTAAGTCTACTCATCGTATATTTATAAAGTAGCGATTCAATGCACCCACGTGCGACGCTTGTTTTTAAAAAGTTTTTTGAAATTTTTTATATAGTTGCTAATTTATGTGTATTTAATTTATAAATTAAATTTTATTTTTGTTGATCTGTATATCTACATTTTTATTTTTTAGAACAATGGTATTTTAGTCATTTCCACCTACATTTTGAAAAATCAATAAAATAAACACATATCTCTAAAAATAATAAAACTTAATATATATATATATTAAAAATACATACATTAACAGTTTTATAAACAAATTTAAAAATGACCTTTTAAAAGCGAGTTTAACACGTAGAGCATGAAATCACTACTTATATCTGTGAATTCATTAAATGACATGCCAGCAGAGTGCAACTTCCGTGGATGTAGAAGAAAGCGCAGTAATCCTACACGACAGCAGCCACAATTTTGCTTGACCTGAAAACCAATTTTGGCAACGGGCCAGGATCGAATAGCAAAAACGGGATAAAGATGCAGCAATATATGTTATGAATGGAATTAGTGGCATTGCAAATGTAAACGATTGCGTTAAAATATGAAAATTATATTGAAAATTGAAAAATTATCCTGGGAATAGGAAATTATATTCAGTCAAGCCTCGCGCTGCATTAAAAAAAATTTCTTACATCCGGAAATAATTAGCTTTATCTATTAATAATTGGCGATGACATTTAAGGTCATAGGTTCGGCTCTTAGCAATGACGATCTATGGATCGAATTAAAATAACTAGTAAATTATTTTGCTAGCACATGATTGACAGGATTGATGAAGAGTCACGCTTTGATAAATGATAAGTGAATAGTTTATATAATAATATAAATAATGTCCAATTATTTACAATTAGATACCTCATTTATTTTTTACAATTAGTTATATTTTTATCTTTCTTCATAAACAAGTTTTCCCAAATTATTTAATCAATGTATCAAGTTTTTGCCATTTTATAATACTTGTATATTATTTTTAATTTTTTAAAAATTAAGTTTTTTAAGGGGTGAAAACTAACTCAAGAGCCCAAAAATTGATAAATTTTTAAATATAAAATAAGTATATAAAAGTATTATAAAATGAGAAACTTTATATATAGATTAAATAACTTAAAAAAACTTGTTTATGGAAAAAAAATAAAGTACAACTAATTGTTTAAATTATGTGTTTTAGCTTAAATATAACTATGTACATATAAGGAGTAAATTTTTATGTAACTTTTATCAATTATCAAAAACGTAAAAAAAAAATAGACTAAGTCAAGTAGAAGTATAATGGAGTGGATTGTACAGGTGTATGGCCCTATTATGCTATGTTTTTATGTAACTTCTTTCATACAACTCTCTTCATTTTTAAAAAATCGATAATTATAACAAATCTATTTTATCTATTATGTTGGGCATAATTTATATTGTCATGAATTTTTTTTTTTGTTTAGGGTACGATGGAAAAATAATTAAACTTTGGATGAAATGTCTTTTGTGTAAATATTTTTAAAACAAAAAAGTGATATGATGCAACAAGAGTAATAATGATAAGCAAAGAAAATAAATTTAAAATACATAAATTAGATGTATAGATAGTTGTGAATAAACAATTGAAAAATATAATAGTTATACAGAAAGAAGTAAAAAAAAAAATCACAAATAGTGAAAAGTTTTATATCGAAAATTTTTAAAGAATATTTGTTAACAAAAAAAACTTACGAATTAAAACTTTTCATTCTCAATATTTATTATATTTTTAATTACTTATTTACATTTTTTTATATAACTACCATACTATCATACTTTTTAATTATTTATGTACAACTACTTATACATCTAACATATATATTTTAACTTTGTTTTATTTATTCATCATCATTATTTCTATCTTGTTACATTATTTTATTTTATTTTAAAAGCTTATATGCTAAAAATTTTTCATTTAAAGTTTTATTACTTCTCAACACATTATTAGTTTAAAGTGATTTTGCTATTAGCAAACATTCTCATAGTATCATTGTGCAGCAAACATTCTCATAGTATCATTGTGCATAGACTATATCTACAAATGTGTAAAATTAATATAATAAAATAGTTTAATGTGAAATATTAATTTTAAAATAATATTTTCAATATCTAAAATATTTAAAATATCATTAATACACTGACAAATAATTTTATAAAGTACCATTATATTATAATATATATGTAAATGAATCTAATAATTTTCTCTAATTTACACGTATATGTTTTAAAAAATATTGTCCATGTACATACTTAATTTAAATGAAACTAAATACAATAAATAGATTAGATTTTATATAATCATAAACATGTTTTAGTTAAACAAATAAGGTTAAATATAACGCATAAATAACTAATGTTAAATATGATAGATAAATTAGATATTGCATCGATGATGACGATGAACATCTTAAAAAAAAATCAGGGGGATTTTATGGAACCGGAGCCGAAAAAAGCTCCACCAAAATGTCCCAGGGTCCAAATGCAACGTTGCGGCCGTGCACGCTCATGTATGAGCAGGCTACTTGTCCGAAGTGTCGCTATTCTCCACTCAGTGCAAAACGAAGCCGCGCGGCTTCGAAACCGAGCCTTGTTCTTCTTACTTTTCCGTTTAGGTTTTTAGCTCAGGTGAGCATTCTCCATTTGCAAACCCTTCTTCTCCTTGCGTTTCGTTTTCCCTCTCTGCATGCTCACATTTCTTGCTCGCATATGCATGCGTGAAAGATTGCCTTTCTTGTAGCTGGCCCTAGAAGGGTTTGTAAGAAACAAGAGTAGGTTTGCTGAAAGATCGCCTTTCTTCCACCCTTACATATGCTCGCATGCATGCAATTACCATTCGAGTCATCTGATGACCGAAGCTCAAATAGTTTTCAGCAGTGGGTCATGGCCGCATCCCACATGATGAATTTCGGACATACACGTTACGTCTGTACTGCTGATTGCGAGCTGCGTGCATGTCGTTAGGTTTGCCTACTACTGAATTTTCAGTGGGTTGCGTAAGACCTAATATCCCTGCACTTCACCACTCGAAGAGTAACTGATTTCAAGACACAAAAGAACCAACAACAATTAATTTCTTTATTCTTTGACCCTTTCGTTTTATTAATGTCTTAGTGGGTACACGATGAACCGAATTCACTGCTATTGAGTTCTGACCGTGCGGTATGGGACACTGATTTGATGGCCTTTTTTCATGGGATGTTGTCTACTGGGCCTGGCATTTGAGAAGACGAGATTTTAAAGAATTGTAGTAACAATTTTTTATTTTTTTATTTTTTTGCTGGCATATGCTGTTGAAAGTTCTGATATTTCCTTTGTTTGAACCTGTTTTGCATGGTGTCACGGAGATATCAATTTCTTTTAAGTCATCTATCCTCGAACACTTCCTTTGGTCTCCCTATTCGAGGTTCAAACCTGTGATGCAGTAATTCACGTTCCATTGTCATGAAAGATTTAAGTTGCCCGTTCTAGACGTAGGGACTCATCCTTAGTTGGGGCATACTTTGGGTCATATAAGGGTCTTCATCCATCCGTTATTATTTATCTGCTGAGCATTTTATCAGTCTAAATCAAAGTTGTCGAAGGTGCATCTAGGCATGCGCTTAGGCTCAAGGCTTAGTGAGGTACCTCTTGAGTCTCAAGGTGCCTCCTTACTTAACTTCCTAAAAAATTTGCATAATTTCCTAAAAAATTTACAAATTTCTAGCAGTCAAATAGAGTTGTCTTCTTCAATTTCACTCCTTTTTTTTCAATTATATGCTAAATTAATGAAATTTGGGGTCACCTTTATGCATAATGGCTATGACTTTGAAACATATTGAATATTTCTTTATAAATTACATATATTATTAAATTTATTTAATGTCATGTTACATGCAATTTGCTTTGCTTGGGCACGTGCTTCACTCGTGCAACCTGCACCCCAAGGGTCATGAGCGCCTAAGTTGATCTCCCGCCTTTAACAACTATGGTCTAAATTTATGCCAGCCATTTATACTTTGGCACTTTCCTTGTTCCCGAGTAGAATGGAATGCTTCAATGTTGTAGCTGTATTTGCTGGCTGATTTAGGCCACGTGACTTGTTCATTCTCTAAGAGATGGCATTGCTGTTTGCCTACCTCCCACGCTGGGAGGTGTTTTGTTTATTGTCGTTTTTCATCTGGATTTTTTGCAAACTCCGATAATATTATGGCTTTAAATAGCTGAAGATAAAAATAGAAAATGTACACTTGCTGAAACAGTTTAATTCTTGCCTTGAAAGTAATTATGGAAAGTAATTGAGGTACACGTGTCTCCATTACAAATAGTTTCTATGTTAATCTGATGTATTGCTCATCCTCAGGCTTGTCTTACAACCCTTGAATTTGTGCTTGTTGTCTATGACTTCTTATTCAACTACTGTCTGGCTGTGTTTAATATGCTTTCGTTCATAACTGTTTGCAGTGGTTGATTTCATTGGCCAACCATTGCCGTGTTGTAGACATGTCTTTCCAAATAACACCTTCAAAGAGGCCTTTTGATCGAAATCCTTCAGAATCAAATGGAAGGTTCAAGTGGCGTAGATCTACCAATTTTCATTCAAAGAACCAAGGACCGAAAAGATCCCATGGCAGTACTATGTTCCGTCTGCTTTGTCCTGCTTCCAAATCTGGGAGTGTTATTGGTAAAGGTGGGTCTGTTGTAATGCAGATCCGTCAAGAAACTGGTGCAAAGGTCAAAGTTGAGGAGATCATCCCTGGATGTGATGAAAGAGTTATTACGATAAGTGGTTCTGAGAAAGATGCAGAAATCAGTGGTGAGCAGAACAAAAAGGATGGTGAAAATGATGCTGCATCTGATCAGGGAGACGAGAAGGAAACCGAAGAGAATGGTGAAGATAAGGAATCTGCTCTTGCAGAGGATCCACAATCTGAAAAGTGCATCTCATCTTCAGCTCAGAAGGCTTTGTTACTTGTTTTTGATAGGGTCATTGGTGGAGATACAGAGACTGATGTAGGAGATGAAGAAAGTCAGAAACCTGCTTCAGTCTCTGTGAGATTGCTTGTGCTTTCTGTTCAGGTTGGTTGCCTTTTGGGAAAGGGTGGTTCTGTTATTAAGCAAATGGCAGCAGAGAGTGGGACCCAGATTCGGATTCTTCCTAGAGACAAACTTCCTCCTTGTGCTTCACCATCTGATGAACTTGTACAGGTAGCACAGAAGAGATCAAATGGTTCATCCATTCTTCTCTATCTTTTTGTCGTCTAGTTCATTATATTGCAAAAAGGGCTTGGTTAGCCCCATGTCCTTGACATTCAATAATGTCCCGTCTCTGCATGCATTATGTTTGCCCTAGAAAGTGTGAATAGGTCCAACTGACAATTTTATTAGCAATCATTTGGACAGAAATCTGACTGTCATTCTATACATCAAGAAAGGGTAAAAATGAATTTTCCGTTCCATCAAGTGTGAGGCTCACTGATTTCTTGTAATATGTTATCCTGTACAATGTTACTATTTATAGAGGTACGCTGTTTATGAATTTTGTATTTTTGCAGTCTTTCCAAGCTGTACGCACACTTAAGATGCATGACTTTAGATTTCCTACGTTGCCCTCCAACTGATAAGTCTTATTCAGAATAATAATTTCCGCATGTGTCTGCTTTATCCGTCCTACCATCTGGTTCTTTGGTTTCTTTAATTTGCCTATACAACAATCTTGAATCAAGGTAATATGGACGGAGTAAGTTTACTAAAAAATTTTCTTGCTTAGTTTGGCTTCTTTTGTTTATTTTCAGATTTTGGGGGAGTTCGATGCAGCCAGGAAAGCACTTCAGTTGGTTTCTCAGCAACTTCTGGAGAATCCATCACGTGATCGTGATCGTGATCGTGATCCATATTCAAAGTATCCAGGGCCATCATCTTACCGCCTTGCTCCTTTTCACCCGGATGTTTACCCACGTCCAAGTTATCCCCTTCATATTCCACCAGCTCCATTTTCTGCTGGACCTCACATTCTTCCTGATTATCATCCACATCTTGTGACACCCATTCCTAAATTTCACGAAGATATTCTTCCTGGCCAGATGAAAGCTCCTGAAGAAATACTTACATTTCGGCTATTATGCATTAATGATAAGATTGGAGGTGTGATAGGAAAAGGGGGGAGCATAATCAGAACCCTTCAGCAAGAAACTGGTTCTGATATCAAGATCCTAGATGCCACTCCTGATTCAGATGATCGTGTTGTAGTCATATCTGCGCCAGCAGTAATGCTTCTCTCTCCCATCTCTCCTTGACTGGATTATAAGTTTATGTTTCATCTCAATGGGGTCTGTTCTAATGAAAGGGTGTGTGGTCCCATGATCAGTAATCATGCAGTAAGTAACTGCATTGACGATCTAGTGTGTTAGGGTATTTTTGGTTTCCTCCTCCCATTTTAACTTCCTTCCACAGCCAGAAAAATCATTTTTTTTGGGGGGGCGGGGGCGGGGGCCTTTTTCTTTTATTTACCCTTGTTCTGTTATCTGCTGATATAACTATTCACCTGTAGACATCAGTTCTACAATAGATTTCCTTTCTAGACATATGAACCAAACTGTAATGTATCTCTGAATTACATACACACGGATCTCTGATTATTTGAGACTACGCATTTTTTGGTCCTCAAAATTTTGTCAAAATCAAGTCAAAACCATTCTGGTCCCGTGCATATAGACCTAAAGTCCCATATTGTGTTTTCTGATGTGGGTATCTCTCATAAGTTGCTTGTTCTGTTGCAGATCACCTAACCTCAATCTTGCTAGCAATTTGTTTATTGTACGTTGTTATTGTAAGCCACAGCTTAGTTGCAAGGAAAGATGCATGCAAAATTTGAATGCCTTTTCTGAATGCTAACATTGTTAACTCATCCAGCATCCAGATGATAGAATCTCTGCTTCTCAAGAGGCAGTACTTCGTATGCAGAGCAGGATTGTTAGTCCTGTTCCAGAAGGTCCTGAGCAAGTTCTATGCTCAAGACTTCTTGTTCCGTCCAGTCAGATTGGCTGTCTTCTTGGCAAGGGTGGCGCTATAATAGCAGAAATGAGAAAAATGTCTGGTGCTCACATCCGTATTTTGGGGAAGGATAAAATTCCAAAATGTGCATTGGAAAATGAAGAAGTTGTTCAGGTTTATTCTTCTTTGTTGTTGATTGACCTTCTTGTATTTTGATGTGAATATGTGCTAGCTTAATGTATGAATTCCTATCATCTGTAGGTGGTGGGGGAATTTGAGGCAGTTCAAGAAGCAATATTGCAGATAACATCAAGGTTGAGACAACATCTATTCCGGGATAAGTTTCATTCCATGAATCACTTACCACGTCCTCCTTTTCCTGATCCAGTACTGCCTTCATATGAGCCATACATGGGAAGGCGAGAGCCTTCCCCCTCTCAAATATATCCTGGATTAGACACATCATATCACAAGTTTGATGCTGTCAGAAGCTTTCATCAAGATGATCATGTTACTTTTTCACGTGCTATTCACAAACCTGGCTTCCCTCATGGTTCTGAAAGAAGGCCGTCTTTGGCACCATGGCCACCTCAGGTATTCTTGTAGTACAGAAGTCGTTCAATTGGATGTTCAGTGTAGGATGTGCAGACTGGAAAAGTGATCCACTGGGTTGCTCATGGAATGGGATTACTCAATTACTAGACTTATGTAGCATAAGTTCCTTTCATTGTCTAAAGATAAAGATATCCCTTGATTAATAAATGATGGTGAAAAATGCCTCTCTCTCTCTCTCTCTCTCCATTCTAAAGATTGGGAGAAATAAGAATCATCAATTTCTTTGGCTGGCTTTTTGTTGTTGTTGAGGAGATCACTGGGCCCCTTGTTAATATGGCCATCTATACTTAGATCAGATCAATTGGAAGTTAAGATTCTTATTGAAATGAGGTATTGGCTGAAAAAAAGGGGGTTAATGGCTTTTATAATTGTTTCGAGAATAAAATGTCCAATAGCTTGGTATTATATTTATTTTTTGCGCACTGAGTTCTTGCATGCATTTCTCATTAGCATTTGAGTTTTGAAAGATCCATATCCTTTCTCTATTTGTGCTATTATTTTTGCCAAATTCTTGAAATTTATAAGGCATTGGGCAGTGAAGTTGGAGATGTGTAATGAGTAACCATGTTTTGTTTTCTTTCTTTCTTTCTTTCTTTTTGGGTCTATTCCTGGCAGCATGATGTCATTTGCATCTCCGATGAAGTCCTGATGTAGTTACCTTCATCGTCCTTTCGTGCCCAGAGAAGCAAACTTTTTTATTGATAGTTGTGCTAATTGATTACACTGGTTATGACTTCTTGTTGCTGCATCCAAACACCCCCTAAAAGGTGCAACTTGGGTCAGGTTCAACTCAAACCTTTGGAACCTGACATGCTTGTCATCGTCTTAGAGTTAAGAGATTCAGTTTGAGCTGAATCCATTTTGCAATCTGGGCTGGCTGGGGATAATCCAACCTTTCAGACCAAACCCAGTTTGCGAAACTTCCCTTCTCTCTCGTGCTAACTGCTGCCATTCAACCAGTTGGGCCGAGATTGAAACTCGCATCCCATGTTGTCCATTTCTGTTAGGATTGACTTGTATGAAAACTCAAGGCAGTTCCAGCCACAATGTGTATATTATTTTTCTTTTTTTAAAATATCTGATGCATAGGGAGTGAATGATGGTGTTGGCCCTGTTGGAGCACCTGATTATGCAGGAGGTCCTTCAAGAAAATTTGGATCATTTGGCGGGTTTGTATATTTCCTTTCGGTTTCTCTTTGTTATCACTGAAATTTCATCTTACTTCATTCATCTGCTTTTGTGCATTTAGCAGAAATCAATCAGCTGTTATCACAAGCACAACTGTTGAAGTAGTAGTTCCTCGAGCTGTTGTTCCTTCTATATATGGAGAAGATGGACAATGTCTAAAACAGATCTGCCAGGTTTGTTCCGAGTCTTGTGATAATTGTGATTGTACAAGAACTTAATACCTCAATTCTGATTAATGAACAAAATTTTAGATTTCCGGTGCAAAAATCACCATTACTGAACCAAGACAAGGTGCGACAGAGACTGCAATTATAATATCTGGTACACCTGAGCAGACTCATGCTGCCCAGAGTCTTCTTCAAGCATTTGTACTGAGTGAGCAGGGCACTTCTTGATGTGTTATTTTGGGCAGGTAATCCATGAATATAGTGTCTTCTATCTTTCGGCATACCCAGAGTAGAACAAAGAAAGATTTTTGGTTTTCTTTTAAGCTTCTATTAGAATAATACCATAAAAAGTATTTCAGTCTGAACCTTGCCTAACTATTTGCAGTCAGCACAATCATCTTATTTTTGTTTATTAGCCTTTGCTTGTCCTTACCTCTCGAAACTGAATAAACCTTCTTATTTCTTCCCATGATTCAATGACCCTTTCTCTGTTATCATTATGTACTTTCATTATTTATGCTTTGTCTATAGCCAAGCTTTCTTCTTGCCAGATCTATCTCTGGTTTTTGTTGTGCGTGAGCATCTCTTCTCAATCTGCTTTCCATTGTTTTACTTTTAGTGGAACTACTTTTGTGCTTGATACAACTTGCATTTTCGTTTTCTCCTTTGTGGTTGTTTTACTCTCTCATACATCTTTGTTTTATCATTTGTCCATTAGATATGAAAGGAAACCTTTTCTCCCATTATAAACTCATGTATCAATGTCATAAAGGCCATTTCTTCACTTCATCTGCCTATCTTTCAACTTTCTTTGGTAATTCTCACCTTACTGACCTTCGTTCAATAGAAGCCAGAGAAAAAACACATTTTTAGAGTCTCTTGACTGCCAATTTCGGTCAAATTCTTTATCTACCATTATGTAGTACCTGAAAACTTGACTTAAAAAAAAAATTCTCTCAGTAACTGAGTCAATTTTCTTAAAACCTTTAATTCCACCTACTTACTATAGCAACTAGTTGAATTATACTTTGTTGTATTCCACAGCTGAATCAGGTTTGTCAGTCTCTCACAATAAAACACACCAAAGATGCATGTTGATTTATGATTATAAAAAAAGATGCATGTCTAGTTGCAGTACTACCGATTTTTATTACTTTCTCAACTCTTAGTTCCCAAAGATGTAATTGTCCTTTAATGGTTAGATATATTGTGTGAAAATCGAACTTCTAGAGAAAAAAAACATCTAAAATGACTTGCTGTTGGATTTTGATTGAAAATTTTTCTGTTGGACAACTAGCTATTATTAGCAATTGTGGAAGTATTTTAAGGAATTATAGCAGCTAAAGATTGTGGAAGTTTCGTGGACACAGTTTACATAGTCAGTTCATGTTCTTTTGGTAATTGTTGAAAGAGAATGAAGTTACCATAACTTGCGATTTTTAACATACACCAATGACATGATTCCAGTTTAACACTTTGGAGAGCAGCTGGAATAGAGACCAGTGAGGTTTGTTCGTTTCTGCAGAGGCTTATAAACCTCAATTGACTTTTCAGCAGCGAGGTTCGTTTGTTCTGTTCAAGCATCTGAATTTTGTTTTGATTTTTAATGAAACATTCTGCTGCTGCTATTTTATATGAATAGGCAAGCTTCCAATTTCTGTAGTGCAGTTGTCACATTGGATCTGCTGACTGGAAGGTTGATTTTTCGTGTGAATCCTTATTCCTGTAGCGCAATTGTCACCTTGGATCTGCTGACTGGAAAGTTGATTTTAGTGTGAATCCTTATTACTCCAGCCAATGGATGATCTTTTGTTTCAGCAACATTTTTGATTATTTATTGCTGTCTATCTCAAATACTGCAATATCTGGAAACTCAAAGATTCGTTATCTAGTTGATTGATACCTTTCTTTATCATTAGCAGACATCTTCCAATGTCCAAACACTTCCCCAGTTGAATTGTTTTACACACCATAGTACGGCAACTAGTTTATGTTGAAAATAGTGACATGCATTTAGCAATGTTTCACAACAAGAAAAAGGCTAAACAAAAGGACTGATAGAGACATTTGACATGCCTCCTCTTCCCGAAATGATCAAACCAGTGTTATCATGACATCAACTCCTATAGCTTCAAAATTCATATTCACTTTTGTAGCGCAGTTGTCACATTGGATCTGCTGACTGGAAGGTTGATTTTAGTGTGAATCCTTATTACTCCAGCCAGTGGATGATATTTTGTTGCAGTAACGTTCTTGAGAATTACCTTTGGTTATTTGTTGCTGTTAATCTCAAATACTGCCGTATATGGAAACATGAACATTGGTGTATCCAGTTTTGATACCTTTCTTTATCATTAGCATACATCTTCCAATGTTCAAACACTTCCCCAGTTGAATTGTTTTACACACTATGGCACGACCATTAGTTTATGTTGAAAAATAGTGAAATCATTTAGCAATGTTTTACAACAGGAAAAAGGCTAAACAAAAGGACTGATAGAGATCCGACATGTCTTCTCTTCCCGAAATGATCAAACCAGTAATTATCATACATCACTTTTATGGCTTCAAAATTCATATTTATTGGAATTGTGAAATGGCTCTTCATAAGTCTTCAGTGGATATCCATCCCTTCCATTCTAACAAATCTGTTATGCAGTAAATATTTTTTTATTTGGAAATTTAGTGGAATTTTGGAGATTTTTTACATATGAGAATAAACAGTCATTAAAAATGTACGAAATTCAATTCTTTAATTTCTTTAGATGGATACTGGAAAATGATTTTGATTTTTTTGTCAAATAATTATGTTGGGTCTAAGAACGCTTAAGGAGCTGCAGGTGTGGGAGCAAGATTTTTGACAGAAAGTGGCAGTAGTTCCTGAATATACATACAATTCATGTGGAGAACTATCCAACTACACAATCTTTGTGTCATGAATAGAACAGCCAGAGGAATAATGACTTTTTTTAGGAAAATATAACTGAAGAAGAAACAAACAAATTCTATGGAAACAATAACACCGCATATGGTCTATACGATTCTAGCAAAATGTTTGTCAATAGGTGTCAGTTTGAATGTTGTTTGCATCGCATGTGTTTGGCATTTTTGACAAAATGCGAATCCTCCAGAAAGATAGGCAAAATGCGAGCAAACCTGAAACCTTTTGAGGTGTTGAGTTGATCGCGTTTTTTATATATAGCAAAGAAGCCAAGCTTCTTACAGCGCTTCCGATGGCCGAACAGACAAATATTTAAGATTTTTGCAGAATTAACCCTCTTAACTTTGCAAAATTGCATGTTAGATCGTGTTTTCAATATTTATGAAAATAATTCCCAAGTTTCAGGGTGTTGCATATCTCACCCTCTGTAAGAAAAGGCTGTATACACTTTTATGGGACAAAATTGCCCTATTTTTTATTTGGGTTCTGCAGAATTAACCCCTTCACAAAATTGTAAAAATATTTTCTATGGTTAATGGTTTTGCAAATCAAACTTCTCTTTAGAAATAGATAGTTTATAATTTTTTGTTGGACGAAATTGTCTAAAAAAGAAATAAATAATTATTTTTTAAAAAATAAAATTTTTACGTGTTTAATAAGGCAGTCTTGTAATTTTCTTTTATAATAAAAGAGATTAGTTTTTATATAATTTATTGTGAGAATTCACAAAATCTGAAATATGCAAAATTGATTTATTTAATGTTAAGATTTTTTTAAGATATAACTTGTTATATTTTAAAAGAATTTTCGTGTATTTTCTATTATAGTATAATAATGTTAATTATTAGAATTCTTTATGGCTGTGAATGTACAAAATCTAAAGGACACCTACTAAATTATTTACCGAGGAATATTTTTAAAGAATAATTTAAAAATATTTTAAGATACTCTCTTATGATTTTCTTGTAATCCGAGTAAATTAATATTTAATATTTTTATTGTTGTAATCTGCCAAATTTGAAAGACACTAAATGGATTTATTTAATACAAGGAATAGTCATAAAATTTAAAAATTTATTTGAATATTTACAAAATTATCCCTCTGAATTTAAGGGCTTTTTAAAAGTTAGTGGGGGCAATTGCATCTAACAAAAGTTATAAACAGCATTTTTTGGGTGAAGGGTTTGATTTTGCAAAAACCTTATGAGGTTACTCTCTCAATTTCACAAGGTTAGAGTAATATTTTTGAATATTGAGGGCTCCAAATGAAAATACACAGAGCTATTTGTTGTGTAGGTGTTAGATTTCCAAATCGAACAACTTAAAAAGGATTTTTTTTGCAAATATCCAAAACAGATCGAGTATGCAATTCTGCAAGGTTAGGGGGACTAATTCTGCAAAAAAAAAAAAAACTTCAAGATATTCTGATAGATGTTGGTTTAGGGTATATAATCTCATGGGCTTGACATGCCAAAAAAAAAAAAAAAACGCAAACTGCCAAATTCATGAGGCTTTTTAGGGCGTTTGGATAGTGAGAAAAAGAAAGTTGACTTTGGAAATGAGGTCTGGTAAGGCGGAGAAATATTCCATCAGCCACAAAGTGAATACAAGAACAGGGTTATCTTGTGGAAAAAAAGGCGAAGAAGGGGAAAAGTTAACTGCTAGAGCAGGCTAGAGCAGGTAATGTCTGTTAGCTCATCAAAGGGAGTAAATTTCCATGAGAAGATTTCATTTTCTGGTAAAGGAAACTATTGACCAAATATGCTTCTATTTTTGTATCCATTGCATAGAATCCTAAAACTTGGTATGTACAGTTATTGTACAAACTGCAGTTACGAAAATTCGTTTTCCACAACATGTTAAACTGCCACTTCAAGCCTTTTCTTTTTCAATGCCATTTAAACATGACATTCAGTTGAAGATAAATTCCAGAAGCCTTTTTATTGTTCCCTGCTGCTTCTCTCTCTGAATTTCTACATGCTTGAACTCAATCTATTCAATAAGATTCCTATGGATACTTTTAAGCAAAGAAGTGCTGAACGTAATTTAGATGCAAGTCACAGAACATGGTGTTGCTATGTTGCTTGTGTATGATGAAAAAATTGTTATTTCCTTTGTTGTCTTTTGGTATGCGATTATTTACTTATTTCTTTGAAGACATCAGTATACTGAGCTGGGTTTCCTGGGATCCTTTGTGCTTTTCAAGTGTGTGACTATTTTACTGTCTCCTTCAAACATTAGAATACCATGTCAGGTTTCTAAGGATGAGGATATTGAGTGGTATGCATGTAATATAAGCTTATTTATTAATGTTTATTGATTCTTTCCTTCGGAAGGAGTGAGTGGTAGGGGAAAAACAGAATTGAGAGGGGAAAGGAAGAAACAAAACAACTATGAGAACAACAGAAAAAATTGGAAAAATAATGAGAAAACAGCTGAGGGAACAAGAGATGATCAGATGGTGAGATTGATTTTAGTTTTTAGTTGTTCACACAGGACATGAGTGAGAAACTTCTCTGGAATACATAGGCTACAATTCAACGCAAATAGTGTTAGCTCAGATTTGAAGCCTTTCTTTGACCAGCGCTTAGACAAAAAGAGTAGATGATATGCGTGCATTTGAATATTAAATTTTTTTTTTTCCAATAATGCTTATCAAATCATTGGTAAGTGGTAGAGAATACTGCAACAAAATCAGATATCCTATTCCTTTATCTTTGAATTGATTGACTGTTTATTTTCACTCCATTTGATAGAGAGATTTTATTTGTCTGACAAATAATTCAATTGTTCAAGTAAAAAAATATTTATGTTGTATTTGGATTAGAAATGTGGTTTTTGTAGTGCTAGGAATGGAAGATTATGATGTTGCCATGATGCAATGCATAAAACAAAATATTTGTTGGGGGGTGAGATAGTGTTTCTGATGAAAATATAGGACTATATGGGTAAAGTAGGTTATTAAGTGTTGTAAGAAGTCAAATTAAGTAGAGGAAGATTTTAGAATCCTACCATCCAAAATGCAGACACAATTAGAATTTTTTTTTTTTTAATCTTTTTACAATACTAGAGTACTTGCTATCTTTGAATACTTAACAAATATGCATCTTTGACACCATTTTCTTTGAATTCTAGCTTTGTTTTAGTTGTTGATTCTGATGACATGTGACATTCGATAATTTTCTGAAGCAATTTGATTTAGATGGTGAGGGAAGCAAGTTTGACATATAGAGTGGTTATTTGACATCTTTCCATAGATATCCTGATACTCTATGTGTGTGTGTGTGAGAGAGAGAGAGAGAGGGAGAGAGAGTTGTTTCGGTTCGGTTGAACACCGGTACATTTGCCCAAAAATGGGTTCCACACATGTTAGAATGCAATGAAACTTTATACAATCATTTATCTATATATAAATTTTATAACAAATAATTTACATGTTGAAAAAACCACTTTAAAGTTGTTATTTATATTAAACTATTTTATCACGTTGAATTTGTATTATTTTTAGATGGGGTCCATACACATCTGATTGGGACAAAAATTGGTACGGTAATAAAATATATGATTCTAAATATAATGGGTGGAGTAGATTATGATTTTATGATTATGTGAGACCCATTTTAGCGCAACTGCACAACTGTTTTGGTGTAGTTGTGCTGCACCTGAATATTTCTCTCTCTCTCTCTCTTTCTTTATATATATATATATATATTTATGAAGATCCTCATACTATTGATTTCGAAGAGAATAAATTTTTTTTTAATCACTCTGAAGCCAAGACGAAAACCTTCCCCCCTCCCTTTCAAGCCGAAATACAGGTGCATGGCTCACACCATCACGGCTGTTGGGTTCAACTGCTTTGATCATGGTCAACAATAAATGATGTATACTACAAGAATACACATATTTTGTCTACGCTATCATCTCATTCACTTTACTTCGATACCCCACTAAGCTTAACCAATTTATCTCTTTATTCAAGCATGCTTGCCTTTTATTATATGGTCTGTTCACTTTTGTTAGTTTTTTTTTTTTTTTTTTCCCTTTTAATAAATTCATTGATCACTCATTATGAGATCCAAACCGATGACACTGATTCTGACACAATGTCCAATTTTCAATAGACAACTAGTGTTCTAAAAGTTGAAGAACCTATGAAGCATTCCTAGTTTTAATTTCTTAACCACTGGAGCATCATGAAGGTGCTCCGTTATGTTGAGAGGTCAACGGTTTGTGTCAGGAATTCTCAATCCACTTTTCTCATTATTGAGCATGCTGCTTTTGGGCCCAGGGTTTTACTTGAAACGTGCCACCTTTTATTCCTTTCCCTCGTTCAAAAGTCCTGCGCCTTACTAGTTATTATTCTCGTCTGGTGGTTTATGTTTTTCCTGACTGCAGTCTCGACCGTCCATCGGAGGGTGACATTAGTCCTTTTGGGCAGAATTTTTTTTTTTCAAAAAGAAGTGTGAGAGGCAAATTTTACTTTAATTTTATTTTCTTTGAAAAAGTTGTGTTTTGATATTACAAAGGTAACTATTAGGAGGAAAGATGATAAAGATAAATTAGATTTGTATAAAATGATGTGAAAAAATGATTAGAATGTGAAGGTAATAATAGAGGAAGTATTTTTATTTATTTATTTTTTTTGTGGGATCATAAGAAAGTAAGGTATTAAGTAGTTAAAATGTGAGTCATATAAAATGTGTATAAGAACTAGAGAAAATTTTTTTTCTCTTACCAAACGGAGAACTTTCAGATCCTTTGCTTTCATTTCTCTCTTGGTGATGGTTGAGATGCGGATGCATTGTTAGGATCATCATGCCTAGGTCGAATTTTGGCTGTGCGAACAATAATGGTGCAGATCCTGTTTGTCGCCACCAACTTTTCTTTGGCATTTCATTTTGCGTTCTACTGGGAAGATGACAGGTGGTGTGCTCATTCTGTTTGGGTATGGCCCCCCTACTGGAGGAAAGGGAATGTTGAATTTGTTAGCTTTCGATGGACAGCACTATGAAATTTCAGTTTCACGACTTTCGAGCTGCAGCTTAGGGTGATAGCTTGCATTTACAAGTGTGTTCTCTGAAGTTATGGAAACTTGGAGGATGAAAATTTGTCATCTCATAAACGATGCGAGTTCACTTGCTTATCCTTTGAATTAAAAGTTCACATGGTTTTCTTATAATATTAGTTTAAGTTCTGTAGAGTTATTAAAAAAATTGTGCAAATTACAGTTATTAAAACATAACTGATTTAATTTCTAGTGTATAAATGAATGGAGTTTAACACCGCCACCCAAAAAAAAAAAAATAATTGCTTGCTGAACTGAACCTGGCCTAGTCTGGTAATGTTGATCAAACAAATTTGTATATCACGGCAATGTAATTTATTTGTGGAGGATAAGGTTTTAGAAATTGTTGTATGTATTGCGAAGACTTAAATTTAGAATGTATTGTTCTAAAATATTTCGTAAAAATATATCAAACCAGTTACTTTTGGTAACCTTTCCTTTAAAAACGCTTTACAGAAGTGGTTAGTAACCATTGAATTGTTCTACTGGTATAAGCTTTGCAATCCTAGTTTTATGACGTGGTGATTGCGTAGCCATTAGGTCAATATCGGAGACTGATTTGCGTGAAAAGCTGGATTCGGCAAGTGACGTTGATGTTGGTGCGTGCCCAATGAGCGCGGACCTCTCTTTGAGAAAATCTTATTGTTGAGCGTACGGTTGGAGAGGGGGCCCGTGAATTGTGATATCCGTCTAATGGTGATTGTCGTTAAGGGATGTTGCACATCCGAAACCGCAGCTCGCTCAATTTGGGGTGCTGATCAGGTGCACCCTCCTGGGGTGTACGCCTATCTTTTTTTTAAAAAAAATTTTCAAAATTTTTCTATGAACTTGTTAATCTAATTGTATTCAACATGTACATAAATTTTTACTATTTTTGGATTTTTTAGATTTTTATGTCCGATTTTTAAAAATCAATGGTATTTTAGTAATTTAAAAAATGCTACCGATTTTTAAAAATCGAAAATAAATATCTAAAAATCTCTAAAAGTGGTAAAAATTGATGTATATTTTAAATAATTAACATTTGTGTAAAAAATTTTTTTTTTTAAAAAAAAGGGTGCATGCTCAATGCTCCCGGGTGCACCTGATAAGCACCCCTCGATTTCGTTGTGCAAGATGGTCCGTGGCAAGTGCTTCCAGACAACCACTTCTTTTTCAGACTGTAGGTTTATTCCACGCAATCTAGGCAATGCAGCTTACTTATTTTTTCTTTTATAAATAAATTATGATGACAGCTCAACGGATCTTGATTGTCTATGATTCGGTTGGGATTTGGTAAAATGGGGATAAACAAATTTTAGGGTTCGTCCTGACCTGTTTGTAAAGTTAGGTCTGGAGTTGGTTTACAATTTTTTTGCGCATTTGTTGCAATGATAATACATATAAAGTAAAACACTTGCATTTACACCGCTACTATTTTAATTTTTGCATCTATGCTGATATTTTTTAAAATTCTATGCACCATCTAACGGCTGTCAAATGTTCTCTTGGGGAGTCAACTCCACCGACGAGCAGTCTTTCAATGAATTTTTGTAAATAAATAAACATTAACAAAAAACTTAAAACTTACTGCATAACATATAATTCATATTGTACTAAATTATGTAACTTAAGAGTAATGATACTATGAATACGATTGTTATTGAGCTAAATAGCATTATTATCTACTTTGTATTCTTTCATATTTTTCCTTTGGTTTTTTTTTTCATTTTTTATGCGGGCTTGAGTATACTAGCTCATTAATTCAACAAAAGTATATTTAGTTCATGTACCAAAAGTTATTAATTTTAAATTCTTATATAGCCTTTTATAATTTTTTTGGAAATAAAAATTTTTCCTTTTTTCATGTGCGAGGAAGTGCGACAGGTGAATTTTTTTATTTAAAATTTTGAAAAAATATATACAAAAAATTTTAAGAAGATAAAATTTAGTATATAAGTTAAATACACTTATGCCTGTATAAAAATAAAAGAAAACGAAAGAAACATATTAAAATTTTAAATACAGATGGTTGTTACTTAGCTAAAAAGCAGCTATATGTATAATATCATATCCTACAACTATGGTTTGGGAGGTTGACTCTACTCGTATCTTAGTTTTAAAAAACTTATACCTTATTTTATTTTAAGTTCGATTGATTTTAAGCATACCTTGTCTTATTTTTTAAGATCAGGTTGGTTTTGGTTTCTATTTCAAATTAGTTTTTTAAAATAGTCATTATATCATATTTGAAAACTACAACTTATTACAAGTTTCACTTAAAAACTTAAAATCGAGTTAATAGTAATATATTTTTGAAATATATTCCTTAAATTTACTAAATAATTGATAAATTAAACAAGTTTTTATGTATTTAAAAATATATTTATATCTTTCACTGTAAAAGATGTTTTATGAAATTTATATTAAATATATATTAATAATTTGGTTGGCTCTGGGTACCTAGACTTTGGAACTTAATTGATCATAATTAAGCAGATTATCTTTTTACTTAGAATCTACTTCACCTTATGAATAAAAGAATTTATCCATCTACTTTAGGGTACTTGATGATGACCCATGGTTACCTTACCTATAACTTGTTTATCATTATAAAAAAATATTATAGAAATAAAGAATAATGTGTATAAATAAATATATTTAAAATAATGAAAACTACAAGAAAATATAAAAAAAAGAAACACTTCATATTAAACAAATGATGTCTCTTGTGTTTTATAAATATCCATTATAACGTCTAATAAAGTCTATTTTTCCTTATTTTTTTTTTAAAAATCTAATTTTCTTAAATTATGATAGAAAATTGTAAAAAAAAATTGAATATTAAAAAATATTTTCTGAATCAATTTATCAATTTGATGTCTATAAAATATATTATGTAGTATATGATAATTCGTATTTTAATACATGGAAAATATATCATGGAAAAGCGTTCATCTGTGAGTTGGTATTTAATAATATTTAGATAAGCTAACAGTGTTGACGCATATATAAAATATTCTCAAAAATTGTTGTCAGAGATACCAAAAAAAAAAAAAAAAAGTTGGTACAAATGCAAATATTTTACCTTTAGAGTTGGCATGGATGGACATTTAGATTTCTTTTGAAAAAATAAGGGGTGTGTTTGGCAATACATAAAAAATGTGAACTTAAAAATTTCAATTTAAAACTTTTCACTCTCCATAACTATTATATTTTTTAATTACTTCTTCACATTTTCTTATGCAATTATCCTACTTTTGAATCATTTCTATATAATTATCCACATAACTAACATATTTATTTTAATTTTATCTTTTTTTACTTTTCGTCATTATCTCTATCATATCACATCATTTTATAACTTTTACTCTTCAAGATTTTTGATCAAAAATTTTATTCATTCCAAACACACCCAAGACGGTTGAAGTTTTAGAAACATTTATAAATTATGAATGAGAGAGAGAGAGAGTGGTGCTGATTAAATTACTTTATAGCGTGAATACATTGATGCAGATACCCACAATAGAGTTTAAAATTACGGCTGGGTTGAAGTATTATTAAAGCTTGGATGGAGATAGCCCACAATACATTGATGCGGAAACCCAGCATAGGGATTAAATTTTCTTCTCCAATCATTGGCTGCAAACTACACATATTATTTATTTCTCAGCCGGCGTGGGTCCAAACTGCAAAGATCACTGAACATGGGGATCAATCAGTAGTGCCTCAGTGCTTGCCCAATTCTAAAATAATTGGGGAGGTTAAAGAAAAGGCTTGTTGCCGGACGGCTGACTCAGCTCCCAGAAACCAACAATCACACGGGTATCGTATTCGTTGTTAGCAGCATTTCTTTTCTAGAAAAAAAGAGGAAAATTCCAAATGAATAAATCGCATGGGTTCACCATTCAAAAGCTTCGAAAAGCTGCGGGTATCGCGATGTAAAGCGGCACGAAATATATCGTAGGAATGGACTCTGTGATAGTTTACCACCATCGCATAGATTCATCATTTATCATGATGATGATGAGAACGAGGAAAGCCGTTTGTACTTTGTAGGAGTTCAACTCGGTTCAGTTTGTTTCCCATCCTATCCTGTTGGATTCCTAGTCTATCTTATCCCGGTCATGTGAAGTTCGGGTTAATGTGTTTTCCGGTTCAAATAGGTTCTTTAATTAATCGACAATAACATTATGTTCAAACAATGTTAAATAAGCATAAAAAAGAAAAGTAAATATTTCAAGTCTATAGTAATTAAATCATGAAAAATATATTCAAAGCTTGAAATACAACTAAACAGACAAATACAATTGTTAAATAACTAAAAAGAACAGTCAAAAAAGAATTTAAATCACTAAAAAGATAACCACTTAAAATTTTAAAACTATGCGAAATTTGAGTAACATGCTGATACCCGTTTGGGTCAGTTCCAAGTAAATTACCTTGGGGTTAATCCGGTGGGGCTGCGTATCTTACTCCAATTGTACTCCTAGCCTTTTAGTCTCATGAACGGTGACAAACTCACATTTCCAAGTAAATAACCTTGGGGTTAATTTTGTGGGTTGCGTAACTTACTACGGTTGTACTCCTGGCTTTCTAGTCTCATGAACGGTGACAAACTCATATTAGCAACGTGGCGTATTCATGCATTCGACTCTCTGTCTTTGGAAAACGACCACCTTTGCTTAAGGCCAAAGGAAACGCAAGAGAGGTGTGGGGTGGGTGGGGGAGCATGGTTATGAGGTTGACTGGGCCTTAACAGGCTTTCGGGCCCAGGAAATCGCAGCCCTGCATCAGCCAAGCTGGGCAATGCGGATTACCTGGCCGTGGAGGCATTCACCGATCTAGACCGTTGACTGAGTGGGCCTCGGCGTGAACATTGATATTATTGAAGTTTTATATGGTCCATCCGATTGTTTGTGTTGCCCTGACACGTATATTTCATTACACAATTTTGGAATTCTGGGCTTTGAGCCCGGAAACATCTACTGTAGGACCCACTTGACGAACGGCTGAGATCTTGTTGGAAACCACTTGGGACTGAGATAATTTAGGCAACCGTTAGATGCTTGTTTGGGCAGACTTGGGTTATTAGATGGCGTTTAGCTTAGTGGCGAAGGGTTCGTTAGGTCTTCCACCGCAAAGGTCAGAGAGACGAGCCATCTGACCTCTCTGACCTTAGCCGTTCATCTGGTGGAATCGTATCAGCGCAGGACGCATGCCATCTGAAGAAAATTTTGATATGACTTGCGTCCACATGAGGAGAAATGATTCGAACGGTTCAGATAATCAAATCGGGAAGAAGTGATTGAGCCCCGATTCTTGCTCCCGGAGCGTTAGGCTGCGTATGGCACTTGCCATGAGATTAATGTGGACCGCAGCAATTGCATGTCGGCCAAGAAATGCATAGGCGGTTAGGGTTCACACGAAGTTACAGTTTTGCCCCCAACGTTGTTTTCTTTTCTGCTACGTGCTGGATGGACGGTTTTCTACTACGCCGGGATCACGCGCTGTTTATTCGGCGTTGGCGTTCGATTTCCGCTTACGAATCCAATCGATTACCTTGTTTTTATTTTTAGATAGGTAATATTTCTTTTTTCTTCTGACAAAAAATAATTTCGCCGTTTGTAATTTTGATTGTTTTGTTTATTGAAAGAGACGGAAAATTTTCGATAACACATTTCTCTAGTCAAGTTTTAGCATGCGTTCGGATTTAAACTTTAAAGTCGGTGGCATGAATGTATTATTAAATAGTATCGTGGGTGTTTAGGTAATCACGACAAGAGGGGGGCAGGAGCTATAAATAGGCGGTGACGACTGAATCGAGTTCCCGACGAGAATTCAAAAAATCCGGACGTTGATTCTTCTTCCAAGGTTATCCTGCTCCAGATCTTTCCTTTCTTGCATGATCATCTTCTCCCTTCTTGCTTCTTTTCTCTCTTTTTTAATTTTTTTTTTGCGAAGTACTTCTAGATTTCGCTTGCAAATACTTGTTTCTTCTGTACATTACAGAAAGACTCTTTGCTTCCCTTCCATAATACAATGAAACCAAAATCCCGAGGGGATTGCGGTTCCATAATCGTCGCTAGGAATAGAAACGAATTGGGTGCTTCTTTGATGAAGATGAAAAGTGCCGGGGCCAAGAACGCTGTATCAATTGTGAGGTCATTGATTCCGGACGATAATTTTGTGAATTCTTGCGATTTCAATGACTCCAGAGTCCAAAGATGCGATCTAGACTCTGGGTTCTGTTTCCGGCGGGCGCTGGTTCAGAACTACTCGAATTTCAAAAGGAGCAGCGCTCCTTCCAGATTCATGTTCTTCAAGAACGATTCGTGGTTGGATTTCTCGGAAGAGGTGTTTGGGTCTCTCAAGGATGGTTTTCTCGCCGGCATGCCTGCAGTAGAAGTTTTGGTGGATGGGTCTCCTTTTCTTTTCGATTTTTATAGGATGTTGCAGATAGATTTCGAAACAGCCAGCCCCAGGTCTATTGCTTGGATTGATGTGGATGGGCGGTGTTTCTTCCCCAAAGTGGTTGTAGATGGAGTAACGGACTCTTCTTGTCCGGAACCCAACTATCCCAAGCTGGAAATCGACATCAAGATCGATGGCGGTGTTTTGGATTCGTTGGATAAATCGCTTGGAAAGAAGCCAGACGCACCTGATCCTGTGGAAGAATGCGCTGATGAGAGCGCATCCAACTATCATCCTTTGCCTGAAAGTGGTGAACCGAAGATCCCTGCTGACCATTTGCAAAGAACCAGATGGCCTGGTGTACAGATATTGAAGGATCCAGATAGGGATTATCAGATAGTCAAGAACCTCTTCCTTGCTGGCATGAAGCCATCTGCTCCCGATGCTACTGTTACATCGATTTCTAGGTGTTTGCACAAAAGCCCACTTCAGAATGCCCGCTTGAGGGCCTTTCATAGCCAGATGGAGATAACCAAGACTACTAGGGGTGATGCGAATGTTAAGTTTGCTTGGCTTGGAACCTCAGCACAAGGCGTTTCTAGTATCTTAATACATGGGTTTGGGCAGCCAAACGGATTTCCCAATTCTGAAGCTCATGGTATCGGCCTATACCTTTCTGCTCAGAACACTTCACACTCCAGGTAAAAATACATATGTGAATCTTCTATTTGGTCTGAATTCAGTTCATTCATTAAATGCAGAATGAGATCTGATGTTGTGTATTGTTTCAAGACCCGATTATGCCCATATGATGGAATCGTGACCATGTAGGTCTTGATTTCTAAGGAATCCTAATCTTCTTAATCTGATAGTTACCGGATGAAACTGCTCTTAGGCTCTTAGTAGAAAAGCATTTCGCCTTCCATGGAACCGTGATGCAGAACCTTTAGAGGATTGGTGTTCTTCCTCAAACCTGATTCTTGAGCAAGATATGCGTGGAAGTACTTTTTAAGAAAAACACAATTATCCGCAGCCTGGCTTCACTGTTTTGCTGTGTATTCAATAGCAATTTGAACATGGAGTGCGTACAACTGGGTTCTAAAAACAATTCCCTCCCCACTCACATGTTCAAAACCAGGTGACGGGTCAAAGCTCACCAGGGGCGCTCAGTTCCGTGGCTAAGCCCAGCAATGTTGTCATCCGAGTTGGTTGATTTATTTTTTTATTTTTTTGCTGTTTTCAGTGCTGTATTTGCTACAGCTGATGAGAATGGCGAGAGGCATGTCATACTGTGCCGCATGATTGCGGGAAGTGTGGAGAAAGTAGCAGTTGGTAGTCAGCAGGCTCATCCCAGCAATGAAGATTTTGATATTGGTGTAGACGACCCTGTGAATCCAAGGTGGTATACTGTTTGGAACACGCACGTGAATAGACATATTCTTCCTGAATACGTTGTCAGCTACAAGTGCAATGGGTCAAATTATCCAAAAGGTAATTATTATTTGTGGTTTATGTAGAATGCCAAGTCATGCTTTTTAGCTGGCTAGAAATAGTGTAGGTTCTGCATGCTATTCTTCATGGAGAAGAATAATGCCAATGAATTATTCACATGGCTAGTGTTCCAGAAGATACAAGATCCTTGAATGAAAATGAGGTTTCCCATTCCCGAGATAGCTTCTTTATTTCCAATGCAACTTTTTATATTTTTCATACAAATTTTCTCTTTCTTAATATATATTATTACATTCTCATCCTATTTGTTCATCCCATTGAAGTCCCTGGAATCCTTAGGATAAAGATCTTCCCTAGCTGAAATTGTGGTTCATGCGACTGCTGGATCACATCTGTCAAGTAGATCAGGTCATGTGCCCAGATGTATTATCTAGATTCATGGAAATGGATTGCCTACTGCAGTTTCATTGTACTGTGGTAGGATTTCTTGTTCGTTGCTTTGTTTTGACCTGCTAGAATCTTCCGAAAATGTTCTTCTCATGTGTAAATCATAGGACTGGTGAGAAAGGTGCCTGCCACAACAAGCAGCTTGTCGTTCCAGAGGCTGTTCTCTGAGATGAAAAATTCTCTTCCTTCCTCTAAGTTTCAGGCACTCAACTACGAGTACAGTCAATATAAGGTAGTAATCTCTCTCTCTCTCTCTCTCTTCATAAAAAACTACAGAAAATCTTCCACGCATATAAAAATTCCAAGAATGAGAAAGCGACCTAACCCCGGAAATTAAACTACGATTTCTGAGCAATTTTCACGGTTGAGGTCAGCTGGTTTTACAAAGACTTACTTTGTGCGCAAGGAATCGCCTAGTTGCTATCACTTTGACATTTGTGGTGGGCCCAAATAGTTGGGAAAAGGTAGGGTGGTTGTTGTGATGATGGTTTATAAAACGATGGAGAAGAAGTCATCAGCATCTCCTCAAGTCCTCGGGGACGGCTGGGAAGATTCGTTTGTAATATTTGTGTTGGATTTTCATTTCTTGCGCGTGGGAGATTCATGCAATTGGGTTGTCTCCATTTTAAAATTAATTATGACTGGATTGACGCTGTTTTCTAACGCTCTGATTTTTCAATTCAGGCTGGAAAGATGACCAAAGATGCTCTGATTAGACGAATCAGATTGCTAGCTGGGGATGGATTGGTAGTTGCCACAATTCAAAGGATTCGAGGGCATTGATTAGAAGCGTAAAAAAGACGTCCTCTTTTGATACTTCTTTGGAATTTGAGTAGAAATACTAACAACAACAGCACAAAAAGGTTTTGCTGCAGGAGTTCCAAGGTGAACCTGTACGCCCCCCCCCCCCCCCCCCCCCCCTTGCTGTCGTTGTAATTTGTAATCAAAGAAACATCAGAGCAATATATGGTATAGAGAGAGAATTTCTGTTGCAAATGTTCTAAAGGGAACTTATTCCACCATGGCCAATTTTATTCCCATCGAGAATAAGATGCACTGCCGCATGCCCGCATGATTATTCTCGAAAAGTCTTTTTCTAGAGCAGGGAGCGCCGGGGAACTCAGATGCCCGTCTCCTTCTTTGGTTTGCCCCAAGCGCTTCAACCCGCCGCCGCCACCAGCTAATCGTTCACCATGCAACGTCGTTTTCCCTCCCTGCCTGTACCTTTCCTCTCTTCCTCCTGGCAACTGGCTGCTGCTCCAATCAAGGCCTTACCAACGAAGACACAGACCTTGACAAAAAGACATTTCGAGTTTCCTAAGCCAAGATGCACACGAACGCTCCCACTCCATTGTGTCTTTTACGTGCATTTGTTCCATCCATTTTTCAGAACGCATGTGCCGTACTGAAGTAACTGATTCAATCTTCGGTCACATCTATATATATATAGCAGGAATGTGTGTATTTGAGAACGGGAGTTTTTAGAAAAATTATAACAGAGCATGATGTCACCTAATTCAATGAAAATAAGAAAAAATGACTGGAATATTACTATGATAAGAGACGAATTTATTAAAAACATGTAAAATGTCAAATCAGTTCAAAAATATGTATTTCAAATGCACCTTGGTGTTACAAAATAATACACCTTGGTGTTTGAATATATATTTCAGAACGTCTGTCGGATCCTCAAAATATTCCGCCCTCCGAAATTCGTTAGGGAGCCGAGGACCATATCTCTTATACCAAAACGAACCTAACACTTCATTCCAAAACCAAATATGCGGCGTGCTGACCAAAAGTCGAAATATTCCCATATACTCAGAAGGTAGCATTTTCAACTACGACAGCAACTGAACTGCAGGCTGACTCAATATGCAAGCCTCCATATTGACGCAGCAATGCCATTATATTTTGGTTACGGGGACCAGCCTTTGCTTTCCACGAGTGAAAACTAAATATTTCTATGAAATCTATATATTTCAAAAAAGGAATAAACCTGATATTACATCATGAACACACACTTGGGAGTAGAAAGGAATTTGTCTGGTTGTTGATGATTGCATTGGTAAAAGAATATTGCAGCGGAGAGTCAAACTAGTACATGTTCATTTTACATTCGGAGCTGAATCTGATAGCCTTTCATCTTCCAGAAGACTGTAAGGATCAATGTATGGAGGCGGTCCTGTGGGTACGTTGCTTGCATCATGGACAAAGCTTGAACCGAAGTACTGCAAAACAGCAGAAGATAAGCAAATAAACATAACAGCAATGAGGGCCAACTTGACTAACTCCATCTGAAGGAGGCAAGTTATCCACTGGGCATTTAGTAAAGAGTGCTTGATAAGAACTTCCCCCAACAGCCCACTAATTTGTTCACTCGTCTGGGCCTCAGTTCTGTTTAGCTTTTGTATTACAACTATTTGAGTTGGCAGAATTCTTTACAATATAAAACAAAAGTGATAGAGCTTCCAAGTGAAGGAAAGCTCACCACATAGAGTGCTGAGAAGAATCCAACTGTTATAAGAATTAGAGGCCAGAACCCGAGAAAGAATGTTCCTCCAATTGTAAGCAGCAATTTTCCTCTTGGTATCAATCCCTGGACGACGATGACAACAACAACAATGAAGAAGCAAAAGCCAAATAAAGTTGAATATGAAAGGACATGCCACAAGTTTCTGTTTATTTTTGTACCAAATGAAAGTTACACGAAAGCCAAAAATCCAAAAGACATGAGGAAAATCGATCATCATAACCACTCCATGCGAACGTTTTCAAGAAGCTAACATCCCTATCGGAGGGACAGCTAAACTGGATATATACAGAATCAAGAAGTATAATACAGACAAAGTAGATCAAATAATAGACAAATAAAAGATACCACAGAAATAGTTCAAACGGAGGCTTCAACACCCCCACCCCCTCAGAGAGAGCACACGCCAACAAGTAGACTGATTTATGATGCATAGCAGGCAGGTCTCTAAATGGGTCACAGAAACATAATATTCAGATCTGTAGAAAGTCCATCTCAAGTAAAGGGATACAAATTTATTCAGTATTGGTTTTAGCCAATCACAGAGTGGTAGAGCCGGAGGCCCAGAAAGTGAAACTCTGAATTTTAAGCTTTTTAAAAAATCATTGTTTTAGTTTATTTGATTGTCATCATAAACTTCAGGGATCATCTGCAGAAGTCTTTTTATGCCATCCAACTCACGAACATTGTCTCTTGTCAGGAGTCCCATGTCTGTTCTAGTAATTTCCGTCCATATACTCTTTCTACCTACCTCTTGCCACCATGTGTTCTCCTTTGTAAATAGCCGAATCCCATGTCTCCTTTTCCTTATTATTTTGTTGCCACCGTAAACATTGCTTTTATAAATAATTAACGGATTCCCTAGGCATCCACAAACTGTCTACTCAGGCTTTAGGTATTACACAGTAAGCGGACACATGTGAGTGAAATTACTTCCCTTATCATCTGCCCTGCAAATATAGTACAGAAAGAAACCTCTGGCTCAATTTCTAACCTATCATTACCATTCGCCTGTAAAAAGCATACTCAGTGGTATAAATTCATGAGGATGTGAAGTGAACAGCAAAACGACAATTTTTTAAAGGAAATCAAAATAGGTAAAGGTTTCAGGTGTGGAGATGGTAGAGAATGGAAGTGAAAAGTCATAGTAGATTCAATTCCTGAGAGTCAACAGTCAAACCCAATAAACAAGTCCAGCCTCTATCATTCTGAAATTTAATGTGGTTGGTATTAAAAATAAAGGAATTTCCCTGGGTGTCTCCCTGTCATATCCAAATGATTGTTTGATTGAATTTGAAAATCCAGCCGACCGTCCGCACCACCTTTCCTTCAATCCAATTGTCGCTTGCAAGTTCTAACTTCTAACCATGCTAAGTCGTGCACGGACCAGGCATGCATATTGCCTTCATGCATTGCAGACAGAGGGAAAAAGAATAGGAGCATGAAAACAGCAATCCACCTCAAGGCCTTCACTGTTCAATGCCATTGAACGTTCCCGTTGTTTGTCTAGGCTTTTCTCATAATCTGTAGAAACAGCATTTCTCTTTGGGAGGCCTCCACCATTTTCTTTCTCCATTTCCTTCTCACCAACACCAGACCTGCCCCTAGTGCTCTCTTCAAGGAGAGATGCAGGAGTAATGCCCCTCTTCTTCAGCTCTTTTATGAACAACGATTCCGGAGCTTCTTCGCCTACAAAACAACGATAGAAACACAAGGACGCATCTATTCAACGTTGACTCGCCAGAAAAGATCTCTCTTCAAACTGTAAATATCTACCACCATTTGAAAAAAAAAAAATAATAATCCTAAAAACTCACAAAAGGGAATTTAAATTTTAAACTCAAAACCAATTACATCATCCCAACATCAATAGAAACACTCCACTCTCCTACATCAACCTAACAATCGAGGACTGTCTCCCAGGCCCATGGGCTTGAACAAATCCCAGCCGGCCCAGAAAATGGCTACTTTTCAGTTTTTTTTTTCCCCCTTCTATTTGATTTTATCATTTCCCTCAAATTCACATCAATCGAGACTAAGAATTCGAAAAACTTTCAAACAGAGAGACAGAAAAGAAGAAGCATCCAACCTTTGCCAGCATCGTTATCGTCGTCCTGAATCCGGCAGCAGACGCGACGACCTCTGCCGTTCAAGAACTCGGGATGCCGTCGCAGCTTCAGGACCCTCTTATCGGAGAAACTGAAAGAGGGAGTCGAAATTCGGGAGAATCCGAGGAAAGGAGACCTAGCGATCTGAAGAGACGCCATCTCTCGATATCAATCGCAGAAGAATCTCATCCCAACGCTTACAAGCACCAGCAGCCGAAATTCAGAGAAACGGGTGGGAACGTGAGCCGAATCGGGATTTTTTTTAATTTATTAAAAAAATTATATTTCTCAAGGGATTTATGTTCGCATGCGTTCTTGTTTCGGGTTTGGCGGTTTCGTTGGCAGCCACAAGTTCGCAATGACTAAGCGAGACCGCTAGAGTCGCTTGGAAGCGACTGCCTCCGTTGCGTGCGGTAGTGTCTCTCCTCTTCTGTGGCTTTATGCGCCTTCTTTAGGCGATTTAACAAGCTCGTGGGCCGTCCTTATTGAAGCCCAAAACGAACTAGACCCTAGGCTAATAGAGTGCCGCAGGTCTTGGGTTCTGAGCTGTTTGCATTTTCTTGGCGTTCTTTTGCGATTTGGTAAATATTATTCCATAAATATTGATTTTGCAAAAACAACCCACTTGCGAGCTTTGTCTGCAAGACGACTTCTGCTTCAAAGGTGACCGGATTTTTCCTGCCCCATCTTAACGTGATTCATAAGGCATTTAGATCCTGCCTTACTTTATCTGCTGGCCACTGTATGAGTGTTTAACCCTTCAAAAGCCACTATCAAAGAACCCGAAAATGATAACGGTAGGGGTGTTTTTGCAAATTAATAATTTCTAAGACAAAGATTCTAATGCGGTGACAACACTCCGATTAACCACGCCGCATGCTCCGGTCAGGGCTTCAAATCCCATGATGGTTGGTTCATAGTGCTTGTGTGTGAGAGTTGTAGTCTCCCTATAGAGAACTTTTATTCTCCTCCTTAATAATGTTAGGGAATTTTAAAGATTTATAAAAATTCGTAAAATTAGATTTTAAAAGAAAAAGAGATATTATAAAATAAGATTCTATATAGAAACCAGCAATAAAAATTATTCAAAAAGAAGAGATATATTTTATTAGAATATATTTACATACATCTCAACACATATTACACTGAAGTCTGAGACATTCTTACAAATTTGGAGACACCGTTCCACCAAATAATCAAGAAGACACAGCTTCTAATACACAGCAGGAGACTACTGCTCCCATAAACAACCGGATGGCAAACCACAGTTTCCACTAATAATTTTTCCTCATTTTCGGCCGAAATCCCAACTGCAGGATTCGAACCTACGACCCAGCGCTCAGTTGGTGAAAAGAAGAGAGATTTAAGTAGCCCATTGTTTTTCATTTTTAAAAAAAATTAGATCAAAATTAAGAAATGAAGGCCTTATTCAATTTTAAATTAGACCAGAAAAGATCATTAAATGTTTCAATATAAACTTGACTAATCCAACACAATTTGTAAGAGAGATAGGTTAAACGTTTTGAAAAATAATGTGTATAATCCAAGTTGAATCAACCTAATTTCAAAAGTAGGTTAATATAATTTGATTTTGTATGTTAATATAAAATATAATATATTACTAAAAAATATAAGATTGATTATTTGAAATATTATAGCAAAGTTGACACATGAAATCATAAATATAAAGACATAAATTAAACATTATTATTTTAAAATAATATCAAGTAGCAACCTCGGTACTATATATCCCATGGATGGAAAGGTATTTAGGAGAGAAGTTAGTTTTATCTTTCAATACAAAATTTATATTTTAAATTTATTCAATTAAGTAAAAAAATTTTAAATATTATATTCATCAATACAAAATTATATATATTAAAATGAAGGCAAAATAGACATAAAAAAAACTTAAAATTTTAAATTTTTATAAATGAATGTTACTTTTTTATTACATTAGATGGATATTACTTGTTACCACGAATCTTACATCTTGAGCTATAGTTGAGCCAGGTCGACTGTCTCATATAGATTGTGATTTTATACACTCGAGTGTTTTTAGGCTTAGTGCACTCGGGTACATTTAACTTATTTTTTTAAAATTTTTTTATACAACAGTTAATATAATTACTAATTTTAAAAATTCTAAAAAAATGTAAAATTTTTCAAAATGGTTACACTTAGTTTAATAATTATATAATTAAAAAAATTAAACCAGGCGCACCAAAGCTAAGTGTGTATGAATTCACAGCCCTCTAGACTACGCCACCAGTGCCTGGTTCACCGCCTCCGACCAATGTTTTTAAAACCGGACCGGTCACTGAACCAGTTTTGTGACCGGTTCCTGGTTTTTCCAAACTGAACCGGTGGTCGAACCGCGGTTGAACTGGTAACAGTACCGAACCGGAACGTGACCGGTTCACGGTCTGACCGCCTGGTTCGGTCCGGTTTTCAAAACACGGCCTCCGACACGTTTATGTTATTATTTTGCGTACGTTGTTGGATTCTTTGCCCTTTGGAGCAAATATTTCTCTTTTGAACTGTCTCTTCTGTCATTTTGTTCGTTCTTGCCGGTTGCCAGTAGAATTTCGGCCAGCAAAATGGCGTGCTTTTATTATTATTATTATTGAAAGATAATTATGACTTTTCTCTGACGGAGAACATGGTCGCGACTTGCACCTTTCAACTTCGGCATCCCAGCCTCCCACTTCCTCAGTCGTTGCATGGAGATTAGCTTTGCAGGCAAGCGCACTAACCATTTTTGTTTAAGAAAATCTCCATGCCCATCTAAACCCTTTTGGATAATTTTTTTTAATGTTTTCTGCTTTGTAATTTCAAGATAATAAATTACTTCTTAAGATAAAAATTTGTTTCGAGGCAAGCAGCGCAGAAGCGGATTGGAAGGCAGGGTCACACGTGCGAGTGTCAACCTGAAGTTGATGTGACCTGAGAAATGAGTGGGCTTTGGTGAGGTGGGATGGTGATGCACTTGTGTGGCTGGAAATGGGGCATGGATGTGCCTTTTTCACGTGGTCGCGGCGCACAGATCTCGGATGGACTGCCTGCTGCGTTTCAGAGACATTAACCAATGATAATCTCGTCTTTGGAAATAGTGGCAGGCAGCAGCAGCTGTAGCTGTTCTTGTCAGCCGTAGGTGCGGACCTTGTAGTTGGGGAGTGGGTTGGTGGTCACCACCCAACCCAAATATCATCCATTTTGGATGCTTCTTCTTGGGAGTGCAATT
>JAXCLR010000063.1:60711341-60771311 GCA_035584095.1 Annona squamosa | reverse complement strand
TTCGTAATTATTCTATTTTTTAATTATTTTTTCATATTTTTCAATATAAATTATTCTACTTTTCAATCATTTTTATACAACTAACCTATCTTTTTTAACTTTATTTTCTTTACTCCTCATTATTACTCTTATTACATCACATCATTTTCAATCAATGTGACAACTTCTACCTCAAAAACTTTTCAACAAAAGTTTTACCTCCAAACAAACACACCCTTGATAAAAACTTTTGGAAAATAAAAATTGTTAAATGATGTGATATTGTAGAAGTAATGATGAGGAGTAAAGAGAATAAATTTAAAATAAATAGGTTAGTTGTATTGATAGTTGTGTAGAAATAATTAAAAAGTAAAGTTGTTGTATAGTAAGTTGTGTAAAAAATAATTAAAAAAGAGTAATTATGAAGAGTGAAAAGTTTTAAATTGAAAAATTTTAACTTGATAATTTTTACAAATTGCCAAACACACCCTATATGTATATCTTTAGAGAGAGACTGCAATTTATTGCTTCTATTTAAATAAGGCATGTGTTTCATAAAAAAAAATAATAATAAGGCATGTATTACTTATCTCAAGGAAAAAAAAGGCATTCGTTACTCAAATACACCGCAATTAGTTACACTTGCACCCCATCCTAATTCCATGCTGGTGGCACTGTATTTATTTATCATCCCCAAAAGTGCGGCGGCAGCTGTCAATGAATGAGAGCAAAATGGAGCGCGGAGGACGCCGCGTAGCGCTACCCGCGGACGAGGGGGAACAACAGAAAGAGAGAAAAGAAAGCGCGGGGAACATGACACGGTCTCGTCGGTCGGGATATATTAGCCGATCAAAACATAACATTCCCTTGCATCATGATAACAAAAACATAACATTCCCTGCTAGCGGGACTAGGGAGTCTACACCCGCTGACTGCTGAGCGTAGCTGCACCAGCGCGCGCAGCTCACAGTCATTTACCGCACGCGTCAACCAATCATGAGGTGATGTGCTGGCCCGCGCCACGCGCCGCTATTTGCATGGTCCAGCAACCAAAACCAGACTGATGGCCGTTTGGATGGGTAAACTTTGTTGGGGCGGGAAAAGGAACGGCACGAGAATTGTGTGATTAATGTGGAATTATACAAGTTGAATAAATATATTAATTTAAAGAAAAAATAATTAAAAATATAAGGATGGAAGGATGTCTAGAAACATAAAAGTTTACGGAATTTTGGGGGGTGTTGGGGAATATACGTGGTGGATGATATCACATAGATTGTATGATTTTTAACAATTGATTTTACAACTTAATAATTATATTTTTTATTTTATTTTTATATTCCAATCATTATTTCTCGAGTATTTATTTCAATTTCATCTATCTTATTGTATATCAATCACATAATTTTTAAAATAATTCAATTTTTACTCCCACCCTTATTATTACAATTTTACCAATATTATTTTATATCAAAAGACCCCTAAAGTTAAAAAATAGAGTTGTTGGATTATTAAATAATTTATTGAATAACACATTCTTATGTTTTCTTATCTTATCCCTCACATTCACCTATCCAAATATCCCCTTAGTTCTTTGGATATTTTCCTAATAAATGATTGTTTTGAGGATGGGATGGAATTAAGTAATGAAAAAGTTATCGTCATTAATCATATAATTATCTTGTTTTTTATACTTCAATTATTTTATTTTTTATACAATTATTTTATCTATTTTTACTTTCTTAATATTTTGCCCGTGTCATATTTATTTCACTCCCTCATTCACATCTTACCAAACATTCCCTTACTCAAAATTAAATTGTCATGTTTAACTATAGTAATAATTTTATTTTATTTTTATTACTATATGGACCTTTAAAAAATAAGTATTATTGACGGATCTATTTAAAATATAAAGAATATTATTATAAAAATGAAAAATAAAAAATTTGACCATTAAGTTTTACTCTTAATTTCATACATGATTCAACATCCATAAAAATATCAAATATTATTGTAGATTCTCATAATATTTTCAAATGGGACTATGTTGTCAGTTTTACTCATATATTTTACCAAAATACCTAAGTCAAGAAATAAATAATTAATGATAAGGTTATTAAATTAAGAAACTATAATAATATAGAAAAATCATTCTTTACATAACAGTAGCTATTGTAGAAAAAAATGAAAAAATCTTTGGACTTGAGTTGAAACTTGGGTTAGGTTAACCCAAACGCATTCTAAAGAATCCAATAAAAAAAATTAGCATTGACCTTTTAAAGCCTAAATATGAAAAATTATGATTTGTAAATAATATAAACAAAACAGGTACGGGCACATAAAAGCGAATGGTGCCTTTGATCAGATAGGAAGAGTGGGAAAGTAGAAAAATGGGAAAAAAATATTTTTTAAAAAAGTACGAAAGTGATGTAGCATGGCAAAAGATAAAGTAATAATAACGAGTATAGCTTGTAAAAATTATTGAAATACAAAGATAAAAATAGAATATTTAAATAGTTAAAATGTCAAATGATATTTTAAAAATACAAAAATAAAGAGATAGAAAACGACTTTTCCACCAAAACATATGACAAAGCGGAGATGATGTTTCATTGAGGTAATTAAGAAGCTTGAATGTGTATTATAGAAAAGCTTGAATATGATGAAGAAATTAGAGGAAAATATAATAATTTATTGTGAACGAAAATTTTGTATTGAAAAATTTGAAATTTTATAAAAAATGTACAAAAAGTTAGATGCAGATGACATGCACATAATCTAATCACACTATTAGTAAATCTTTTCTATATAGATAATTGATAGGCTTGTTTAGTCCGGTGTTAATCACGCTCGGACCAATTTTGATATTTCCTTCATTTCGCCGCGCTAGATAAGTACAAAGTACAAACTCAACGCTAAAAGCCGATGACTAGTGGCCGAGCATTAGAATATGGAAATAATGTCTTTTCTTATGAACTGGTGAAATGCGATTGCAGTTGGAGCTCTTGCTCATCGAATCAAAATGTTTTTCATCTCCAAACATCCTTATCTACTCTCTTGTTGGGTATATTTGGCACCTATTGACCCAATTCTCCTAATTAAGTCTTCACTTGGTTCGGTCTCACCAAACCGTCGTCTTGCGCTACTCATTTTATTTTTATGAATTTTAGAATGATGGATATTACTTATTTTTATCAATTCAAAGTTTCATTTTCCGACCTAATGAGGTACGGCCGGGCAGAAATAACAAAAGTCGCATACGTGGGTATCAATTTTCTCTTTCCACTCATTATATAGTGGTTTTACAGATTCCCTTTCCAAGTAAGGTATTATAAAAATGATCCTCCTTCATGCGAGGGTTATGAAAATGTTTGATTATAATATTAGATGTCACGGGAATATGTATACCAAAAAAAAAAAAAAAAATTCATTTTTCGAAAACACTAAAAAATCCACTTTAGTTATGGTTGTGTTCTTTTCCCCCTATTTTCCCAAAAGTTTCGTCATTCCATGTTTAATCTCATCATGTACTCGATTTTGTGTCCCTACTCCGAGAAATTCTTTTCAATCCGGCTGCATTAGAAATACAGAATGGCCCAATCATGCACCCGTATTGATTTTGCACTGGCATTTCGGAGAGCAAAGTCAGCTGACGGCCTGCCTCATTCCACGACATTTACATATGCCGCGTCATGCATGCTACGAGTTTGAGATGGCCCACCTGCCACATGCGGACGCCAAAATCATCTTGGCAAATTGGATTATCTTCTTTGGATAGCCGCGAATTGCTGGCAACCCGTACAACCTCCTGTACTTGCCATCCTAACCGTGCAACCCATTGTTACGAAAAGGCATCTGGTCTACTTGCGAATTGTGATCATTGGAGCTGATCGTCCACCGGTTGCATCTGGCCGTCTCAGCGTGCGGCGCGACCGCGCGAGTGCTGTTGGTGAGAATATATGTCCTGCAAACGGCGGCTGCATCACAAAATCCACCTGGCCTCAACTTGACCTTTCAAGTGCTGATAATCAAGTACGTGGTACACTTCCTTACCAAACGCACCTTTTATTTCGGCCACCTTTATAATTATTCCAAATACTGTCATCCATCAACTGATGTTAAGACCATCTAAAATTTCATTTTATACCGTTTCAAATATTTTTAGAAAATATATACCACACCACTCCAAGAATATTACTTATTGCAAAGAAATAAGAATTTTCTTACTATAAGATACATATAGTTTTTTTTTTTTTTTTAAAAAATGTTTTCGAGTTTCGTTTCTACAGACTAAGGGAAAAAGATTGAAACTAAAAAGTAAACTTTTTTTAAAATATATTTAGGATTTTCTTTGAAATATTTTCTACTAGGTAAGGATTCAATATTGAACATAAGCCTGAAGCCTTCAAGTCTTCATACTTCCCATAAAATATTGAATCATTGCTTTTCTTAAATTACTGATTAAACTTATTAAATATTGAGTAATAATTTAACAAAAACAATTCTCACTTCTCTAAAGTTATGTGTACATTTGGAATTTTCACATGCATCAAATTGACGCGAGCTGTTGTATGGATTATATATACACTAAAATGATTTAATTTATGATGTATTATGATTAATTCATAATATAAATTTCGTTTTATAATTACGTATGATATATTAAATAGTTTAGGTGGTTCGGAATAGTGGGGAACTAAGCATACCAACTTTCTCGAATGAGTAAGATTGAAAAAAACAACCTTCTAAAATGAGAAACGTCTCCAATGAATCTTCTTGAGTAATGATAAGACATCAATCTCGTCACACGAAAAAAAGTGATTCTCTACCAAAGATGCACGGTTTGAATTGTGCACACGGTAATAAATAACTTTTGTCCGTGTTTGGCCATAAATAAAAAATTTTAATTTAAAATTTTTAATTTTTGTAATTATTTCTTCACATTTTCATATATAACTATTTTATTTTTCAATTATTTATACATAATTACCTATGTGATTAATTTCTCTATTTTAATTTTATTTTTTTATCATTCATTGTTATCATTATCATATTATATTATTTTTAATAATTTAATAATTTTTACGTAAAAAAATTTCATCCACAAATTTTATCACTTCGCAAAGTTAAAACAATAAAAACTTGCAGGAGGTTGGTTCGAATTGTGTGGCGCAAAAAATCCTGTCGTATTGGTTGGAATCGTGTAGTGGAGTAGATTTTGTCAGGGAAATAGCCGGCTGGAGTACTCCAGCCAAGCACAAGAGGATGATAAGGCGGACTTTTCAAGGTGATATCCGAAACATTATCCCTGCAGACAATGGGTCCACTTATCAAATTAACGATCGCGTGAGAGATTATGTGTAGTCCGGAAGATTGTTTCAGCAGGTGGACGACTGGGCACTAACTACTTTACACGGCTCACTGCCAGTTTTTATCGATTATTGATGAATTTCCATCCTACATATGTGCTATCCCAGAATTTGAAATTTCACCATTTATATTGTGGGCCAACCGAAAAAATAAATAAAAATCAAGATACGCTGGCGACTTCTCATTAATTAGTAGAAGAAAAAAAAGAAGTGTATATAACTTTACAAGAAAAAATACAATTGATGATGGAATCTCATCTACGTAATTAGTTTCTCGAACTGGGTATTCTTGATTATTCTTTAAGACCCAAGTGGTCATCTAAGAACGTTCTTCGTATTTGGAAAAACAATAAAATAATGTTGGGAAATTTCTAACAGATTGCCACGGTTCCCCACCTAGAAAATTGTAACAAACGAGTCATCAACTTTTTATTAGGAAGAACATTCCGGGCTGTGAGCTGAAATTTCTAACCGATGCCTTCTCCCGATTGTCTTTGCTTCCTCTGGCTCATATCTTTCAAGTCGCGGTTTGTTCCCATTATGGATACATCATCATCTAAGATTGGGCTAACATTGAGCTATCCGATGCAATATCTTCGATTCTAAATTGGTGGACAGACCAAAAGGGAAAAAAAAAAAAAAAAAAAAAACGAGATGAGGATTGAAACACTAATACCGATCGATTAGAACAGATCATAACGTGTCAAAATTGTCAACCTGTCTTCAGCTTAATTAATTAGTTATTGCTAGAAAAACCTGGATGCCTCAAACCGTATTCATCGTTGACTCGACCAGACTTGCATTGACACGTGCCCCGTGTCTTTCATTGTCATCGTCCACGCATGTATGAGATGGTGCATGTACAGCTCTATTATTCTGACACACGTGCAAAGAAAAGGAGAAGAAATCTAATTTTTCATTTTCGCCAATTTTTTAATTAATTTGTGCTATTTGCTTATCTTTTTAATGCAAGCAAATATACCAATTCTCTGGGATTCATCCAAAGAAAATTAAACATCATGCATATATTTAATCCAAAGTAATTTTTAAAGGCGGATAACAGGACAAAGGATGATCAATCATTCCAGCTTTCTTTATTCCAAATGACTAGAGATTTGGACCACCCTGTTTCTTTTCGGTGATTGTCGGGATAAGAATAGATGCGGCTCGCTATAGATATAAATGGAATCAGGAGATTGAATAAAAAAACGATTATGAATGGATAATTAAGTTAGGAATGAAATAAGTACTCTTAGAAATGAGATATTATATTAGAAATAAAAAAAAAATTGTTTGAAGATGAAAATTTCCTTCTAGTTCTAACTGTTACGTGCATCCAACCATATCCTTCCCAACAGGCACTTGAAACGGGAGAATTAATAAGACACGTTATCTCCTGTCAGTTTTGTTTGCGTGGGAATTAATGTCACACATTCCATCCAATCTAATTTAAATATACTGAGTTCAGTGCCTATGAAGCGTACCCAAAAATATAAAATAGCGAAAGTACGGGAAATAAATAAAAATAACCTAATTTTTTTCAAATTGTATAAGGTTAAATTTTTTTTAAATTCGAAGGAGCCTGGGTAAATTGCCCGTCCTTAGCTGCATGGTATCCGCCTATACGTGGACGTGAATTAACATCTGTTTGTAAGCATGTAAAATATTGAAATTTGTCTTGTTTATACTTTGTATGATTCGTAGATCCGTTGTCGCTTAGGTTTGCGCCTGGCCAGTGATCTCTTGTTTTACTTTACATAAAGATGGTAGATGGTGGATGCTGACGAGATAGAGCTGTTTTGAGTTCTAACTTCACGTGCATGCAGCTCGCTAGGCTGGGATTTTTTTATTTTTTATTTTTTATTTTCAAAAAAGCAGAAATGTCCACTCGCGTGCATCTTTCATGTTAGGTGGGAAATCTAACAAAAAACAAACCACTTGCAATATCCTGACAATCCCATCTAATTAGTTTAGAACTCCGAAGAGTTGACATCAATTGAATAAGATGACTAGCTACAGTTAAATTAATTAGTTGTCTTCGAAATTATTTTTAATTTATGCAACATGTGAATATCCCTGGGCCTGCTGAATCTTTGGTGTCTGTCCAACCTGGCGGGATATGGCAATGCCTTTGCATGCCAAGACACTGGAAGGAATCTCCTGAACAACGTAAATACTAATTAAAATGTTGGAAATAAAAAAATGGAGGGAGGGGATAGGAATCCGCCGTTTGGGGATGGAGAGAACATTATGTAGTTTGATCAATCCAGTATGTTAACAACTCTTCGATGTTTACAGATAATATACTAATTAAAATGTTGGAAATAAAAACATGGAGGGAGGGGATAGGAATCCACCATATGGGGATGGACAGAACATTATGCAGTTTGATCAATCCAGTATGTTAACAACTCTTCGATGTTTACAGATAATATACTAATTAAAATGTTGAAAATAAAAACATGAAGGGAGGGGATAGGAATCCACCATATGGGAATGGACAGAACGTTATGTAGTTTGATCAGTCCAGTATGTTAACTACTCTTCGATGTTCACGAATAATATACTATTTCAAATTTGGAAATAAAAACATGGAGGGAGGGATGGGAATCCACCATATGGGGATGGAGAGAACATTTTGTAGTTTGATCAATCCAATAGGTTAACAACTCGCCAATTTTCACAAATAATAATCTAATAAAATGTCGGAATAAAAACATGGAGGTAGGGATAGGAATCCACCATCTCGGGATAGAGAGAACTTTTTTATATTTTGATCAATTCACTATGTTAAAAACTTTCCAATTTTCATAAATAATATACTAACTAAAATGTTAGAAATAAAAACATGGAAGGATAGGAATCCACCATATGGGATGGAGAGAACATTTTTGTATTTTGATCAATTCAACATGTTAACAACTCTCCAATTTTTCACCCTATAAAATTTCCAATTTTCACAAATATATACATCCATTTATTTTTCTTTTGAATCTCTTTCCCGTTTATACTGACTTTCTTTTTCTCGAACTTGTCTTAGATGTGAGAGTGTAAATAAGGTTAGTCTCAACTCAAAACTAACTAATTCTTTTTCTCAAACTTTTCTTAGATGTGAGAGTGTAAATAAGGTTGGTTTCAACTCAAAACTAACTAATTCAATCCAATTTATAATAAAGTTAAGTTAAGCATTTTGAAAAAAATAAATTATATAACTTGATTTGGGCTGACTCGATTTCCAAAGTATATTAATTTAAGTTAGATGATTATTAACCTGACGTGATCCAATTTCATATATTAGTGTAAAATACGATGTGTTATTAAAAATAGTTGCACATTAGCAAATAATACATAGAAATTAACTAGATATTATTGCTTTCAAATACGATTATTTAACAATTATATTATTATATAAGTCATAAATGGAAAAAAATTCTATAAAATGATTAATTTTTATTCTTTCATATGAATTTATATTTTAAAATATATTTAACTAGGCAAAATATTTTTAAATATTATATATTCATCAATCCATTTTTTAACTCGAATTGAACCAATTTTTATAAATTTAAAATATGATTATGTTAAGGTGTGAAAATTAGGGCTAAAAGTATGGTTTGTTGCGATTTTTCAATATGTTTAGGGTTGTATTTACCCAAATCTAAGTTAATCTAATCCAATTTACACATCTATTTAGATGACTCCTGTCTTGATACTAAAATTAAAGTCAACCATCTACATTGATTAAAATCATATATTTAAGCATAATATTGAAAGTTATTTCAATCCACATGCCGAATAGGCAATATGTACTTAAAAATATGCATAATTGTGTATCAATTATGAAAGATTTTTGATTCAATGCACTCGAGTGCACTACGCTTCATTGCAATAAAATGTAAAAAATTATTTTAAATTTTTTTTATAAAATTATTGATCTAAGTGTATTTAACATATGTATTAAGTTTTACAATTTTAGATAGTTGTATATATTTTTTATTTTTTAAAAACAAGATTATTTTATTCATTTAAGATGTCTCAAATAACCCTATTTACCAATTAAAAAATATATACAAATATTAAAAATAGTAAAACTTAATACATATCCTAAATATACTTAGATTAATAATTTTATAAAAAATTTCAAATAAATAAAAAATAAATTTTTATACCCCAGTGCACTAGATAATAGTCCATTATGAAAACACCTATGTTCAATTACAAAAGCATTAAAATATTATAATTTTTTTGTAAATATTATAATAATTTATAAAATCATTCATTTACAAAAGAATTTTTAGATGGATTGGATGTTAAATGAACCGTTTTAAAATGAATATATAAACTAAATAATTTTATGACTTTGATTATATATATATATGTATATATTTATCAAGTCGGGTCTACGCACGATTGACCTTCTTCGTCAAATAGCATATTAGTCTTTTAGTTTTGAATATTTAGAAAACTAATCCTCTTAAGCTTAGAGTTCTGTAAATTAAATACTCCATCAGAAAATAGTTGTTAATAAATTTATTTTGAAACGAAATTAATCCTATTTATTTCTTAGAAAAACTTAAAATCTTGAAAAAATAAACTATAGCATTTTATGAACATTCAAAATAAAATAAGAGTAGCCAATTGAGACGGTCGGTGGCAGAACCATTTGGGGTACTGTTAGGTTGTGGGTTTGAAACTCACATATAGCATTTGGTTCGAACCCAAGGATAACATTTTTTTTTATGAGTATTCATACATTACAATCTCAACTGGTATTACAATTAAATTCTGAGACATTCTTATAATTTGCTAACAATTATCTATTACTTCTAAACTTTTTCACCGGTGGACGGCTCCCACAAACTTGAGGAGACTTGCAACGCCACCACTTCAGAAATGCTTCCAGGGATATTTGAACCCAGGACCACCTACTTGTGAGGTCATGTCCTGCACCACTGAGGCACGACCTCAGTGGCCCAAGGATAGCATTTGGTGTGAGCTTTTGTAACCCTTTTACATGTGTCTTCCTCGGTATTGAGGTAACGATAGTATCTATAATATATCCTTCTATTGTGAGGGTTGTGAATGAGTTTTATTTGTAATATAAAGATGTTACATGTGTATATAATACCAATAAAAAAAGGAGTAAATTTATATAAAAAAAATTTTAAAAGCACGTAGGATAATTTTGATCAAAATAAAATTATTAGTAATTTTTTCAATGAAAATTTCATTTATGAAATCTTTAAAATTAGAAGATTAGTTTACTAATATTTAAAACGGGGGCAAATTAAATACGATGTTGCGCAAACTAATACCGAAAATTTGTTTTGAACATCTGACGTTGCACAAGCGAAATGGAGATTGGCGAACGCATCGGTGGTTGCGGGACCCACAGTTTCATGAATGCATACGGCGCCGAGAGCGACCACCACACACGAATGTCACGCCCATCAGGAATCTACGGGTAATATCCACCATATCTTGTAAATGTCACAATCCATATTTGAATCTGAACCGTTAAAATGATTTACTGTTAAATAATAAATATATCTTATTTTACTTGGTATTGATGATAAGATGTTTCCGTAGCCATGTTGCGTAGTTAAAGCCAGACGGTAGCGCGTGAGGAGAAGCTGCGACGAAAAGATTGTAATTACGATTGAGAGGAAAAACCCAATTTAACGTTAGGAATGATGCTGTAGTTTGGGCTCATCTTAAAAATTTTATTTAAAATAATTTTTTTATATATATATTTATTTAAGTATATTTAATATATAAATAAAATTTTATTATTTTTAGATATGTGTAGATATTTTTTTAGATTTTTTAAAATAAAAGTATTTTAAATACATTCGTGTAGACATGTATTTAAAAATTTTAAAAAAGTAGATAAATATATTAAAAAATAGTGAAATTTATTTTATATGTTAAATACACTTATATAAATAAATGCATAAAGAAAAAATATAAAAAATTATTATAAATAAATTTTTTTAAGATAAACTAAAGTTGTGTTTGGGAATAAGTAAAACTTTTGATGAAAAGTTTTGAGGAGTAAAAGTTATCAAATGATGTGATATAATAGAGAAAATGATAAGTAGTAAAAATGATAAAATTTAAAAAAATAGGTTAGTTGCGTGGGTAGTTGTGTAGTAATGATTGAAAAGTAAGGTAGTTGTATAAAAAAATGTGAAAAAATAATTAAAAAATATAATAAATGTAAAAAGTGAAAAATTTTAAATTGAAAAGTTTTAATGGGGCAACTTTTAACCATTTCAAAACATATATTTACTTAGTACGGCTGACAAAATAACTCCTCAATTAACGTCTCAAATTATCGCGAAAAAATCTTAGCTTCTCCTATAAATACCAGCACAAGTAGCTGTTTTTTCCCTCTCGTTCTTGCCATTTCCAACCGTATCTCTTGCTCTCTTGCAGGATCGATGAGGAGGGTGGTGGCCTTGAATGTTTCTTAGGTTGTGTTTTTCTGCAGAAATATCTCGAATCAGATCTGAAAATCTTGTTATAGCCATTTGAATGCTTCCAGTCCTTTCCGGGTGCAGGGGCGTATTTGTGTGATGGTAGTGTGTGAGAGCTCCAAGGACTGAGTGAAATAGGAAACCTAGGGGTTTTTTTTTTTTTTTTTTGGCGGTCTGGGGAGGGATTTTGAGTGCTTGAGGAACGGGTATGAGGTTGAACGGAGAAATTTCGTATAGGAACGATGAGGAGAAGGAGAATGAGAGGATTTCGCCGCAGCAGAAGCTCGTTGTCGGATACGCTCTGACATCGAAGAAGACGAAGAGCTTCTTGCAGCCGAAGCTGGAGGGATTGGCTAGGTAATTGGATCGATGAATAACATTTCCTCAAATTTGCGAGATAAATGTTCCGCGCGGTGGAATACCTGGAGCGAATTTCTAAAATTCGCCCTTCTAGATGTTGAAAGCTTGAAAATTTTCGAAATATGTCGTGTTGCTGTGGTGATTTTGAAAACCGGGGCTCCGTATATTATCCTTTTTGTTCACTCATCGTCTGTGAATTTTTTTCCTAATCAGGCCCATGATTTGGTGATCTACGCCGTTTAATATATAATCCCAAAATGATTTATGTCGCTAAGAAAGCGATTTTCCAAAATCCGTGAGGAATATCGGATCAGTATACCGGCCTGGATCACCGACCTATGCGCCAAGCTCCTGTAAACTTGGGAATGGAGGTTCTATACACTTGGTATTTTCAAGGACCCTCTTCTCTTGGTGGAGAATTTTTTGTTGATTTTTCGGTGGCCATGTTTGGCATTGATTTCACGTTAGGGACGGCTTTGATTTTGTGTCCAAATCGTACATCCTTGGTCTTAGACGGCCTTGGTGTCTCTAAACGCATCTTGCCCGTTTAAAGGAAATGCGTCTTTTCTCGCTTCCGGAAAGCATTTTTCTGAGGCTCGGATTCGAATTGGTATCTGTCGATGTCTGCAAGTGGATGCTTGGAGTTGTGAACCTTCGTATATTTATTTATTCTTGTGGACTCAGAATATTCAGCATATGCGTGGAGGTTAGCTGAGTTGTCCATCAACTACCCCAGCTTGCTTTTCTCGATTAATATAATTAGTGAAATTATTTTGAGAAGAAGATTCATGAATGAATTTGGTACGACGTCCATTTGTTTGATGCCTTTGTCCCACGATATGGACTATGCTTCAGCCTGAATAGTTATGGTTGGATTTCTGCGGTTCCCAATAGTGGGACAGTGAACTTCTCTGAATGGATTTCTGCGTATGTCCCACTTGAGCGTTCCGTGATGATGAATGTAAGCTTTTTGAACGATATATTACCATTGATATCAGCAGACTCATCCAATATTTCTTCTGTATATGAAACATTCAGCCATGGGCCCATGGTGATTGCATTTCTGGGTGTCTTAGTTGAATTAAAATCACCATTTTCTCACGTTCTCATATCAATATTATTTCTTATATCGATTGAAATATTGTTATCAGACATCTTTGGTTTGCCGACTTTCTGTTAATGAGAGGTCTTTTTCTGCTTCTTGATGATTTATTTTATTGATGGGACATTGATGAACATCTGATGCAGGAAGAAGGGAATACTATTTGTCGCAATTGACCAACATAGACCTCTTTCAGATCAAGGTCCTTTCGACATTGTCTTGCATAAGGTTAGGGTCATATGTATCTTTTAAAGTTGTCTGTTCTTTTTTGAAACCCCTTCTGCAAAAATTGATTTAGATTGCGCAGGGTTGGTACTGCTTTGCAAATTTCTCTTCACTGTTTCCTGATCTCCCCTGTGCTGCTTGATTCGGCAAACAGTGACTGGAGTCCTGGCTTAGCTGTAGCTTTTGTTGTTGTTGCATTCTGCCTTTGCGTGAGAAATGAGTTGCTTCAGATTGGATTAATGGCATTATCTCAATTTGAGAATGATGAGTTTCTGTTACTCTTATGCAGCTATCAGGAAAGGAATGGTGCCAAATACTTGAGGTCAGCCACTTTATACTGCATGAATCTTGTTTACTGTTATAGAGCATTCACTTTCACCTCTATATCTTACACACATGCCGGTTTTGGTCTATTAAGTTGCATTAAGCCTGTGAAAATTGTTGCAGTGATGAAGCGTGAAGTATATGGGCTGGTAGAACTGACTGTTGTTTTGAGCCTAAAATCTTCCATCTTGGTCTGACATAATTTGCAGAATGGCTGCTCTTGCCTCCCATGAATCATTATTTGATAGTTAAGGTCAAAGGCTGACGAATCCTGACCAGTGAGGATTCTACCTTCAATGACCAGCCAATCTAGCCTCTGACATGGTTCCTGGGTGACTTGTTCAGGTTGTTGCTTCATATTTTTTGCATAAATTTTCTTTCTTGTATATTGTATGTAACAGGATGCGGATTTCTAGTCATTGACCCCTATTATATGGGCTGGTTCCTCTTAGCCTATGTGTTTCATCATATTAGCTAAAAACGTGGGAAGGATCTCCAGAACTAGAGATCAGCGATCAATAGCACCATGTGCTTGTAGTTCTACTGCTCGGAGTGGTTATCTCCTCTGTACCTTGATTTTTGGTTCTCTGTTGTTTGGCTTTACGCCTTTACCTTTGTTATTAAGATGAATGGAATATTGTTGAGGTCTAGGCAGTCCAATTGTCATTGGCCAGAACGTATCATTAGCCTTCCTGAGCTTGCAGTTTGCGAAGAATAATTGTAAGACTGAAGCTTGTGGGTGTTTATTTCTGTTTGCTATTTTTATATCCAAATTTTCGTAGTACTAGCATGGGTATCCATGCTACCATTTGTACTAAATTGGCTCTATATGAAATGCTAAGAGTTGGATCCCATAAAATTTAGCAGAAGCAGATTGCCAACATTATGAGTTATAAGTGGAACTTCTCCTGAAGATGGGAAACTGTGATTACACAGGCACCTTCCGTGTTATCTCATAAGTGGAACTTTGCCTAATGATGGAAAGCTGTGATTACACATGCGTCTCTCATGTTATCTCAATAGATGCTCATAGTAAAACTGAGGCCCAATTAATGGAAACTTGGATTTTGTGGTTCCCCAGTTCGTGCCATGAAAGACTAACTCTTTACCAGATCTTAATAAGGATGACAAGCAAAACTGTGACCCATAGTTGGATCTCATCCTTGACAAGTGACCTCAGACCACCACAAATAAAGCCACCTTTAGGTGCCTATGTGTTAACTCTCATATGGTCTCATTCCCACTCCCATCCAGCATCTTTCGCTCATCTTAGTTGTTTCTGGACTCTGTTAGCCAACTGATGCTGCTGGAGGTATATTCCAGTTGTTGAAACTATAGACTTTGGAACAACTTGCATAACATTTCAGCTTGTAATGGTAACTCTTCTATTTAAGACCCCAAAAAAGCAATATAGCATACTGCAGGATGGTCAGAGATCCCCCTGTGCATATATAAGGTGGGTTTGGGAAGTAATAGAACTTTTGATGAAAAGTTTTTGAAATCTGAGAAAATGATGTAATATAATAGGGGTAATGATAAAGAGTAAAGAGAATAAAGTTAAAACAGATAAGTTAGATATACGAGTAGTTGTGTAGAAATAATTGAAAAGTATGGTAGCTGTATAGGAATATGTGAAGAAATAATTGAAAAATAGGGTAGTTGTGAAGAGTGAAAAGTTTTATATTAAGAAGTTTTAATTTGAAAAGTTTTGGGTGTTAACAAACACCCCCATAGTCTTCATGCACTTGCGTTGGTTGAACTATTCCCTGTTGCTGCTTTTCTACTGGATCAAAAATTGTAGGTAGAGATTTCCTGATTTGGTTAATCGAGTGTCATTAGTAAAATTTTGACCTGCAAAAATGTTAGTTGGTTGCATCTCTGTTGATTCCAGTGTTCTGGGTGTGTTCCTGGAGTTGTAGGTTGCTTACAGCCATTTTCGGTTGTTACTTCATTTTTCCCTATTCATTTTAGGACCATATTTGTTGTGATTCTCATACTGAACTTCTTATTTTTTCCTTTCATTTCCCTATGTAGGATTACTGGCAAAAGCATCCTGAAGTTACAGTTCTTGATCCACCAGATGCCATCGAGCATGTTCACAATCGCCAGTCAATGCTCCAGGATGTGGCTGATCTGAACCTGTCTGATTGTTATGGTAAAGTTGTTAGATTCCATTATTAGTGTAGGGCATGTTTGTTTTAGGGTGTGTTTGGGAAGGGATAAAACTTTTAAATGAAAAATTTTTTGTGTAAAAATTTTTGAAAAAGAAGAAAATAATGTGATATAATATGTAATGGTGAAGAGTAAAGAGAATAAAATTAAAATAGATAAGCTATTTGTACATATAGATAGTCATGTAAAAATGATTGGAAAGCAGGGTAGTTATACAGAAAAATGTAAAAAATAATTAAAAAAATATGGTAATTGTGAAACATAAGAAGTTTCAGTTTGAAAAGTTTTTTGAGTTACCAAATGTGCCTTAATGTAAAATTTTTCATCAAAAACTTTTCACTTTATATAATTATCCTATTTTTAATTATTTTTTCATATCTTTCTATACAAATTACCCTATTTTTCAATTATTTTTATACAACTACCCATATAATTAACATACGTATTTTAACATTATTCTCTTTATTCCTTTTCATTACCTCTATCATATAATAATATGTTCTCTTAATTCAAGAACTTTTACACTAAATACTTTTCATCCAAATGTTTTGGCATTTTCCAAACACACCTTATTGACTATTTTTATGCTTGAAGGTTTGCTACACTGCTTAAATCTTTCTTGCATCTTCTTGATTCTGTCTATCAAGTTCACTGTTGATTAATATTGCAGGAGAAGTTGGTGTTCCGAGGCAACTAGTCATCACGAAAGATCCATTCTCCATTCCTGATGCTGTTATGAAGGCTGGATTGAAGCTACCCTTAGGTGAGTTGATGTGCTTTCATTTCTTCCCTTCATTCCTCTTCCCCATCAATCTGGAGGAAAGAAAATGTAGACCAAGAAGCACAAGAATCGAAAGAGTTGGCTCATAATGTAATTGTTCATGTAATGAAACGCTGGACTGGAGTCATGATTTGTTGATCATAGTACATGGACATATATGGGGCAAACTCATTTATCTAGCAGAAAACACCATGGTGGGGGTTCAAGACATGCTGTTTTTTAGCTTATGGTACACTTTGCGTGTTATGGGCCCTGTGAAGGTCTTTATGCTTCTTTTGATTGACAAGAGTCTTGAAATCTACACCTTTCTTTTATGGAGGCATAGTGGCTATGTCAGCCTTTCTGCATCATAAATTATGCACAACTAAAATGGCTGTCCAGCAGTGAATATAAGTAATTTGACTGGTTACTTTCCCTGTCAATATGTTGATCATTTAGTTTTCCCGTAGGAGTTTGACACCAATATGAAGCCCAGGGATTGACGCTTCAGTTTAGCTTTTCTCGAAAATTCTCTCTGAGTCTATTATTTCGAATGAAAATGGTTCGTAAAGCCACCTCAATATAGCTACAATGAGGTTTAGGTAGACAGCAGTGAATAATTTTTCATCAGTACATGGGCGGATATGCTGTGGCAGCAACCTAGGGCACAATCAGGGACCTTACTTCTGCTTTTCTTTTTCAGTTGCAAAGCCATTGGTGGTGGATGGAAGTGCAAAGTCACATGAACTCTCTCTTGCTTATGATCGGTTTTCCTTATCCAAACTCGAACCGCCTTTGGTACTTCAAGAGTTTGTGAATCATGGTATGTTTCTACAGCAATTGCAACAAGCTTTGCATTTCAAATTGGCAACTAAATTCTTTACAGTGGAGCTTTGTTTCTTGTTTGGTTTCAGGTGGTGTTCTCTTTAAGGTTTATATTGTTGGGGAGGCCGTAAAGGTCGTAAGGCGGTTTTCACTGCCAGATGTCGACAAAAATGAACTTCTAGATAATGCTGGTGTCTTTCGTTTCCCAAGGGTTTCTTGTGCTGCAGCTTCTGCTGATGATGCAGATCTTGATCCCAAAGTTGCAGGTGAGATTTATGTCTTTGTTTGTCAGAATATCAGCTTGTGAAATGCACTTCATGTCTTTATGTATTTGCTGCCCATTGTTTTTATTTATTTTATTTTATTTCTCCTATTCAATCATGTGCAACTGTTTCAAATTCCAAGAAAAGTGGTTTTCTTTAAAAGAAAAAATAATAATAAAAAGGAGATGTCTGTAAGCCACTGCAACCCAAATCACTTGAAACCTCTAAAATTTAGTTTCCCTCATGCTGCAGAACTTCCTCCACGGACTTTGCTTGAGAGGCTTGCAAGGGAGCTCCAACGCAGGGTGGTTAGTGCCTCTTCTCCACTCTCTTAAGACTTGGCTTCCAGTTTTCGGTCATAACTCTGCGTTCTTTAATGTGATTTAATAGGGCCTCCGGCTGTTCAACATGGATATAATCCGGGAGCTTGGAACCAGAGATCGTTATTATGTTATTGACATCAATTACTTCCCAGGCAAGTGGAACTCTATATATATATTTAACAAAGTTATTATTACTTAAAATCTTCATCCATCCGTTGAAAAAGAGTTGTTAGTCAAGTAATTCAAGCTGATCTTGCAAGCTTACGTCGCTTTGATTTGGTTCCGAAATGTTGCTGGTATAACCTCCGCAGGTTATGGGAAGATGCCAGAATATGAGCATATCTTTACAGACTTCCTCCTGGGCCTGGTGCAGAGCAAATACAAGAAGCGTTCCGCAAATAACAATTGAGTGAAGGTCCACCAGCAATTGCACTTAATTCGCAATTACAGTTATTTCATTAATCTTCTAATCCGCAGAAGGCATTATATAATTATAATGCCTTGATTTATGTACAAAAGTTGTGTATTGTCTATAATGCTTGCTTGCGGCTGGGATGATGGAAGCTCTCTCGGCAGCTGTAATTAATGAATGTCACTGTTTTTTCTTCCCCATCTGCGTTCTTCTTCCCATCTCCTCTTTTTTTTTTAGCGACTTGAGCAGCGTTTCTGAACTCGCTCCACTAACTTTCCAACATTAAACTTTTTTCCTGCCCTTCCTTAATTCCAGAATCCAATCGAAGCTGGTATGAGGTCTTGCATTAGTTTCAGCATCCCTGATCTGGCTCTACGATTTTCCGTTTTTCCTTCTGTATTACTCACTCTACTTACTGGGGTCTGATTCAATGCGCAGCAGGGCCCCCCCCTTAAAACTTTTTTTTTTTTTTTTTTTTTTTTGAAAATTTTTCATGAAACTATTAATCTAAATGCATTTAACACTATATCAATTTTTATCATTTTTGGACTTTTTAAAAGAAAAGTGATCCTGTTATTTCGGGCAAATAAATGCTCAACTTAGTCCATTTTAAAAAATTTATTTATAATAATTTTACTTTTTCTTCGTGCTCTTGTTTATCTAAATATATTTCACATATAAATTAAGTTTTGCCATTTTTGTATATGTCTATCTATTTTTTTGAGATTTTTAAATATCTATGTGTGTGTATGTATATTTAAAATATCCTTATTTTTTAAACATCTAAAAAATATATATACACATATTCTAAAATGGTAAAATTGAATTTATATATTAAATACATTTAGGCAAACAAGTATATGAAGAAAAAAGTAAAAAAAAAAAATATTTTAAATAAGATTTTTGAAGTGGGTTAAGTGAGGTATTTATTTCGTTTGGGCTAATAGGATAATTCTTCTTTTTAAAAAACTAGTGATATTTTAGTAATTTTAAATTACTAAAAATGCTATTGATTTTTAAAAATTAAAATTTTTTAAAAAAATATTTAAAAATAGTAAAAGTTAATATACATGTTAAATACATATAGATTAATATTTATGCAAAAAGAATTTTTTTTAAAAAAAATGAGATTTTGCAGTGATTTCAATGCACTTGTTGATGCTGACTTTTAATTCGAGACGTACGGTAGTCACGAAAGAGAAGGAAGAGGAAATTGCGCTAGACATTTTTGGGTGAACTCTCTTACGTCTGTGCATTGGAGCAGTTGTGTTAACGGATAGTGTTGTATGGGTTGGAGTCTAATTTTAGTTCATTTAAAATATCTTAATCTTAATCCGTTTATTAATCTATTTAAAAAGTTTCAATTTTAACCCATTTAATAAACGAGTTGGTAGGTTGTTAACAAGTTGTATAATAAATAATTTGAAAGCTTCGACTCTAGCAGATAATGATCTTGTAGAAAGAGATGAGAAAATATTTTCCGCGTAGGAAAAACAAAAATAAGGTAGTAAGGGAAAAATAAAATTAAGACAACGGTGGAAAATTGAAAATTAGGTGATTAAAAGAAGACTTAGAATGAGAAAATAAGTAAGAGGTTTACACACACAGATATATAACTTTAATGAGTTAAGCAAGTTAAATGGGTTAAATGAATTAAATAGATTGAACAGGTTATATGGGTTGCTAAATAGGTTGATCAGTTATAGAATCTCGATTCTAATCCATTTATTTAATTAAATAGTTAAACGGTTTAACGCATCATTACCTATTTATTTAAAAATTTCAATCCAAATCCATTTATAAATGAGCTTATGAGTGATTTGACGGATTGACCATTACATTAACACCCCTAATTAGAGCAGTTGGTAGGAGAATTGCCGTGAGCCTGTGAGGCTGTGCCTGTGGGACACGACGAATGGCGGACGTCTGATTTTCTCAAAGGAGCTTGTGGCTGCGAAAAGGGTGGCCGGGCCGGGTGTGTGGATGGTCCCCAGACTTCCTCCCAAGTGGTGCTAAACGCACAGACTCAAGTACGAGGTCAACAATAATCACGCAGCCGTCGTACCCTTTTTTCCTTTTTTTTTTTTTCACTCTTTTTTACGGAGGTTCGAAAGAATTGTTGAAGAGGAGATTTTCCAGAAGCATCGGGCATTGATCGATTGTATTTTTAGGATCTGGCATATTCAGAAATTTCAGGAGCACATACACAATGTCTCCTGCAGATACAGTGTTAGATTTACACCTCTTAAGCAAGGATTGAAAAATACGTACTTTTTTTTTTTATGAGAGAAAATACGTACTTGGAATGACTTACGTTGTAAATATAAGAAATAATAATTAAAAAAAAAAAACTCTTGCTCTTCAGGTGGTGGCATATATTGCATGATCAGGTGAAAATGAGGATAATATATATTTTTTCATTTTCAAAAAATATTCTCAATACCCCAAAAAAAAATCCTAATTCTTCCATTTTCTTTATAATTGCTCTCGATTCTTATGCAATTTTTTCCATTTTTAACACACAATAATACTCTTTTGTTTCACAGTCTCATCCCATCATCATCCAGTTCAAGTGGTGAACATTAAGAGAAGACTTAACCCAGAATGATAAAAGGTACTGGTATGGAAAAGTAGAAGTAAAAAATGCTCGTTACATCAAGGAATAAGGACTACAGAAGTTTTTTTTTAAAAAAATATTTTTTTGGGGCATTTCTAAAAAAACTAGTCTTTATCTCTCTCTAACAAAAGCGAGATACCCGTTTACAATAACAAAAAATGTATGCAGTTTCTGCAAAGTAACAACAACTTCTGACAGTTGATGTCCGAGGTCTCCAAGCGCACTCATCGGCCTTCGAAAACTTGAGAAAAAGATTAGGGCGGAAGACGTACTATCCTGTGAAGGCGGTCTATGGCCCTGGTTTGATCACAATTCACATCAGCAAGTGCGTCCACTTTCCCTTGAAATGCACCTCTTTATTGATGTGGGCTAATTAAGGTCATGGACTGTCTACGCCTGTCCTAATCTGCTTTCGAAAACTTGATTACATTCTACGCAACACAAGCGTGTTTTTAACCAATGCACTCGACCTTAATAAAGGAAAGAACAAAGAGATAAATCAATTTGTTAGTACATGGGTAACCACTCTTTTAAGTTCTCTTCATCCTTTTACCTACAAGTGACTCAAATAAATTTGTTCAGATTCAATTTTTTCTGATTCTACACTACCAGCCACGCTAGCTTATCATCTTAGCATCTTGCTCTAGACAAGTTTCAATTAACTGTAAACAGTGCAATAAAATAAATAAATAAAGAGGCCTCGTAGCTCTATAAAAATGCCTCCCCAGTTGAATTGATAACTGAAAATTTTGTCAGAACTCAGCCGTATTCTTTATGACCTGTAAGTGAAATATAATGGTAGCCTCTGTAATGTAATCAGAAAAGGATCCCTCCACTAGTTCTGGTTCTGTAGAAACTAAACAGTAGTATCTTTTCATTACACAACCTCTAACAAACCGGTTCCTTTTCATAAAAAAAAAAAAAAAAAACCGGTTCCTTACTTCTCTATAGTCTAGTCCTGTTTTACAGCTCGATTGTGCGGCAGTTTCTTACATGTATCAGCATCAGATAGCCAGATACATACTAGCCTAGATAGTTGCAAGACCTGTAAGTATGCTTCTGCCTAGTTTGTGACATTTGAGTAATTTACTAAAAAGGCTTAAGCTGTAGCCTCCTCAAATTCATATAGCCCGGAGAGAGTAGAGGCTAGAGGCTTTGCCCATGCCTGCGGTGAGCAGAAATTGCAATCGCGACTCTAATGCGGCAAGCCAAGAACGTTACCACAGAAGATTTCGAACAGAAAGGCCAAAAGAAGAAGGAATTAGGATATAGAATGACACTCGTTTTACTTTTGCCCAACGCCATCATCGTCCAACATCCAGCATGCAATGAGCAGTTCAAAAGCGGAGGGAAGGAGGGAGATGCAAGTAAGTAGCTAACAGTACAGAGGTACTAGTGCAGGGAAATGCATCATGCAATCGCAATTAGCAGCGAGAGACAGCGCCCCTGGGGGATGGATTGATTAAAACACAAAACCGACAGAAAAAACAAAGAAAAGAAGGTAGAGGGGGGATGGGAGCAACTAGCTCGCAGGAGATACCGCAAGCTCTTCTTTCGTATCTTCGGCAACCGCATCGACAGCCGCCGCCGCCTCCTCCTCGGACGACGAAGAAGCAGGTGGGCGTTCGAGGAGCGTCCAATCAGGAGGGAGAGTGGGAAGAGGCGGATACACCGTGGGCTTGCGCTTTATGTCCCAGGCCTGGTGCTTCTTCGGCCGAGTCTTTATGTGGTGCGCCGTAGCCTTCTTCTGCGGCCTCGACGAGCACTCCACCTCTACCACCATCGTCTTCCTCCCTTCACTCCCACTTCTCTCCTTCCAAGTCCTAGGGATAGCTCCAACCCTAGAAATAGAAAGCGAAGAAATCGACATTCCTGTCCCCTCGCAAAACAACCAACCAACGGATAGCGAAAAAGATGATGCCGAGTCCCACAGGCAAAGGCAGACTACGTTGTCTATAATCTATCCTCTCGCTCTCTACTCCCCGAAACGGATAGGACAACTCGGCTATGCTATTCTGGTGGACTACACAAGTAAACTCGTACTCCACCGCATGCCCAAACTGATCTCTAGGCCCGTTTCGCATTGCGTTTGAGTGGTGTGTGCGACATCATCTATTTCCGCGATGCTATAATTTCAATCTCTGTTTGGATGATATATGACTTTGAATATGCTTATTGCTATTATTTTTAGATAAAGATACAGCTTAGAAGTGCTCAATATGGAAGCTCCAAATATCACTTTAATTAAAAATACTTATCTATTTTCTTTTATGCAAAGGCAAAACAACCAACACAAGCCCAAACAGAGCCTTCGTCTCGTTGTTATTATCATTATTGCTAATGCTGCTGCTGCCAAATTCATAAACTTCTTTTGGTTTCATCAAAATTCCAAGCCCACTAACAATCAGAAAATATCAAAGCCCACCTGAATGACTTTTGACTTATTTAAAACTGGTGTGCGAATTAAATCTAATAGAACCTTGGTTTACGAAGAAATAAACTATTTATCATATTTGTTTATTACATTAGTTAATACATTTGTAGATGGGATCATGCACAATAATACTAGTCAAATGAAAAAGCTTTCATGATAATATAAACTATTGTAAATACAATAGATATTAAAAATGAATGCGGATTACATATAAGAGGGATTTCATAAAAACAAAACTCTAGATTGCTAGGGTAACGCTAATACCTACAGAGCCTAGAAAGACAAATCACATGTATTTTCTTCCCCCGCAAGTCATGATCAGTTAATTCCAACATACCTGCATAGTTCTCAAGTCCGCTCATATAACATTGCAGAAAACTATTGATATTAGGGGTAACAATAACATCTCAGGCGCCCAAGAAAGAGGAAAAAAGATAAATACGTACATCCTTTTATACAAGTAAATATAATACAGATTAGCTTCTACTCCCAACTCCTGATCAGTCAATTGCACATCTGCCCTGTTTCTCAAGTTCATATAGCAGGGCAAGCGCAGCAGAATCTTGTGAAGACTTCTTGTCAGTCTTTGGCTCTCCTGTTACTTCGATCACAACAGAGTTTGGTATGTGCAAGCTTATCTTTGAGACAAAGGTACTAGGTCCCTTTTTCCTCCCATCACTTGCTGGAACTCCACTCCTGTAGCAAGGCATAAACTAAGAACAGTTTAGAGATTTCAACCACAGAAGTGAGCTCTGCTGTGGTATCTGTGCACCAGCCATCAGGAACATTACAAAATGTAAAAAGCCAAAAGTGGAAGGCTGAAACAATCAGTGTCATGCTTTTTGAGTAGGTTTATCACTCATGATGCGTTTGGATCTGATGCACGATACTGAATGCCATTACAAATTTCAAATGATAAGCCTAGATTGAGGGTTGACCTGTACTGTTGCTCTGTTGAGGCAAACTCTGGCATTGGGTACTGAAGTCCTTTGCAAAGCTGGTAAAGGGTTGTTCTTGGTCCCCCTTTCTCCATGTTTACAGACAATCTCACTGCAAACAGGAATAAGCATGCTTTTTGAGATGTTGCCTTTACCCCAAAATTATTGAAGCCTCCATTTTGGAATGCAATCTTTCCACTAATGATTTGTACAAATAAGCCCCAAATCAGTTTTAAATTTAAAATTAAAATTAAAACAGCTTTTAATATATGTCATTTTTGGAATCAAACAAAGACACATCAATGAATGTTACAACTCGTTTAGATCTTTTTGAAAAAATATATATATATTAATATTAAAAAAATAATAATAAAGGGGTGCATGGATACATAAATTGCATTAGATCATAAACCCTGAAAAAGTTACAAAGTTGAGACATGTCTAAGCAAACAATGAGAAAAAAAGGTAGATGCACGGGATGTGATACATCAGGCAGCCAACTCTTGGTCAGTGTAAGCATGCATACAGAAAATATCAAACCATAACAGAAAGCTGCACCTAATCACCACTGCATCAAATGATATAATACCATAAATGAATCCAACCTCAAACAAATTCACATGCCGCTTACCTGGTGTGGGGCAAATTGCACTGCATGTTTTTGTGAAAGAAACATTGGCCTGGTTCACTTCAGATGGCTCCATGTGGGATACATTTACAACCACCTTCTGCTTTTTAGACAAGCTTGGTCCTGTAAATTCACAAGCTTCTTGTAATAGAGCTGGACAGGAAGATTCATCTTCTAACTTCAATTCACCGTGCTTTCGCTTTGATACATATTTAGCATGTGAAAGCCCTCGTTCCTGTTATGGTACATCAAATCAGCCTGATGGTAAGCAGTGGTATTTATAAACTATATTATTTTTGTCAAATTTAAGATAAACAAGTAAATTAATGATGGTAAGCAATGGTATTTATAAACTATTTTTGTCAAATTTAAGATAAACAACATTAAAGTATTCTTTTCAAGTGTTTAGGGTTGAATTGGTGTCAAGGTGACTTTTAGAGATTTAGAAGAATATCAAGACTAAGCTCACACTCACTTCTCCAGGCAGAAGCCTGCACCAACCTGCATTCATTGGACGTGATGCCATTCATCATGCATCCATTGCAGGAAGAAGAAAACCAGTCAATTCAAAGACAAAGACCATAGTATAAAAAAAACTAGAATTTTTAAAGAAGTGTGCAAACTACAAAATTCAACACATGCCATTTGCCTAATATCCAGACTGACTTGGTTTGAGGATTCATCAATCTAAAGATACACTGAATGTTCTTCTGTCAGATTTGCTCAAGTATAAGCATCAAGGACATGAGGAGAATAAGCCATATGTTGGTCAAACCCCTATATTTGGAGTTTTGGACTTCTATTGTATATCATTGAAATGGTAAAAAAAAAAGCTAATAGATTCCAATCCAATGAATGAAATAAGTAAACTAAAAATGCAATCTGTGAAAGATTCATCTACGAACCTCCAGGTCCTTCAATAAACTAAGGGCTGCTTGTCCCTTTGCAACTTTTTGGGATCGGTCGCTGCCATGTCCTACCAATAAGACATCCTTCAGTTGTACCCCAAGTTGTGCAATGATCATGCCTCCATCACTTGTGAGTTTTGTGTTAATAAAATAACCAAGATGACTGCATAACTCAATTAATTCACGCAGTGGAGGCAAATCAAGATTGTCAGGTGTTACAATAGGAGAGAGCAGAGGTTCAAATATATCCCATGCTTTATCCAGATTAAGTCCACTGTCTATAAGTATTGCTCCAGCAATACTTTCTACGATGTCTCCAAGAACCTGCACCAATGAGAATCAGAATTAGGCGGTGGCTGAACAATTAAGAAGTGTATATACCATCACAGATCCAGTAGGTTTTTCTTTTTCTTTTTTCTTTTTTCTTTTTTTGGAGTTTTCTGAGAAAACTCTCCACAAAAATTGTTCCATCATAGGCAATTCCCTTAGGCAGGAAAGGATGATGATGATAAGATGATAATATTCTGTATATGCAACAGTAGAAACCATTAGAATAGTTTGCAGGCATATTCTTCTGAATATTAGAACTGGTTAGGCTTTCCACAGACATGCACAGTTTTGCAATTATAAGAAAAACATAGTTCTAGTTGGATTGGTACAGATGCATATTACGCTGTTTGAACTTCTGCCATGCATCCTGACCATCAATGCAAGATGTAATAAACATTGAATAGCATTTCCACGCATAGAAGAGACCCTCTTTGTTATTGATGTTAGAAAGGTTATTTATTGTTTCAAAGCAACCAACTCCAAGGGCCCATGGTAAAGGATCAATGCTGAAGTTCTGTACACCATGTTAGCCAGAAAGGGACAAAAGGTTAGAAAACTTATGTGAATATATACATCATATTGTCATGGAAGTCATCTCGTTGATCTTAGAAGTAACCAGACATGCACAGACTTCATGTTATATAACTTGAGCCTAAACATTGCCTGGATACTTCAACATGACGTGTTGATGTATATCACTCGAAGAACCGTTATTCATATAAATTTTCTGAACTTTCTTAAAAGCATTTATAAATATCTTTTTTTGTTGGGGATGGGGGGTGGTGGGGGTGAGGTCAGAAGAGGTCACCTTTGGCCCTTTGCACGTTCCATGCAATAGGCTTGAGTACCTACAATGATTTCCTTCAGCCAGCCATTTCACATACTCATCTATTTGTCCCAATAAAAATCCAGAATCATGAAGGAGATGCTGCTGGAGGTTATGGCGCACTGCTACTTGTGCAAAATTTTCATTGTTCACAGATGCTGAACGCAAGTCCGTCAGCTCTCCTGGATCAATGTCTGTATGAGTTTGAAAGAGGTATCTTGTGATGAGAATATCTAGTACAGCATCTCCCAGAAATTCAAGCCGCTGTGAAAAGTCCAAAACAAGTTACTTTCTAGAAATAGTGAAAGTATCACATGCATATTAATCAAAGACAAGTACAGAGGAAAGATATCTGCCTGCCTTTCTCAAACCATATATGATGGAGATAAGAGTTCAATGATAGAGAGACCACATGAAAAAAATTTCACTGATAGGAGACCTTCACACCCTCACTGCATTGACTTTTCAAATAAGGTATGACTGGATGGAATCTCCAGTGACATAAATTTCTCATCTGGCAGACTAGGAAATCCTATGACCTTTCTTAAAGAATCTAAAACCCAGAATTCAGGCACTATATACTTATCCAAGACAATCATTCACCCTCAGTTCCTAGTTACCTCATAACAGTAGGCAGCTCCTAATACTTTGTACGATGAGTGTGTTATGGCTTGCAACAGAAGACCCTTGGTTGAAAACTTATATTTGAGCTTTGATTCCAGTACTTCGATATCATCCATTTTGGGAGCATAACACAAAAGAGCTGCATTTCTTGTTGCCTCCTCAACTGATGCCATGCCAATTTCAGAACATATATCCAGCCATTTCATCAACAGCAGCACTGAATTCAAGCCACCAGCAACATAGTATGCTCCTATCAGGGCCTCAACACAGTCAGAAACAGTTTTGGAGCACATCCATCTGTGTCCCATATCACAAGGCTTTCCAGTGACAACTGAAATATCCTCTGTTGCATGTTTGCTTTCAATAGGCACTTCAGAGGAATTCACTCCACATTTACAAGGAACAGGACGAATTGCGCATTGACCAGGAGCAACCCAACGGCGGGGATCAAATGCACCCTCCCTAATATAGCCCTGTAAAAAGGTGATATGAGTAGAATGCTCAGAAATAAAGCCTACAGCTAACCGTACACATACAAGGCAGAAATCAATTCAAGTACATACAAAAAAAGAAACTATCTTCCATGAAACCATGCACAGGGCCCAATATTCAGGATATGCTTCCGTAAAATGGTTTTTCTGGTAATGCCATCCTCAAGCTTTACGCTGGTTTGTCTTTTAACTCCCGCCACACCTATGAATTCTAAGTCAATTTCTTTACTACTGAACTAGCTCATCAACTCAATTCAATGGCCTCAGAAATGGAATCCGGTACTGGGAATGGCATGTTTCCATCTTTGAAGAAACCTTTAGGGTAGGGGATGGAGATTGTAGAATTGTTCTAGTTGATTAGCTTGACAACAGGTAGAACCATAAACTCTACTTAGTGCAGAGATTTGCTGACAATGAGATATCATAACACCACAAGCATCAATGTTACCTGCAACTTGCGGGCGGTACCCAATTTATGGAGGGTTGAATTAGAAATTGCTCTCATCCTAAAGGCTGACAATCGCCCTTCATGCTCTGTAGGATACTTTAAGAAGAGATGACAGCTAACTACATACTTTAAAACTGAATCTCCCAGCAGCTCCAAACGCTCCAGGGAAAAGTCCTCACAACATCCTAAGGTTGTAATTGCTTCTAAAATCTAAAACACACAATAATCAATAAGAAATAAATGCTTGAAAACATTTATTAGCATATCACTGCCTAAAAAATGAACAAGAGCAAGTTGCAAACCAGGAGACTTGAGATATTGCATTTGGTGGAATCACTGGAAATTTCCCCTCTAAGTTGACTTGCCAACATCAAGGATTTCAATCGGTGCATTAATGAAGGTAGGAGGTAAAATGATCTTAAAGTACTCCTAGGTACATCAACAACCATTAAAAGTTCTGGAGGCATGTGGACATTGCAAGGTGGCTTTTCCACTCGTATGTTGCTCCCTGCATGGTGTGCTTTCTTCTTGCTTGGCCCACCTGTCAATGATCAACGAAAGTCAATTAGAGACAACATATGGGCAGATATTGTGACTTTTAGCCACATCAAATGACAAATTGCATGCATAACATAAAATAATCTACAATATAGAGTAGAATAAGTACTTATTACAATCATGAGACATTGGAGAAACAAAACATATGCACAAGCTAATGCAGTTGACTAGTATATGAAATATAAAATCCAAATAAAATGACTAAAAGAAAACATGGAAAAATATCAGATGCCTAACAAACATAAGTTAACAACAATAAGTAAAAGCAGGAGAATCATTTTACAACCTGTAAGAACAAACCTTCAGATCTAAGTTTTGATGAAAGTAGGTTGTGTGCATTATGACTTTGTTTTAACAATAACAATGGCTGTCCCGGATACAGAAGCACAATCCCATACCTGGATAAAAGGAAGCATCAATAACTGCACAATTTTTTACACAAAAGCGGATCAGGAAAGTCAATTTTAAAGAAAGAAATCACAAACTTCTTGTTGAAGTAATCTGTGAAGGTAGCATAATTTGATGATGCAGCTCCACAAGTCTCACCAAATGGACTGTCAGCAGATGCATCATTTGTAACTTCAAGGATGGAATAAATCCTCCCTGTATGAACAGCCATAACCACCTTGTCTTTAATGTCATGAATATCAAGAGAATGATTAGCAAAGTGGAGGACCCCTTCTTTTCTGGATGGGCCTGTCTCACTAGAGAACAAACTTCCCACGTTTCTAGTGGAATAAGAATCAGAACCAAGAAAGAGCCTAGCCTGCATAAGTTCCACTACAGAGGCACAAGAATTGATCCCTTTCCAATCAATGCTCAAAGTTTTATTACTGGAGAGAGTAGTAGGCTGAAGGGGTAAAAGCAGGTACATATTCTCCATCCTCCACAATGACTTTTTTTCTCTCTCAAGTAAAAATTTCCTTTTCTCTCCAGATTTTTGCGATCCAATAAACAATTTCCCAAACAAACCATTAAAGAAAAACTCCTGGAATAGTCTTGCATTCTTCACCTGGTTCAATCAGGAGAAAGATATGAACATAAATAACAGATAAATAGATTAACTGAATTAGTGGAACCGATAAATAGATGAACTAAATTCACATTTATCTCCAATACAGACCTGTTCTGAATCCAAGTGGACTTCGCCACATGGAGATACAGAAGCCTTAACCATCTTATCAATCAGGTAAAGATCAACTTTTGCACATGCTACGTCGTCATCCAGTATGGTCTCCATCAGGAGTACAAATCCAGAATAACATTCACCAACAACATCGCAGGAAAATTTTATTTTGTATGCCTGCAGAGTGACGCACTCCTCCCTGCGCGCCCAAGTCCCGGACAAAGCCTTGACAGTCGTGGTCCCATGAAGTTCCTTCCTTTTTGTTGTACCTTCAAGAATTCAAGAACATTCACTCATTCAAGGAGTTATCAACAAAAGATGACAAGTTCTGAGTTGTTCATGTCTTGAAAATATAATAACTACATAATACTAGTAATATTACACCATCAAATGAGACAGCACACATATAGAACCACACCAAGTGATATAATGTCGATGAAGCTCATTATAAGCAAGCACAAAAATGAAGGAAATAGATACGCTACCTATGCCTGACAAAGATCCATTTGTCTTCTTGGTCCTAACATTTTCCAAAGGCTCTTCAATCACAGGGACAAGATGATCATCAATAGCACCCATTTGATGGAGCTTCTTGCAAGCATCTAAGCAAACGAGCTGCCTTGACAGGCGACAACTCCGGCAAGTAGGGCCCACAAGAGTTTGAAAGGGTGCATTATGAGGCATTGTTAAAGTGCACTCATAGGAACCCCCGTGAAGAGTGAACTCAAATTTTGGCTTTGGACTGAAGTACCAAGGGTAAAGTGGTTAGTGATGGTTTGTGATGACAGTAAACGACTGCTGAAATCAATCAGGAGTGATATGATCAAAAAAATAAACAGGATAACCTAGAAAAAGAGGAAAACGATGCACACCTTTCTCCAGAAAGCTTCTCACAGTATCTGTATATAAGACTAACACTAGAATCTGCAGTCACTGTTGCTCCTGTTGACTCAACAGAATATACATTTATTTCTTCATCACAAAATGCCTTAGAGATGCTTGTATCAGGATCCCTATTCAAGGAAGTATCTGTCATAGATCGCTCACTTCTAATGATGTCAAATAGTAAATCCCTTTGCTTGATGTTACCCCTGTAGCATTTTCTATGTTAGACATCATAGTCAAACAAAGACATCAACAGAAATATGCAAGAGATCCTCAGTAATCCAAGGTCTTCACAGTTTCCTCTCAAATTGCTCATCATAACAAAAAGTAGCCATTTGGATGTAGCTATCGCCCAGATAAAGCAACACTAAGATTTGAGGGACAAGGTAAAACCAGCTTTCTAAATATTGGTTCCTGAATATCAATATAAATTCTAAAACTAGATTTTTCAAAACTAATAATAATAAATAAATAAATAAACTACATACTTTTTTAATTTTTTCTGTTTTTCATAAAACTATTATCCTAAATGTATTTAATTCATATACTAAGTTTCACTATTTTTCAAAACATGTATGTCGTTTAAAAAAAAAATTCAAACACATGGGTATTTCAGTCATTTTCTAAGATTGAAAATGACTAAAATACCCCTAATTTTTTAATTTTGAAAAAAATATACACATCTCCAAAAACGGTGAAACTTCGTATATGAATTTTATATATATATAGAAAAAATCTTGTTATATGAATTAAATACACTTAAGGTAACAGTTTTATGAAAAAAATAAATAATAATAATAATAATAATAACACAACAAGTAAATGGGTCGATTGCATGGGAGGTCCCATGCAACTAACCATATAGAATCAGGCCTCTTAGAAGCATAGGGGGTGAATGATTAAAAAGTAGAGGATATGTAAGGATAAATGGTTGAAAAGTGGGAATAATAATCGAAAAGCAGGGATGATGATTGAAAAGAAAGGAATCTAGGAAGAAGTTAATCGTACCCATTTGGTTGCAAATTGGATGGGGTATAAAAGAGTGCAGTCCTACTACAAACTTACTGTTTTTCAATCATTTATTCTCACCCAATATTTGATGCATCTAAAATATCCTTAGTTTCATTTAGTATTTTGCCAAATGGCATGCATCATGACTTTAAGCATTTCAACACTGAAAAAAAAATGTATTTCATAAAAGTAGGATATTGCGCATGTTGATAGATTGCAATTCCACTAACAGGAACCAATAACAAGGGGATGCTGAAGAAAGGCAAAAAAGAGGGAGAGGAGAAATAAGACCGGCTGCATATGGATTTCTTAACAGATAGTGTCATGAATTCCTCAGAAACACTTTAAGCCCTTCACGTAAAATGACACCAAAGAAATGACTGGTTTAAAATCCATATTATTCCTCTAACAAAGAACTGATTTCAAACAATTGCAAATCCAATGGTCGAATGGGAGCAGAAACCTACCTTTCTAGCATCAAGATGTAACAAGATTCAAGTCGTCGAGCTCTACCACGTGATTGAACATAACTACGAACTGTTTTTGGCAAGTCAAAACGGATCACACAGGAACAGTTATTCACATCTATGCCCTCTTCCGCTACGTCAGTAGTGAACAACAGGTTCACCTGAACAGCAGGGTGTCACACAATAACATATTAAAACAACATGAAGCTTCCATACGAATATGTTGATTTTCAGCATACCTTTCCACAACGGAATAAATCCAAAGTGCTCTTCTGCATTTTTGGTGTAAGTGCATCAATTGATGAACTCCCTCCAGTCAAATATGAAAATGTCAAATGGGATAAATAACCAAGTTTCCTCATGAATCGTTCGGTCACTTTAGCAGTAATTTTTCTATCAACAAATATCAGGCAAAGTAGTTCTTCAGATGCCCTACAGACAATGTAATTAAACTAATTATGTTAAAATTATTGCGAAGTAGTGTCATCGGATGATTCTGCTGCTTGTCATGAAAAAAAAAAAAAATTTAAAAAAAGGAAGTCACTTACTTAAATGACTGAAAAATGCGCAGTAGTTCATACAATTTAGGAGATATATAGCCCATCTTGACTGCCTTCAGGTAGCCTGATTCAACCTTCAAAATATGCTCATTTACTGGAAGGGAAAAAAAGAAGAAGAAAAATAGGATATATTAATGTCAGTATGAATATATATATATAATAAGGAAACATCAAAGAAAATTATCATCAAAAACAACATGAATTTGTGAAAATAAGAAGATTAGAAAGACTGGGACAAACCAAAGGCTTAGAATAAAATAGAAGGGTGACAAAGAAACCAGTTGTAATAAACTTGATGAAGGCGAGCTATAATTCCGCTCCTATGAAACCCTTTTTCTATGTAATCCCTTCCATTTTTAATATCTTCATGGTTGAATGGAAAATTCACTTCATCTATTGTATTTGGCATCATTTGGTTTAGAAGGATACAATAAAATAGAAGGGTAACAAAGAAACCATTTGTAATAAACTTGATGAAGGAAGGCTACAATCCTGCTTCTATAAAATCCTTTTGCTATGTAACCTATTCCATTTTTAATATCTTGATAGTTGATGGGAAATTCACTCCATCTATTGTATTTAACACAATTCATAGTATTTTAGGAATCCTTTTATTTGTCTAATATCACTGTGCATGGGCCTCATTGAAAATCAACTTTGTAAAATAGTTTAATGTTAAATATCAATTTTAAAGTTGTATTTTCAACATCTAAACCATTTAAAATATCATTTCTACATGGATAAATAATTCTATAAAGTATTATTATGTTCTAATACATGTGTAATTTAAACATTTTTCATAATTTACACATGAATATATATTTATCAACAAATGTAGCCCATAAACATACTTGATCGAGATGAAACTTAATCTCCTAGATAAACAAATTATGTTAAACACAATAAATGAATTAAATTTTTCGTCAAAGATCAAAATCTTAAATTTTGAAGGGGTTACATGGCTCTACTTCTATGTAACCCATATATATATATATATATATATAGAGAGAGAGAGAGAGATACGATCCTGTGCAGACAGACTGCACCATAATCATGGTGCAATCCGCTACAAAATAGGCTCCATGCATACGAAAATGTAATAATACATTATATGCTCATTTACTTATGTAAAAAACATACTTTACACAGTTTAAATGTTGAAAGCACCATTTTAAACTTAATATTTACACTAAACAATTTATTATATTGATTTTATACCATTTTAAGATGGCGGCCATACACATGTTGGATTTGGATGAAAATTAGTATAATAATAAAATGAATAATTCTAAATACAATGGATGGGATAGATATCTTATTCATGATCAAGTGGATTAAAATCCAGACACACACACATATGAGGAAAAGAAATAAATTATATGACTAAGGTACTTAGGTTTTACGAAGTTTGAAAGCTATATTTGAGCCCTCGCTTCTATAAATGGCCCCTGAAAAAGGAATGGAGAAAGCCTTCTCCCCAGGGCATCTTCGACTTGAGAAAGATATGGAGAGGGATTAAGAATTCTTAGGATGTTTACAAGAACTACCATAAAAAACCAAATTCTCAAGACACTTGACAAGAATTATCATACACTTAACAGGAATTATCGTAATAACCAAAATCTCCCATGCATAATAGGAATTATTGTTAATTCTCAGAACGTTTAACAGGAATTATTGTAAATAACCAAAATCTCAAGATGGTTAACTAGCTTTATAGTAAATAATCAAATTCTCAAGATGCTTAACAAGAATTATCATGAATAACCAAATTTTCAGGATGCTTATTCTAAAAAAAAAGAAATAAATTATGTAAATAAGGTACTTAGGTCAGAAAAGTTTGAAAGCTATATTTGAACCCTCACTTCTACATGTGGCCCCTAAAAAAGAAGTGGAGAAAGCTATCTCCCCAAGGCATTCATACGACATATTCCTTGCCAGGAACAATACTTGACCTCAGGTAGTAAGACTCATTAAAAGACAACTGTTTTGAAGACTAAACGAAGTCAGAAAAATCATACCAAGAGGATAAGTTTCTTCTATCTTGTTTAATACTTCATCAATAAAATATTTACACTGCATCCTGCTTGAACTAGAAAAATCAGATCCCTCTACAATGTTTTCTGCATTTTCAGTTTCCATGCAGACTTGAGCAGCCTGAAAAAAATATCATAGCATGGCATAAATTAGTCTCTCTCATGTGCAAAATTAATACTCTTCACGTGCCAGAATAATGTGTGATGTTGTTGAGAAAACTCCCAAATGCAACCAGGAAGTAGCATCACAGAGCAAATAACTAATGAGAAGGTATATTTTCAGTCGTGGCATTAGGAATAATAGGTAAAAATTGAGACGAATATATCGGGTATATAAAGAATCTGAAAAAGATCATTTCAGTGAATATGTCAGAAACATGCCCATAAAATATTATCATTCCCACTCAAGAAAAGAACCTCATTGACTTGGACTGCTGCAAAAACATGTGTAAGAGTAATGAATTTGCTGTAGCCTTCTAAGCCATGCTAAAGAAACAAGCCTGGTAGAGGAAATAATGACATCAAGCAAGTACGTCTCACATATAACAAAATGCATCCATTCAATGTGAGCTAATAAGTTTTCGGCATCCACTAACCATATCTAAGGGAAGTGTTGGATTTATCAGAAAAAATTTCTCTGCATGGAATCAGAAAAAGGAAAATTAGGAAAGATAAATACAACACCTCATAAGCACAAATGAGTCCAAGGTCATCCAGGCAATATAAAATTTTTGCATGATAACTGGACAAACGCCTCCTCAATGCTTTGATCTTATCATCCATGCCTTCATCGTGATTAGTTAGTAGATCTTTCGTATGAGCCACTGCATCATCATGCTACCAGGCAGAGAACCATGTGAGAGGCAAATCCACATCAAACCAGATTCCAAAATGCAAAGATTGCAATGATAAGCCATGGAATAAGACCTTGAACCACGAAGCATCCAATTTTGTTTTCAAATCAGCATGAAGTGAAAAACTCTTCTCATAATAAATGTTAATTTCCTTTGCTGTTGGAACAAACAGTTCTAGCTCAGCTCTATCCTCGACTGTACAGACCTGAATTAGAAATTTTGGGGAGCATTACATCAATTCACATATGATATGGCATTCACCATTTCATAGAATTTTGACATAACCATAATTTTAAATGGGGCTTTACTGACCTTAGAATCCAAGATGCTCTCAAGTTCAGTTATTTGATCCTCACAGTCAATGGCTGATGAGACACCTGATTTATGCAATGCATATTACATAAATTTTGTTAGCAACAATAAAATAACAACCTAGTCTATATCTGAGAAATAAAGGATGAGAAAAAATGACAAAGAAGTTCATGCGTGCCGGACAGCACTGTTCTAGCCTGAATTAGTACCAGGAACAAAGTAGACAGGTATCACAAAATAATACACTGGTTAGACATGTGGAAACATTTTTGTAACCATGAAAGCATGAATGGCTCTCAAATGCTTCATTTCCCAACCATTCGAAAAAAAAAAAAGGAGAGAGAGAGAGAGAATTCACTCCTCAACCCTAATCACAACATTGCAATTAGTGGATGTTATCCAAGATGAGGAGAGAGAAAGAAGGCCTTATCCAATATTTCCAAGTCCAACCGTTTGAATTTTTCCAAACCAGAGCCCAAGAGTTGCAGATATCCTCGTTTTACACATGCACACATCTAAAAATGCCTTGATGCTATTTTCAGCAACCAGTTCAGGTTTTTTATTTGGTGTTGAACTAGTATTGGAAGTCCCACATCATAGTAAAAGGCAGAACCGTAGGTTGTGAGTTATAAAGTCGCATCACCAAATGAAATTGCTGTTCAACAAACTGTTGGTTTTGGAGTTTGTACCAAACAATGCAAACAACCACAATAATATCCAGTATCCATTAAGCTTTGCAACAATATGCACACTTAGTGGACCATGAAAAACCAATATTAATTCAAGATTATTCCTCAGAAACAGATGCGGACTTTCTATTTTCTCCCTGCATTTAATCAGAGAGAAATATACCTTTTCTAACAACGGGAGAAGCGGTCATTCCGAAAATACTCGGCCTGCATCCAGATCTGTGATAAAATTCCTGCGTGAAGATCAAAGCAAATTACTCACACATTCATGGTGTTTGGCTAACTTTTGTCTGAAAAAAGAATCTTATTGGCAACACAAAATAATTAAAAATAGTAATGCAGACAACTGATGATGCTTTTGCGTACCTTCATTATTCTTGTGTAAGGATGCCTTCCAGTAGCATGATGGCATTCGTCAAATATCATTAGTCGAACCACATCAAGGGTCAAAAAAGCATTTCTAAGAGCATCCAATAGAACCTGGGGTGTCATAACCATTACCTGCATGACAAAGCCAACGGACAAGATGTAACATCACTTATGCGATTTAACATTATATAGCTCTCATCTCAGCTAACACCACAAATTCACGACCAAAAAAATGAAAATCAAAGAGGTAAAGCCAATGCACAAATTTAATAAATTATGACTTTTATGAAATCTTCTAAATTCAATATCTTGGTCCACATGCAAACAGAAAATAACACATTCGTGTAAGTCGAAATGCAAGAAGAAGAAGAAGAAGAAGCTTTACTTCCTGTGTGGTGATTTCCTTCTCCCAACACCGGGCATTCCAGTTATCTACTCCCTTATCTTTGTGATATTCCGCAACTTTGAAATCTGTGTGAGTTTTGATTACCTCAAATTGCTGGACGAAGAAACACACACACACCCACACCCACACACAGAGGAAAGAAAGCAAGAAGAAGAATCAGCTTCAAGATATTAAAGAGAAGCAGGAAGGGGGGAGAAGAAGAAAATCAGAACTTTCAGCATTCCCAAAAAGCAAATGCAGTGGAAAAAACATGTGTAGATACCTGATTAACGAGATTGACGGTCGGCGCCATGAATATGATCAGCTTTCGGTCACCAGTAACCTTCAAGGCCTGCCCAATCTCCTTCATCAACATTAACGCAATCATCGTCTTCCCTGCTCCAGTATCCAGCACCGCGATCGTGTTCCTCCGCGACGCGACTTGGAAGACCTTGTTTTGGTAACTGGAAAGGAAATTTAAAAAAAAAAACAAAAAAAACAAAAGTAAGCTCAAGAAGATTTCGAGGAATCATCGAACAGATAAATGCAATGGAAAAAGGCACAACACCTTCTGGGATTAACGTCTCGCTGAGCCTTATCGGCAGCTGGCTTCTTCTTCTGCGGCATTGTAATTCCGCCGCCGTCGGGGAGAGACCGCTTCAAGGAATCTGGAGATGCTGCTTTAGGAGAAACCATGGAGATGCTAAAAGCAGCTCCTTTTATCGAGAGAGAGAGAGAGAGAGCACGAACGAGCGAGAGCGAGAGCGAGAGCGACAGAGAGAGAGAGCAGCAAGAACGGTGTGACCAGTAGAAAACACACCACAGTTGCTATTTTGATTCTCCGCTGCCTTTGCCGTCACCGTGGACTAACCACACTTTGGTTGAGTTCGGAAATGATTAAAACTTTTGATGAAAAATTTTAAGGAGTAAAAGTTGTAAAATGATGTGATATAATAGGGAAAATGATGTGATATAATAGGGATAATGATGAGTAGTAAAAATGATAAAATTAAAAAAAATAGGATAGTTATGTGGGTAGTTGTGTAGAAATAATTGAAAAGTAGGATATTTGTATAGAAAAATGTGAAAAGATAATTAAAAAATATGATTGATGTGGAAAGTGAAAAGTTTTAAATTGAAAAGTTTTAATGTGACAATTTTTAACCATTGTCAAACATACCCTTTGTTGGATGCCCTCCGTTGTGTGGACCCCAGCTGCTGTACGATTAAAAATAAATTAGAGAAAGTTGAAATACATAGTTACGGTGGTGGCAGGGATATAGACGTGATTAAAAAGTAAAATAGTTATTAAAAAAATATAAATAATTAATTAAAAAATAAGATAATTGTTGTGAGCGCAAAAATTTTAAATTAAAGGATTTTAACTTGATAATTTTTTATTGTTATCAAACGTATCGTAAAAAAAATATTGACTCACGTGTGCTCTCATGTGAATCTTTCATCGATGAAATCCATTATTTTTAATATTTTATAGCATTTTAATTTAATTTTCAAAAAATTAAAAACGCTGATATACGTGTCATGATTTTTTATTTTAAAATCAAAATAAATTCAAAAAATAACTTAATTTAATGATCGACAATTTGAAGTAAAGCTCGCACATGTATAAAAATTTCTTTAGAAAGTGTAAAAATATAGCCACGCGGGTGGCCGTGTCAGATGGCCGCAGTTCAGTATTGATCTCTCTCCTCGCTTGTTTTTGTTTAATCCCAAAGGACCCAAACTGAACCTTTAATAATTTTGACAGTAATACACTAAGCCTGTTGAGTTTTAAATATTGCAGGCCGAATTTTTTTAAACCAAAATTTAGGGTGTGTTTGACAATTTAAAAAAGTTGTCAAATTAAAACTTTTCAATCTAAAACTTTTCACTTTTCATAACTACTCTTTTTTAATTATTTTTTACACATATTTCTATATAACAACCCTACTTTTTAATCATTTTTACACAACTACCAATACAACTAACTTATTTATTTTAAATTTATTCTCTTTATTCCTTATCATTACCCCTGCAATATTACATTATTTTTTATTGATTTGACAACTTTTATATATAAAATTTTTCATCAAAAGTTTTACAACTTCCTAAACACATCATTAGGTATCTCATTAAAAATTTATCACACGACGCAAGTGTGGAAGTGAAAAAAAAAAATACGGCTATTTTCATTAATAATAAAGAAAATGTCATTACATAGAGAGGTGAATAATAATAGTTAAACCATGCTGAGTCAGTTCTAAGTACACCAGTGATCAACCCCGTGAGCTGCCAAGTGATGTGCAATTTAGTTGCTGTTTGGTAAACATGGAGAATATTAGACGATTGAACTGCAAATTGCAGGCCATCACTTCGTTGATCAGCTCATCCAAACTAGATAAAACAATCATTTTTTAAGCAACTTGATTGCCATTAAAAAATCACTCAATATTTCAACTTTCTTATACTGCAAGCTGAATATTAATAATGAAATTTGTGCGACAGTTTTAGATATAAAATACTTTTTAAATTTTACATATAAGTTCAAATAGATTTTACACGGCCTATTTGAAATTTAAAATCCTGGAGTCAAGGTTTAATTTGTAAATTGAAATTTCACTGATTGTATAACATATTTGTATCATGCATATTACTATATGCGGGAAGTGATCTATTATAACTGGTGTTGGGACTTCACGCAACCTTTTTTTTTATTTTTAAATTTTAAAACTGTTTTTTTAATCCAGACAATATGTACTTTTATGATATCAAAATTCAATTTCATTACTAATTTTAAAAAATTCGATTTCATTAAAAAAATTATAGTATATAAATTTTTAGCACCATTAGAAAGTGAATACATCTGTAAAATTTTGGTAAATTTAAGAATGAATATATAGTATGTAGAAGGTCTAGAATTATGAGATTGCTGGCATTATAGGTAAATGTATATATACGTGGATGAATGCTATGAATGGTTTAATTTCGTTTAAACAAGTTTTAAAATGAGCATGAAAAATTAAAACAAACGGTTGTAACCGATCATTCCCATATGCTATTTCACGTCTAAAATGAATGTTTAACAAAAAAAAAAAAAAAAGCTATTCACATGTTATTGAACATCTGAAATTTGAAGCGAATATTATCCCCTAGAATAGTTTATCCAAGGGTGTATTTAGTTAGTATTGAAACTTTTCAACAAAAAATTTGCAGTATAAAACTTTATGCTTTATACAATTGCTATATATTTTTAAAATTTTAACATTTTATTATACAACTATCGTATTTTTAATCATTTATATACAATTAACAATACAACTAACTTAATATAACGCATTATTTTCTTTGATTCCAAAACCTTGTATACAAAAACTTTTTTTTTTTGAAAATTTTATCACTTTCCAAACACATTTTAAATAACTATTTAGTTTTTTTTTTTAAAAAAAAAGTAAGTTGTATATCTAGATACAAAAAAACATTTTAAATAAAAACTTCTTAATCTAAAACTTCTCACTATATACAACAATTTTATCTTTTAACTATTTATTCATATTTTTCCATACATTTATCTTGTTTTTCAATCATTTATATACTGCTACTTATACAATTAACTTATTTCTTTTAATTTTATTATCTTTTATTATCGTTGTCCGTATCATATCACATCGTTTTCTCATATTTTAAAACTTCTACGTTAAAATTATTTTATTTAAATATTTTTCACTTACCAAACGCATACTAAGTCATCGAGAATGAATTTCGTTATGGGATGAGAAATATTTACCCTTTTATTTTCTCTTGTTATGTATTTTCTTCCTCCATTTAGTGAGAAAGATTCAATGCGGCAGGGTACTTTGAAATCTCAATGCACCCGGCTGCAAAACTCATTTTTTTTATTTTTTTTTTAAAATTCATGAAATTATTAATCTAAATGTATTTAACATCTATATTAATTTTTATCATTTTTCAAAATTTTTAGATATTTTATAAAACTGTCAATCTAAGTGTATTATTTTCGGAAGTTTTTAGATTTTCAAAAATCAAAGGTACTAAAATTATTAAAAACACCATTGAATTATTAACACCACTGATTTTTAAACATCCTTCAAAAATTAATACAAATTGATACAAATGTTAAATACACCTAAATTAACATTGGTGTAAAAAAAAAGTTACAAAAATATAAAAAATGGAGTTTTACAATGGGGTGCATTGAAATTCCAAATCACCCTACTACATTGAATCATTTCCCCTAATAAGATAATAATATCCGATTCCAACATGGTCCGTGCATTGTAATTTAAAAACGATTATCTTAATCTTGTTTTATAATTTTTCAATATTAACGCCATACAGTTCGCATTGGTTAAGTCGAAAAAGAAGGGAAAAAAAAAAAGAAACAGGAAATACTCGTCACGAATATCACAAATCAGTGTTTCGAAGTGTTCAATCAAATAATGAACAATTTTAGCTTCCGCCACTTTGGGAATGGGAAAAGAGATTTCAAAAAATATATGAAAAATAAAAAGTAAAATGTTATTAAAAATTAAATATACAAAGACAGAATAGTGCTTAAAGAAAAAAGAAATATCTAGGAAAAATATTCGAATGTATTTTCCTTTCTTCCCTGCTAAGGATTCATCGACGGTCGGTGAAACCAAAGACTGTTTCCTTCCCTGCTAAGGTGCATATACCCCGAAGATTCAATACGGCACCTCTGGCAAAGCTGACACCAACGATTATAGGAATAATATTGATTCCCTCCCACGTGAGAGAAATCTCATCAGGAAAGGAGTATATTCTTCGGGAAAACAAAAGGTACCCCCTTTTTAATCGATTGCTAGCAATATTACCTATTTTCTTTTTCTTCTTTTTTAAATAGTCACAGCAGCAGCACTGTAAGCAGTTGAACAGCAATCTTATTGCATAAAAATTATAAAAAATTGCTCCAAATATTGCCTTCCGTCTGGATGAAGACTTTATAAAAATAAGCCATCAAAAGAAAACTAGCATGAAAATAATGGCCTCAGTTGCCAAAGGAATTAATATATATAAAAGAACGGCTCTCTCCTCCGTCTACCGTTTCTAAGATCTCAGTTTTGACCATCTTGTTTTTTTTATCTCAAGCCTCCTGCTGTGCGCCCTCTCTTCTCAGCGGTACTGAAATAGAAGCAATAAAACAAGGTCAAAATATGCCCAGGTTGAAACCATTATAGCATGCGGTGATCTCTGCAGATATCTCTATAATGACTGTTTTCATGTTGGAAAATTTTCGGATCAAAAAGAGAAGTAAATGAATAAGAGTTTTACCTTTATGAAACCAATTTCCTTGGCATTGCTGCGGAAGCACTGCCTGCAGCACATGAGGCCATATTTCCGGATCAAGCCATGTGGATTCCCGCAAACACGACTAAGAAAGACAAAAAAAAAAAAAAGGAAAGAAAGTTGCATTTACGCCGGATAGCAATATTGGATCACGATGCATTAACTTGGGAAAAACAGCCTAAATGTATCATGATGCATTCATGCATCAGTTCTATGAACAGCAGAATCCGTACAAAAGAGCAGAAGAAGATAGTGTAATTCTGATTTCTTAGTAAATTGAGCCTCTTGGATTGCAACTTGTCGGAAGACGCCTTTCAAAATCCTGACATATTTCAATTATCAACCTTCTTTAGCATGAGACGCGGCCAGGAGAACAATACCCGGCCATGAGAAACATTGATATTTTGAACAAATTAAAATAAAATTTGACACCTTCATTACGCTGAACAGGCTTCTAATCAGACTAAAAATGCTCCCCCTTCCAGTTTTGCAAGAAGTATGCAAAATTTGAGTTGAGATACATTGGCTGCCTAAAACAATCAACGTGAAAATGTGGAAGGGGTGAATGGACAATCAACAATGGACGTTTAAACCAGCCACCATCGGAAACGTGCCATGCCTACAAGGTGACCCCCCAACAATCTTCAATTCAATAAATTTTCCTTTCTCTGACTAACCATAGGGAAGACAAATTGATGGAAACTGGAAAAAACAAAAAAGCATGACTTTGTCATAAATAATTTGAGTTGAATCAGATAATTGAGTTCAGACAAGCAGGCTCCCCAAACAGCCAACGCGAGGATGCTAATGAATTCAGGCAATAATCAACTATAGGCTTTTAAATCACGACTTCACAAAGTGGAAAATGCATTCAGGTTAATCCAAAGTCCATCCTCCATTTCACCTCCACAAAATTTGAGTTCTGTTTTAAGTCCTGAATAGAAATTTAGAGCCTAAAAAATAAGAGGCCACGATCTCAGATTTCAACTACAAAAAATTGAAATTCAGGTTGAAGCCAAACAAAAGGTTTAAATCTCACTCACCTGAATTTCAAAACGTAGTCTCAAAATTCAAATACCCGGTCGCCGCCTCATTCATATCCCTATTGCTATTGGACCAGTCTATATGAATTTAACTTCTGAAGAAAAGATCCATTCGAACGCCATTATGTTTCTCTACTAACAGGACGGCGGGTTCTGGGTTGTATTCGATTTTCAGATGTTGATAAAAGTCCCAAAATAAAATTCCACTCCGCTAACATGTCTCTGTTGGCAACATGATTGAAACCCGTCTATTTTTAAAAAATAAAAAAGTAGAAAAAAAGTGAACAAATTGATCTAAAGGGGAGAGGTTTTGGGTTGGAAGGCAAAAATAATCAGGGACAATTACCAGGAGCGCGATCCGGGACCGTAGTTCTTCGGATGGGCGTTCCAGATGTTCGAGTGCCCCATCTTCGTCTCGATCTCGTTGACTGAACGAAAACTCCCTACCTTCTGCGCAGTGGAACCGATGAAGAAAAGCCCTCTGCGCTCGCTCTGTTTGCTACCATTTATAGTTATATTTTTGCTACGGCCATGATTAGGGCGGTGCACAGGCTGCCCTCGAGTCACATAACGTTATGTAGCCCAATGTTTAGACAACGCTCGGGGTTCAGAAATCGCCCTCGGTCCTGATAATTGGGCCTGATCCGTCCGCTATCCTTATGTTTGGGCCTCATCTTTACTCGGTGCTTAGAAGCACAAAAGAAGGCCCCGTGAACAAAACGTGGGAAGGTAGAAACTGCTTAATGATAATTGATTACAGTAAATGAATGTTCAGCCGCAACTGATCAAACCAAGTCAGTTCAACGAACTACGCAAGTACAATTTCATCGAGATTAAAGCAAAACAATAGGCTAGTTCTACAGTAAGTGGTGAAATTTGAGAGCTCCACAGCCTATCCTTTCATGGCGAAGTGATGACTGCCTTTCTTAGCCTGCTTGAACGCCTCACTGGAGTCATTGCCTCATCGTCTCCACATCCCTGAAATTCAATACAAAATGGTATTATTATCATCTGAGGTTCAAAATCAAGTGCTGGAGAAAGATGATAAGGAATGCACATATATACCTGTTTACTTGGCAGTTTCTCATATGCAGTAAAGCTTCCGAAAGAAGGGGACTCTGAATATGAGTGGCTACTGGAGCTCCTCCTTCCCCTCCTTTGATAGCTTTGGATCACCACGTCCCCCTTCTCGGGACTCTGCAGGCCACCACCGGATGAGCTAATCTGCAAGCTGCTGCTCACGTCATGTAGATCTAAGTTGCCAACAATCCCAACCTTCGATGGTCTATTCAGCGGCGTTCTGTCGAAGAGAAGACCATTGTCGCTGCTGGCTGACGCTGAAGCCGAATCCATCTCCTTCGCGATGGTTGCATTGTGAATTTCTTTCGCCTTTGCAATGGTGGCATTGTGAATTTTTCTTTCCTTTCCATTGGTGGCATTGAGAATTTCTGGCACTTCTGTAAATCCCAGTTTATTGGCCTTGGGACGGGACAGAACAGCTGCAACTGCAACCAGAAGCCCAAGAAGAGTCAGGGCAATAGTGAGCGTTGTCTGCATCTGGAACCCATCCTCCACTACCCAATGACTTGCTGAATGAGTTTCAGGACTGTGGAGAGTTTCAATGCCTGTTTGGGAATCTGCATTCCCAAAAATCTCCTCGCCCATTAGACCAGTGTCAGCCTGAGAATCAGTATCGAAATTCTCTGGAGTTCCGTCGGTTTCCAACGAAGCAGGTTCGATAACTGGTGCCGGTGTTCTTTGCATCAGAAACGAATCCTCTGCTGTCCCTCGACTTGCTGAATCTGTTTCAATGGCCGTTTCAGAATTTAAATTCCCGGAAATCTCTTCTTCCACGAGATCAATGCTAGCTTGGGAATCAATGTGAAATTTCTCTCCATTATCTACCACAGAAGGCTCCATAGTTGCTACCGGGAAGGTTGCTGGGATCCCTTCCTCATTCACCAGACCAATTGGTTCTTCTTTTAACAGACTGCCGACATCCTCTTCACGGGCAATTGCTATAGTTTCATCCATCTCTTCCTCTGTTTCAACATGTTCTTCATTCGCAGCTTGTCCAAATTCTTCTTCTGTTTCGTGTCGTAGACCACTCTCTTTCCTCTCAGTTTCACAAACTTCTCTGATCTGGGTTGTGTCAGACATTATTTTGCTTTCGCTGATGCCACTGATATCAGCTGTTAGATTGCCGAACTGGAATGGGCTTGCACATCCTTCTCCTGGAAGAGAGACTGCACTGAAAGCATAAGCCAGACATTTGATTGACAAACGCCTAAACTGGCGAACTGTCCTTTCGAAATTATCGTTTGCAATCTCCAAAATTTCGGCAATCGAGTCTCCCGGAAATGGGTGTTCAAGAACTCGAATGGCTGAGGCGAAGTTCTTATCAAATGGCTGATTTCCAAGTAAGGATGATGAAAGAAGGTCAGGGTGTCCAATTACTGAAGCAGACACACAAACAACAGCTAGAACAAAAAGGAACAACAGGAAAGACTTGGGCCTGGGAAAAAAGCGGGAGCAAGGAATGTCTTCTTCTTCTTCTTCTTCACTCTCCGCCGAGCTTTCCTCATCAACTTCATCTCCCGATTCAAGTGAAAAAGAACCATCCGACTCTTTTTCAGTCTTGGGAGATCGACTTTCTTCAGTCGGTTCAGTGTCATCTGAACAGCTGGACCCAAAGCTGCTGCCTTCGGGACTCTTCTCATCCTCTCCAGGGCCGAAGTCTTTCTCCCCATTAAGATAGACTTCGATTCTTGGATTAGGTTTGTAGTGAAGGAACATGGGCCTCGGGGACAGATAATTAGTTTCAGGATCATATGGAGGAAAAGATTGACCACCCGTTTCGGGAGAGGGTAAAATAGGCAAAGAACAAGCATCCATTTGTTCGTTGGATTGAAAATCGACCTTTCTTGTTCGGAATGAAACTTTCAAAGGTTTTGGAGTATCCGAAAGAACCTGAGAGTCATTACCCACGTCGAGTTTCGATTCCATTTCTTTGGCTTCCTTGAATTCAAAAGAATTCAAACAAGGGAAAAGAGATTTTCCGTCGAGAGGAGACGTCACAGATGTCCTGACAGTCTCGTTTCTTTCCGTCAATACCTTCTTTCTTGGGGAAGGGATGACCTTCGAAGCCGCTGAAATCGTGGGAGCCATGAAATTCTTGGTTCCTGTTGAGGCGATTGGCGATTTCATTCGGAACTGCTTGGAAAGGTTTCTATCACTTTCGTTCTCCTTCTCGTGCGAAGCTCGGGCAGCCAGCCCGGCTTCTTTAGAAATTGAATTCCTTCTCTGAAAGTCTGCATCCCAAAAACGAAAGAACGATTTAAAACCTACCAACACATCATAAAGTCGCAATCTCCCCCAAAACCCTTCAAGAATTGAAGACTATGCTATCCCAATTCTCTTTCCAATTCCAGGTGGGGTGAAAAACGACAAATGCATAAAATGGAAAGGCTTTGGAGGAGGCATTTTGTACCTGCAGGGCTATTTGCCGGCGTGACAGGATTGTAGGCTCTCGGAACAGATGAAATCGAAGACCTGGCGGTGGGATTCCCACTGACATTCCTCCTAATGCTGCATGCAGTTTCTTGGGTTCGGTGAATTGGGCTTCTTTTTTCCGGCACTGGAGAAGGAGATCTGTGGGAAGAAGCTGCTGCCATAGAGTTTTCCTTGGAGATCTAGTCTGAGCTTTGGAATGATTAGCAGAGAATTTCGAATGTTTGTGTGTAAAGATGGGATTGATAAGAAGAAGGTGAGAAGAAGAAGAAACGCGGCAGGAGAAGGTTGTAAGAGGGTTGAGGAGATCTCCGAGAAAGAAGAAACGAGTATCTTCGGATTGGGGCACCGGCCTACAACGGTAAGTTTTCTTTTTAAATCTTCTGAAAGTTTGATGACCGTTGGGGGTTCTGCAATTTTTTTAAAAAGCATAGCTTTGGACCGTTGAAGCACTCGCCGGAAGATGGAATCCTCCAACTCCACGAGCGTTCGTGCACGAGCTATTGTTTTCTTTTTTTTCTTTTTTTATTAAATGATTAAAAATTTTGGAGAATAAAAGTGGTTAAATGATGTGATATGATAGGAGTAATGATGAGGGGTAAAAATGATAAAATTAAAATAAATAAGTTAATTATATGGATGTGTAGAAATGATTGAAAAGCTGAAAAATTTTAAGTTACATTTTTTCTCGTTACCAAGTTGACATTTTTTTCTCGTTACCAAACACACCCTTAATGTTTAGCTATGGGTATTCTTTAACCATGCCTAGATTTTTTTTATTTTAGCTATTAGCATTTTTCAACTCTTTACATTCAAATCAGCCTATACTGTGTTCAAAAATAACTTGTCTAAGATGTCATTGTATTTTCGATCCTCTAATTTTACATTTTTGTATTTTATATCATGGTATTTGTTAGTGTATCTGCATCATCTTCTGTTTGCTGTCGCAGTGTAAGTATTTTCACCACTAACATAAAAAAGCGTTTCGCCACTAATAATTTATGCATTCATTTTCATAAGAAAAAAACTCATTCATATTTAGTTAAATAACACTATTACACTTAATTATTTTTAACTAAAAGTTTTATTTGAAATTATTTTGGAAAATATTTTACTAAACTTGCTCAAAAATAATCATTTTGGCCTTTTCTATGCTTTTCCTTTTTCTTTTTCTACTGCTTATTTTTCACATAATAAAATAGCACTTTTTTGCATTTTTTTTGTTCTTTCATTTGCATGTTCTTATAAATTAAGTACAGCTTTGGTATTGAGAAATTTTTTTAAATACTTTCGAATAAGTTTTAAATTAAAAATTTTAAATGTAATAATATTATACGAGTAGATGTGGAAATTGTTAGTGATGAAATACTTAAACTAGCACTTTGATATTGTATATAAGATTATGTACATTCAATGATAAACTTCAAGATTTAAATTATAAGCATCTAAAATGTGAATGCATTATGGATATTTTTTAACATCGCAAGAACCAATGGTCTAAAATATAAATAATTAAATTTTACAATGTTTAAAATATCAATAGTCAAACTTCAAAGTTTAAAATATATAACTTTTGGATAAAAAGATTTTAAATATGTAGAAAGTGGTGTAATGTGATATGTGTAATGTCGATGAGTGAAGAAAATACAGTTAAAATAAATAAATTAGTTGTGTAAATAGTAATGTATAAACATTGAAAAATAAGTAGTTTTATATGAAGTTGTGAAAATAATTTTAAAATGTGATAATTATAAAAAGTGGAAATTTTTAGCTTGGTTATGGTTTAAAATGCAAATTTCCCAACCAAGCAAGTAGGAAGACGATTTCGCCGAAGCTCAATATTTTCCGGCGGCTATGACTGAACCATCGAACAAATGATAGTCTCTTCGTCTTTTCGTTTTTCTTTTTCTCCGTTCTTCTTTTGAGAATTGATTGTTGACTAATGGACTATTAAGCATACATTCGCAATAATATATAAAATTCTTTACTTCAAATAATTTTATAACTGATGGAGCAGTTGTTGATTCTGCTGGAAGTAGAAAGCAAGAGTGCGAGACCTTCCTTCAAAGCTGATATGAGAAAACGAGCATATTCAACTTCATTCGTTTAGGCATGCTCGACAAACTTTAAAATTTTTTAAACTAAAATTTTTTACTCTTTAAAACAATCGTATTTTAATTTTTTCCATATTTTCTTATAATACTACTATACTTTTAAATTAATTTTAAATCATTATCTACATAACTAATATATTTATTTTAACTTTATTCTATTTACTCATTTTATATCTATTTTAATTTTATTCTCTTTAGTCGTTATCATTGCCCTTCTTATATCATGCTATTTTTCACAAATTTAAAAATTTTTATATCAAAAATTTTATTATTTTCCAGGCTCTTAATTACAATTTTTATACGTCAATACAGCCAGCTTAGGAAAACCCACGGCGCGTGGCCCATGGGTCAAGGCCATTGTTAATGGGTTTTGAAAATGGCTTGCTAGCCCAGTTAGTCCAAGACCAAACCACCGAACGATGAAGTCGGCAATTGATGACCCTGTCGTGCAAAATTCGACGGCCTAGAAAAAATGTTTTGGCAGGCTCAAGCATCTCATTGACAGGCCAAGGCCAGCTGAGTGCCGGCGACGGCATTGAATTTTCCTGCCGTTTCTTACTACTGCTGACGCAGGTCGTTTGGAATTTCTCCCCGTGCCTAAGACACGCCATCCACACGTGCCGGTGCGGTGGAGCCCACAGGAGACCATCATACGGAAATCACGGCCACCTGCTTGCGTTTGCAAATTACCTTCACAAAAAAGAGTTCATTTTTAAAAAATAAAGTTTGAACGTTTGACGATTTTTGGCCAACTTTATAGTTTTTGACATTTTGTAGGATAATAACATGCTTCTTTCAATCAAGCCGGGTGCAACTTGAGCTTATAAAACTTATATTTATTTTAACTCTAACCTTAACTTTATTTCTAAAACTCTAACTTTAACTCCAATCATAACCTTATTTGTAAACTTAAATCCTAATACTATTTTTGAAATTCGAACTCAAGTTGAATTTATTGCATCAATGTATATTTATTATTAATCCTATACTTATTCAATCACAAATCAATTGTTAAAAAAAATCTAAATTGACAATTTCGTATAAGAAAGCAAAAAAAATTGAAAGACAATTTAAGAGTGGAAAGAAGATGACTTGATTTAGATATTCTTTTAGCTCTAGAGAAAGAAGATGTATAATCTTTTATTCATTCTGCAATTCAACACCAATATCATAGTCGCATACATAATATTAACATCTAAATAAGAGAAATCTTATAATGTCGGTTATAATAAAAAAAATCATCCAACAAGCATGATAATATCAAGTCAAATAAGATTACGACAAATTCAAGCATCCAACTCCAAATTACGACACCCAACTCGAGTAAAAGTCCACAACATAAATCTTAAGTTCAACAAATAATCCAATGAGTTTTCTAACTTATATATTTTAAAGACTTCTTTCATAATTATGGTTTTAGAAACATGCTTAATGAGTGCCTACGCAACTTTACAAAATTTTCTAAACCATTATTTTTTAATAAATTTAAATGATAATTTATAAAGAATAATCACTCGCGTCATTGCTCTTCTGCAAGTTTCTTAGTCAAACTTCCAATTTGATAAACCTTTTCCACTATCATTTGTTACTGTATGGAATGATAACATTCATTGACCTTTGTCCATTTTCATTGGTATTATACTTGCATAACTTTAAGTGTCTTGTTAATATATCTGTTAATTGAATACTTTGACACTTAAATTTAATCTTACAATACTTACAAACACCCTGTCCTACTTTTCCATCTTCATCCAAAATCCTTTCAAATTCTTCTTATATTGGTGACGAAAATTTACTCAATTTTTTCTTTTTGGAAAGAGGCTTATTTGCATATAAACTTTTTGTAAGGTTAATAGTATTTTGAAGCAATTTGTGTATTTTTTATTTGTTCACTATTGATCTCTTGTTCACTAATTTTATCTTGCAAATTACTTGAACTCTCCATGTTTAAATAACCACCTAAATATCATTTTTCATAATATATAAAATACAATTAGAAATGTTCCTGTCAGTCAGAATAATCAAATGATAATTACATTAATAAATAGATAAAATCAAAATATTTAACAAATGCATTCAAACACGATTACACAAACATAACAATGGCATATATGGCTGATGCGGAATATTACCTATTTACCTTGTCCAGCTATTAAAAAATGGCTAAGCTCGGATGCCCTTGTCGCCGGAACTGGAGAAGAAGAGATGTCGACTTAGATGCGCCCTCACTCAAGCTAGAGAATAAGAGATAGAAAGCAGCTGACTCGGACACCCGTATCGTAGGGGCTAGACAAGAATAGATGCCAACAACAGTTGAGCTTGGACGCATTGTTCGTAGGAGCCGAAGAAAAAGAGCATTAACAGTAGCCGAGCTCAAATGCAGGACGCCCCTATCGTCAGAGCTAGAAAAGAACGACAGCAGGTTCAACTACTCGGTGCTGGCTATAGGCGAACAGGGCAAGGGAAGAATGACGGCAGGTATCTAACGAATGGCAAAAGAGGAAGCTGCTTGGTGCTGGCTATCAAACAGTGGCGGGGGAAGCTGCTTGGTGCTATTGGTGAATAGTGGCACAGGCTAAGGTGGATGAAGAATAAATGTCAAATGCTGAGGTGGCGGCTAGGGTTGCCGGAAAAGAAGAGTTTTATTTGGAGTATAAAAAGTATTTAAATATATAAATCGAGTTCGTGCTCACAGTGCTTGGGATTAACCGAACCCAAATCAAGTATGTTTCAAATCGAGCTTGGGTTGGAAGAAGGGGAGTTTAAACACTATCACAACTCGGTTCGAGCAGGCACCACCATAATTTCAATACATGAGATGATGCACTCTTTGTAAAGTACAACAAATAGGAGCAAAAGAGGAGATAATACGTTTTGACCAAACTTTTTCAATATATAATTTTTCACTCTTTATATTTATCGTATTTTTATACAATTTACTATAAATTTCAACCATTTTACACCAATATTCATATAATTAACGTATCTATTTTAACTTTATTATCTTTATTCTCATTGTTACCTCTATCATATCACATAATTTTCTATTATTTAAAAAACTTTTACACTTACAACTTTTATTCAATGATTTTATTACTTTCCAAAGATATCCTAAATATAAATGACACAGCAAATTAGGTCAGCGGTCTAAAATGAAATAAAACATTGAAAAATAAATTTCAAACTTGTTTCTAGCAATACTGTAAGAATAGAAATGTGAGAGACATTAAAAATGTTGTAGTTGTATAACATTTTGTATTTACCAGGGAGATCATGCTAGTTATAGCCTATCAAAGTATTTATTAAATTGATTTTTTAATCTCTAATAAATAAGATTTTCCACACTAAAACTTTTCACTATTACAATTATCTTATTTTCAATCATTTATTTACATCTTCTTATACAACTTTCATATTTTTTAATTATTTTTACACAATTATACATACAACCATCCTGTTTATTTTAATTTTATTCTGTTTATTCCACATCATTACCCATATTACATGACATATTTCTTCCCATTTAAAAAAATTTTACATGAAATATCTTTTATTCATAAGTGTTACTATTTTTCAAACACACCAAAATAAGTAACTTGGATTGATCCAACATACTATAGTTTACGGAAATTAAGAAGTTCGAACTTAACACAGGATCAGCATAAATATTTTTATATATTCGCATGCACGTTTGCGGTAAACTTTGGTTCATTGTCTTAACCTCAATCGCGTAAGTAATAATTATCAGCCGAAAATAGCTTTGACTTTAGTTTTTTACGCCTCAGCTGATGCGAAATTTGCAGCGTCTATTTTCCCGGTGGAGAGCTGGGCCCGTATTTAAGCAAATTATCCTTGAAAAAAATCCCTGTGGCACAATGAGCGTGACTACACGTGGGAACCGCGCATCACGTGGAGCCTGCTGCAAAGAGGTTCATCAAACCCAGTTGTTCTCGCACCAAAACCCCCTGTCGAACTTCAATTCTTCGATGCTAGTCTTGCTATCTAACCCCAGAAAAAACGACAGCATGAGAAAGCCACTGTCCTTCGCGTGGTACTACTCTCCCATGGCTGCTGTTTCCATACGGACATCGGTCGCCCTTTTCCATTTTCCCGCACTCACCGTAGTACAAGCATCGTCATAAAGACGCATGTTTGCACTTTGCAGGATTTCCACAGTGTACCATCAGTGATGGCAAATGATTGGATTACATTTTTAAAGCTAATAATTGTTATATCAATCATACTATTTTTCTCATTTTTACTCACATATTCTAATAATTTTTCCCATCAATTATCTCCAACAAATCTATTTATTACAACTATACATTTATCATTTTCTGTTAATTATATATTGCTCAAAATATTCTCTTTTATATTTCCCACCATTTTTCTTAGTGGCAAAGTTAAATGGTCTGCAATTTCTTTCAATTTAATCCATTTGATGTCTACAACCTCCAAAATTATAGAGTATTTCCCTCACAAATTGCATCTCTTGTATAATACAAATTAGGATCCATCTACAAGCAATGTTTATCTTTAATATTCTAACATTTACATTCTAGAAATGTATAAAATGTAAATTCAATTATGATGATGCGAGATGGTTATAAAATTGTCTAGCTGCCCAAATGGTAGCCAAAGTAACATTTAGTTTGATCCCTTTTAAGCCGACTTCAAGTATGAAGGCTCCATAACTATGAGCATATGGGAGTTAGCGGAGTTAGTGTCAACACCCAACTTGGTGAATCAAATCTGGTATTTACTTTTTAAGAAATTAGAGTTGATATTTTCAAATGGTTTACATTGCTTGTACTATTCATTTGATTAAATAGTTGGTCATGAATTAAGCTTGTCCAATCCGCTAATTTGATACTCAAACTCATTTTAATTCATCGACCCACAAAACATGTTTATAATCTACTAGGAGTTAGCATTTTATTAATATTTATTTTAAAGTTATTATTAATAATGGAATCAATATTTTAGTCAATAATATATATGAAAGTTGATATTTTAAAATTTAATTAGATGATCAACATTAAAACTCTTTGTTCCTTATGTAGAAGTATATTTAAATACTTTATTGTTATTTTTATTATTCAACTAATTGATAACTCATTTTACTAAAGAAACTTGTAACTTGATCCATTTATGTTAAATGAATTAGAATTAGGGTTGAGAATTTTACAGATAAATTATAAATGAATTATGGTTAAAGTTTTTTAAATATATAAGGCTAGGGTTAACATCTAATATGGTTATATGAATAACTCAACCTAGTTACAACTTCCATAATTCCCTAGAAAGTATCATTTGAGCAAATCAAAAAAATATCATTTGAAAGCCCAACCCAAGTTTGAAATTATCACTCCTTCCACTACATTAGTATCCCTTGAACCTCGGACTTGTTAGTCTTTAAGAGTATGCCTTTCATTTCTAAATACGAAATACCCTATAAATATCAATAAATGTGAATTACAAGGCATTGGCTCAAATTTGAAATCACAGTTGTTGGTGAAAGACATAATCTTAAAGACTAACCAATAAGGAATTAACTTGGAGAATCCTTTGATTGAATGCTGGAGTGGATTACTTAACAAAAATCATGAAAAATTTTTAATACAATAAATAATCAATAATAACAATGAATTTTCAAATGTCTATCCATTTAAATTTACAACAATTGCAAAAAGCAAAAATAATCCGTAGTGAATTTTTCATATCATAGAAGTGAATAGAGGTGCAACTCGGCTAAGACGAACTCATACCTAACTAGAACCTCATAATCAGTGTTTTGGCTTACTTTCAAAAGCTTGAATTCAAAGAACTTTGTCTATGAATAAAGTTAAGATTTTAATAACATTTAGTCAATTGCAAAAGTTGACTAGATGTTAATTTACGATAATCGTGATGTAAATACAATAGACATGAAATTTTTTATGTAAAGAATGAAGTTTCAACAAGTCTTATATTTTTATAAAAACAAAACAAAAAGCTATCACTATGTTAAATTTTGAGAACGCAAGTGTCCCTATTTAGGACTATTGAGTAAATTTGTCATAACAACACTTCGAACGGAGAGAAGGACGATGGGAAGAAATTCAATACAAGTTTTTATGACATTTGAAATGAGACATTTCTCTATCTTTGGGTTCTCTTTATATGAATTTCATTTTGCACAAACAAAAGTTCATGGATTAGAGATTTGTGAGAGATGAAGAATTCAATTTGTCAAACAAATTAAGGATTCAAGGATTAATTGTTGTGATTTTTAATGTTGTTACTATTTGGTAGCGATGACAAAGGCAATTCGAACATAACAACTCAAATTATGCAACCTTAAGCGTCAAGACAACATCTGCATAAAAAAATAAATAATTGCATGTTGCTACATGCAGTGAACAGTGAACAATTCACTGCCTAAGTTATTGCGTTTACATTGTGGTATACATTTAAATGCTATCGAAAGTTCAAAACTGTTGTAATCTGCTGTATATGTGAAGATTTTTTTTTTGACAGGTATATGTGAAGGTTGTGTGCAACTAAAATATGTGAGTTGCCGTTGTGGAATTTGATTCATTAGTGCTTGTCTACTGGCTGAAAAATGATATGGAGGTCAAATCTTACCGTAGGAGCTGGATAAATGAAATCAGAAGATTGAGTAATAAATTTAAATGTCTAGATTTCAATCACGTGCTAATACATGGGAATCAACTGGCATACTATGTTGCAAAGTGGGGGTTGAATTCAAATGGGAAGCAAATGGCCTGGGTGGATCACATTTCAATCTATTTTCAGCCAACAATTTATAATAATTTGATGTGGATGGATGGTTTTTCGAAGTGGTTCTACCTCCTTTCTCTTCTAGACGTACATAGTTTTTTATGGAGAGAAATGACTGGGATAACCATCCTTGTTTTTTGTATTGCACTGTAATGCTATGAATTATTGGAATATATATATGTGTGTGTGAGTTGCATAAAATGACAACATGTGAAACAAAATTTTACGCTGCTGTCTAAAATCTGTTGCATGTGTGGAATTTTTTTAGTGGAATATTATGTTTAAATTATCTTATATCGTTTATATTTATAGTGATATTTATATTATTTACTTTTAAATTTGTTAGTTTTCTTTATTTATCTTATTTTGAAATGATGTATTTTTTCTAAAAATATATTATGCATTATTATGTTTCTATTAAAATTAATTAGGTTGCGTGTTATTTATTTGTTTGTTTAATTTTTTCGCTATTATATATTAACGTGAAAATTTGAAATTTTCATTTTTAATTCAAATGAAAACTTGACTCCTCAAATTCAACCCAAATTGATTTGCATAAATATAATTAGAATTTATATTTTATAAATAATATTATAGCTACTGCAAGAATTTAGATTTTGCCAGTATAAACAGGTTTTGGGCCGAGGGGAACTCAAGCTGCACCCTTAAGAGCGGATAGGCGTGTATAAAAAATATAGATGTTTATGATCGGAGTGTCTATAAACTACAAAAATCTTTTTTGCTAATTAACTTCGGCTTATTTCTATAAATAGATCTATCAACAACTATTTGTGCTGTAACAGAAGCGACTTCTATGTTTGCAGAGATTATTGTTTAAAAAATATCAGTATTTACATTAATCAGCTGATTATATATTTGAGGATATGTTTGATAGCGAGTAACCATCAAGAAGAAAATTACAACGAACTATTCTTAAAAAGTGAAAAATGATATAATGTGACATCGATGAATTTTTTTTTATATCCGCGATATTAATAATTATTAAGAGCTAAAAGTACAAGTATAAAATAAATAAGTCACAATTCAATAAAACACGGTCTGCGTGGATGAAGCCTCCATGTAGCGTATTTTTTTTCCATCCAAAAATTTTTCAACAAATTTAAACCATTTATTTTATTCAATACCTTTTGTTTGATCATCTGATCAGAAAATTTTTAAATTGATCTTATATTTTTAGAAAATTAACATCCTTAGGAGTAAATATATAATAATTGAAATGTTTTAAAATATATGTTATGCATAAAGAGTATGTTTGGTAATGATGAAAATCTGTCAACTTAAAATTTTTCAATTTATAACTTTTTGCTTTTCATAACTGCCATATTTTAAATCATTTTTCACATTTTATTATGCAACTATCTTATTTCTTTAATAATTTGTTAACAATACTCATATGATTACCTTATATGCTTTAATTTTATCTTATGTACACATCGGTACCCATATTCTACCACGTCAATTCTTCAATATTAACAAATTTTACACAAAAAATATTATTTTAAAAGTGTTATCAAATGTTAAACACGCATTAAAATTTTTAAAGACTGATGAATAAATAAACATGGACAAATGTGATAAATAATTCAAAATTTAAAAATAGATATTTCAAATTTAAAATGCAACCCCCTTCACTAAGTTAAGCCCGAAATAACTTAGATTAATTGCATGAAAATATAAAATATCAATTAAAAATATTATATAGTGATTGAAAATATAGTATTGTTGAGTATTTGAAATATCAAATTGTATTAAAAGGAGCATAAAAAGTATTTAACGTGAAAAAATGTAAAGGGGAGCATGAAAATAAATACATACGTTGTTTAGTTGTGTGTCCAGCGTTATGCGTTGATCAGGAAGGTCGACCTCAGACAAACATGCACCGATACACAACCCATAACATGTTTAGAAAAAAAAAAACTACAACAAGATGATGTTAGCCATGTCAAATGGAGTAACCAAAGGAGCTAAGCTATCATGCTTGAAGTAAACAGACATGCCTACTTATTATGTGTGTCTTATATTATGTGTAGTTTAGTTATATGAGTTTAGGATTAAGTATTGTATTTGAGTAAGTTTGGGATTGTGGATCATGTATATTTCAATTGTATGAGATTGAAATTCGTATGGTGTTGCGCAAGTATCAATTAGAGTCTTATTTATAGATGTGTTAGTCAGGAATTCGGTAAAACATTGAAAAGTATCTTGTTAGAGTGCGAGAGAGTAAATTATCATAGTGTTCTTATTTTGGATATGTGTGAGTCATACAACAAATATGTGTAGAGTATTTGGATGTGTATCTGTGTAACCTATTTATTATAGTGAATCGTCATATCTCTTCCGCAGTTTTTCCTTACTGATTTAAAGTGTTTTCTATGTAAATCTTAGTGTCCTCTATGTGTTATTTATGTAAATTCTAATTTCCTCTATGTCTACCTATATTGTAATCTATGTCACGTTTCACAACAACATGATAATCTCATTACGTATTTTATTTACTTGTAGTTATTAATTATTAAATTAAGTATATTTTTTCGTCCTTATCTTCATATCCCAATTATCTTCTCATATATTTTTCTCCCAATATCTTATATATTTCTATTTTATTTCCATTTTACCCCTCCCGTCCATTACGTTTCTTTACAACACCACCCCATGAGAGATTAAGAACTAAATCATGTTGGCTTTTTTGATATGAGCGTTTTATTTTGAATTTATGCGGTTCTCATTATTCCAACCGGGACGCGGCATGGATTGGACTTCATGCAGGTCTACATACGGACATGAGTGGCGAGTGAAGTCGGCCGTAGGCGAGTGACGCTGGTCCAAGAATCTCTTGTGAGAGAGGATAAGGAAATGCGCGGAAAACCACACGCGAAGAATGTCTCAAAAGATCAACGATCATTCGAACCATCATTCGCGCAGAAAAGAATTTTGGTTTTCGTCTTCATAATTTTTTAAAAGAAAAACATTTCGATTGTTTAATTTCGATCAGCTTCTACTTTAACTTCTATTTTGCGCATTATGATATATTCCCTAGAATATTTTTTGACCGACAGAAAAAACCAAAATCTCCAAAGGAAAT
>JAXCLR010000063.1:60690899-60702740 GCA_035584095.1 Annona squamosa | reverse complement strand
CATAGTGGAGCGGAAGCCTTTGCTTTGAAGGGATGTGATGGACTTCATGCATATCATCCATCTTGAAGGGGAGAGGAATTCGAAGATTCGTATACTTCAATTAGTGAAACTTCATGGCAATTTTCAAATTCTACCGGGATGATGATCTCGGGGTCGGCTTCAATGACCACTAGCTTTCCCGCCGATATGTACTCGAGCTTTTGATGAAGAGAGGACGGGATGGCTCCGGTTTGGTGCAACCAAGGTCTTCTTAATAACATGTTGAAAGATACGGGGATATCCAAGACTTGAAAAGGGATGATCATAGTGTTGGGTCCCACTTGAATTTCTATGTCTAGCTCGCCCAAGACCGTCTTTTGAGAGTTATCAAAAGCTCTTACATGGTAGTCGCTCGGCCGCATTTGATTCATCGGGATTCCAAGCCTTTTGATCGTTCGTAGTGGGCAGACATTAAGACTTGCTCCGTTATCAATGGTTACCAAGGGGATCTTCAAGCCTTTGTATCCGACCGTGATGCTCAAGGAATGCTCATGGTTGCGCCCTTCTGCGGGAAGCTCTTCATCGGTGAATGTGATGGCGTTGGGGGCCATTATTTGCCCGATCAAGTGAGCCACCGCGTCGGGAGTCACCTCCGTGGTTATGTGAGCCTCGCTTAGCACTTTAGTGAAAGCCTCCTTATGCTTGGTTGATGTGCATAGTAGCTTCCATATGAATATTTGACCCGGCAAAGACTTGAGTTGTGAAGTCATGTCATATGGTGGTTCCTTCTCCGGGTTGGTGATCACGTTGCGAGCCAGTTCCCGTCGATAGACTCGGCCATTAGGGTAGATGTTGCCTATCTCCGAGCATTGAGGATATTCCCATGGGATCCTGTGCGAGTCATATATAGGCTTCGGCTTAGCCGCTAGTACCACGTGCTCTTGATGAGCATGAGCGATCTTCAAGTTTTTCACGGCCGGCAACACAAGGTAATCTTAGTCATGCCCTTCTTGAGGTATATGGATGTTCCTGGGAGCGGCTCCTTGTAGCGTGATAGTTTCTTGCTTAGCCCGTTGGAGAGTGATCATATAGGCTTCATGACTGGGCTTTGCGGGTCCCTTTGCAACTTCTATGAAGTTTATGTTCGTTGCATTGAGGTTCCTTGGTTCATGCATAGGTAGAGGATTTTGGATCACATCCTCATGAGAGCTGGATGAAATTTTGATTTTTCCCTCATCTATTAAGTCTTGGATGACATGTTTGAGGGTAAAACATCTTTCGGTGGTGTGGCCTTTCCTTTGGTGATAGACACAAAACTCATTTTCTCGGTAATTTTTTGGAAGGAGATTAAGTGGGGGCTTCGGAGCTAGAGATGCAAGCATATTTTTTTGGATGAGCACGTTGAGGACATCGGTGTAGGATTGGACAAGAGGTGTAAAATCTCTATGTGCTTTTATTTGAAAAGGCTTAGGTGTAGTGTCTATGGCGTTTACGTCCGGGGTCTTCGAAGGATTACCATTTTTAGGTTCTTGCTTCCTTCGAGTTGTATTCCCCTGATAAGGCTATAGAGAGACGGTGTCGTATTTGATGCCCGCCTCTACTTGGTCTCCGGCTTGGAGGAGTTGAGTGAAGTTGACGTAGGGGTGAGAAATGAGGTATCCCGAGATGCTCGGGTGTGCGGAGTTGATGATGATGGAGATTTACTCATCCAAAGGCAACAGGCTTTTCATTTTCGCCGCCAATGCCTGCCATCTAACAACGTACTCGGAGAACGTTTCGTCCCCTTTTTGCTTGAGTGCTTCGAGGTCGGCCCTTTTGGGAGTCATGTTTAGCTTGTAGGAGAAGCGGTCCATGAAAGCCAAAGAGAGTTGTTCCCATGTTTTGATCAACCGGCAATCAAGCGATGTGTATCATTCCAATGCGTCCTTCTTTAGGCTATGTTGAAATAGCCTTATCAAGATCTCTTCGCTTTTCACTAAGGGGTATAGGATGCCACAAAAGGCCTTGAGATGAGCTCGCGGGCATGAGTCCCCTTCATACGTAGGTAGAGCCGGTATCTCGAACTTCTCGGGCAACTTGGTGTCGGGGAATGGGCATAAGTCTTCGATTTTGGCCGAGGGTAGGCCCTCCCCTTGATGTTGACGGATTCATTCATCCATTTCTTTTAGTTGGTTTTGGAATTGGTTCTTAAGGTCTTGGATTTCATTACGGCCTTATTTTAAGACCAACTTCTCTTCTTCATAGTGATCATTCTGAGAGGATGGTTGAGGTCCACCGTCTTGCTCTGGAATCCGGGATTTATGGGAAGATGGTTGGGGTCCACCGTCTTACTCTGGATTTGAGTTTTGTGAACAAAATGGTGGTGTAACCGTGTTCTGTCCGCCTATTAGAGGTTGCCCCATGTTTGACAGGACTTCCTCTAGCTTTTGCAACCTCTTGTCCATTGCTGCCATGCAGGCTTCAATAGACTGCTTGAACTGATAATCCCGATCTTCGTGATGTGAGGATTGTTCGGACTCCATCATAGCCGCTCTTGATCTGGTAACCACGGGGCTTCGATCTACGGTCGACTTGCCTTGCCCCCTAGCTATGGTGAAATCCTGAGTCAATCAATAAAAAGAGATTAGTACTTACAGACAGATAATGAAGGAGATCAACCTTTGGATGGATGCTTGGAGGTCCAGGTCCTTTTGTATGTTCTTTTTTTTTTTTGCAGGTTTTATTTATTTTAAGTTCCACGCGTGTTTGAGGTCCAGGGGTTCGGGTTTGCCTGAAGTGTCTGTGGAGAAATGATCAGTTCGCTTGAAGCGTGTCCGAAAAAGGACCAGTTCTCTTGAAGTGTGTCTGGAAGAATGACCAGTTCGCTTGAAGAGTGTCTGGAGAAAGACCAGTTTGCTTGAAGCGTTTCTGAAAGCGTGACCAGAAAACACTTAGGTTATGAAAAAGAAGTGATTTTTATGCCGGATTTAACATTAATCAGTTTCATTCTTGCTGGAAGTTGTTCCTTTTGGCTCGTATTAGGTGTCTTGACAGTCACAAGGCGGTATTCAGCAGGTTTTCACCAGTTCTGTTCGGTTTTTGAGCTGGACGCCTCTGGACCTAAAAACTTTTTAGATTTCTGCGTGATTTGGGCAGAAAGTCTAGAAACTCGCTGCCAGGAGACGAGATTTCTTCTGCAACTTGCTGTTCAGCGTGGACAGAGCTCCGATCTCCCGATTTGACCCCTTTGCGCTTGATGTAGACCAACAACGCCGTTCCCATTGGAGTCGCAAAGCTGTAGCACCCGTCGGGAGCGCCACGGTGGGCTCGGAATGGGTTTCCCGGGCCTTAGAGATGTAGATCGTGTTGGATGACAACGTGCGCTTAGATTTTCTACATCCACATGGGGAAAAATGAGTTAGGCCTCACAGTTTTTTAGAAAAATTGACATATGGGCGTTTTCTTGGGATTTTGGCGGCATGACGGCTAAAACGGGGCGTTAGCTCAAACACGCACACAAGAAAACAAACAAAATGGAGTCGCTACCGATCTTTAAAGGAAGATTGGCCCCTATTTAAAGTAATAAGGCACTAGTAATACAAAGAGCTGGTTCCGACCTTCGAGTCGAAACAAATATGAAGAAATCTGCCAACCCGAGGCGGTTTACACGGCGCAAAAAGGGGAAAAATAAAAAGGGTATAAGAGAGCGGGAGAGATAGAAAAGGAAAAATAGGAAGAGAGGCGTGGAGCGCGTAGAGCACGAAGGCCGGGATGCCGGGGCGTTGCTGCAGACTCCCGTCCTCCCCTTGGGATGCCTCTCTTCAAGTGTGTCTAATGAGAGGGGAAACTCCTCCTTTTATAGATGGTGGGGTGGCTTTGGGCTCCCATGAGGTCATGGACTTGGTTCATGAGTTTGGGCTTGAGTGGGATCATGGACTTGTGACTTGTCAATGTACTTGGTTTGATGGGCTAGAGCTTGGTTTTAGCCCATGACTTTTGGATGGGCCGTTGTAGAGGCCCAAAATAGTGGAGAAGCCCGCTTCCGAGGCTCGGTGGGCTAGAGCTTAGCGAAGCCCGTTTGTTTCGTCTGGTGGGCTGCTTTGTGGAGCCCGTTGAGATGGCCAGAGCTTCGCTCTTTGTGGGCTGGATGTTGAAGAAGCCTGCCTCGAGGCTTTGGTATAGTTTCGCTCATGTGGGCTGAGTGCGGGATGACCCGCTTAGTTGCTTGAATTTCCTTTTGCGTTGAATTTAGTTGGGCTTGAGATTTATTTTAATTGTCCATTTTTGGGGTGTCAACAGTTATTTAATTTAATTTTTTTTAAGACACAACTGGTATAAACAAGCTGGGCCAGCAACCCACATGTCCGCCCCAGTTGCGACCCGCTTTCTTTTTCAAGCACGGGCTGGATTTGGGTTGGCCCAAAATATTATTCGTATGTTTTCTTCACAAGTGTGCAGTTAGCCCGTTAAAAGCCCATATGTCCCGAACGTCGTGACCTGAGAGAGGCTAGGGGGACAAACAAACGCTCCCCATCTTGGCGTCTAAAACCCGCAAAAGACAGAACCCCGCCTAACGTCAGTATTCCGAGAAGGAAAATTCAGCAGCTATGGCTCTGATTTTCAAAGCTGCTTATCCCTTCACAGCCCATCGATCCATTTCTCAATCTCCCCTCTCCTTCCCTCTTTTTCTGCATTTCCTCAAATCAGGTTCCAGAAGGCTCATCAAACTTAGAATATCCGCATGCTCGGTCTCTGCCTCGTCTGCGGCGGCGGCGGCGGCTGCTGCTGCTCCCTCAGCCAAAACCCTAGATTCAATCCCTGGTCCCAGGAACTCAACTCGAGCCGAGAAAAATTCTCTAGAATGGGTCAGTCGGACGGCACTATGCGGGAAGCTGACGGGCGGAGACATTGGAAAGCGCGTCAGACTCTGTGGATGGGTGGCACTTCATCGGATTCATGGTGGGGTTACGTTCGTCAATCTCAGAGATCACACCGGTACTGTTCAGGTCCGTTTTTGAGAGTTCTCTCTATGAGACTTCTTTCAGAACCCATCTTTAGTAGTTCTGCTCCAACAAGGTTGGAAAATCGCAAATTTATTTTGCAAGCTTAGCCTTTTTCGTATAGAAGTCTCGTCGATTTGGATTTCTTGATTGCTACTTGCTATTGAGCTCTAAAATTCCATGACGCATGTCTTTTCATGATCTACAGATTACAACGCTTCCTGATGAGTTTCCTGATGCTCATTTCAATGTGAATAAGCTGAGGCTTGAGTATGTTGTTGCTGTAGAAGGCGTTGTTCGACCTCGGCCGAGTGAGTCAGTAAACAGGAAGATGAAAACTGGTGCTATAGAGGTACGACCTTCCAGAAAACCTTCTTAGGCAAGTTCTGAGAATATTGGGGGTGGTCCTTTGCTAGAACTTCTGGGTCCCTATCAATATTGAATTCTACAGATTGTACACTTCAGCACAGTGGAATACTTTGATGGTCTCTTGCTTGGGCCATGAAGATAATGACATAACGGCCTGTTGGTGACAGAATTCAAAATTTTCCATTTACATTGATGTTTGTGACGTACATGTACTACGTTTTTTTTAAAAATCATAATTGGGTATATTGATGTACTCTTAAGGATGGGTGCTAGTGTCGCCATGCCAGGTGGCTGCTGAAAATGTGCTTGTTCTGAATTCAGTCAAAACTTCATTGCCTTTCGTTGTTACTACCGCTGAGGAGGCCAAGGAGACAGTAACAGAGGAGATCCGCTTGAGGTAGCAGAATTTTGAATTCCAAATGATGCATAATGTTCCCTGTATTGTTGAACAGTTACTTTGACCCTTCTGACTGGGTTCTTTGATGGGTTTATTTGCAAGTTGGATAGAGAAGAATTTTAGCTAGATGCAAGAATGGAGAAGTGACAAATATCAATCAAATTAAATGATAAATTTGTATGTCGGTTAGACTGATCATTCTTCATAGAATGCTGTGTTGAACTGCGAAGGAACCACATGTTTCTGGCCTAGGGTTGCCAGAATTAGGATGTTAGGATGGATAAGTTGTGAGCTTATCAAATATCGACTCAACATGAATTATTTTGTGGAATCTATCAGTAGCAAGAGAAAACAATAAGGGGAAGAAAGTATACTTTTGTGGTTGGTTGTTTCCAACAAAGATCAAGAGCTACACTTGTAAAGAACAGTGATTTTATTCAAGCTGAAAGCTATAAGAGGGGAAGGTGCAAGGATGGATGGGTATGTGAGGTGTTAGGAAAGATTTGATGACACCTTGTTAAATAGAGAACATAATCCAATACTAAGTTAATGGCATGAAAGGAGTCATGTAACTGACCCCACTTGTGAAAAAAATTGCAGATGATAACAATGACAATGGTATTGTATGTGTTGTCATGTTATGATGTCATGAACATTTGTTGGTCTGTTGTCAAATTCAGCGTGATGCCCCTAGAATTTCATATTGGTTGCGTACTTGGGCTTTAAGCCTGCCATCTTCTTAGCCATAAGAAGTGCCTATCTGAGAAGACCACGAAACTTAGTGGAGTGAAAGTGGATAATACTTCCCTTGTGCTAGGTTGGGCTGTATTTTGACATTATGAATGTCAAAATGGGTTGCCCAAGGGAAACATTCTTGTTTAGGATTCCTATTTCTGTTTTTTGGGCTTGTCTGGTTAGGGGGAAAATAAAAATGAATTAGCAGCATAGGTAATGCACATTTCAAATTTTGAGGAGGCCATATAGATCCACCTATGAAATCACCTTGATGGTCGAACTTTTATTTTCTATTTTTCGTAGAGAAGTTCTCCTTTTCTGCTAACCAGTCAGACCTTGAGTGTTTTTGTGCTAGCATTCATTAGGGGCAAATGTGAGTGCAATGACCAAGTATGCTTATCAATTATGTGCTGGTAACTATTCTAGATATCGATGCCTTGATTTACGCCGTCAGCAAATGCAATCAAACCTCATGCTGCGACATCACGTGGTCAAGCTTATCAGGCGATACCTGGAGGATGTGCATGATTTTGTGGAGGTTTTTATCTTTGAGCTTTTATCTAAATGAATATTCTTACTTCTTCTCATAGGTATGACATTATCTTTCATTGTCATGCAAGTTGTTAGCTGGAAAGTATCCTACTACAGGCTTAACTTCAGGATTCAAATCATGCATTTGTTTGATCTCCAAGTCTCTTATGGTTGGTTGTAAGCAGATTGAGACCCCAATGCTCTCTAGATCTACACCTGAAGGTGCTCGGGATTATCTTGTACCTTCTAGAATTCAGGTACTCGAGGTCTTCTAACTGCCATTGATTTTTGCCACAGATCTCAAAAGCTAAATGTGTTCGTTAATTGATTTCTGATGGTTGTCTGTTTAAACTCCTGTGATTTCAGTGTATTTTTTGATGGGTGCTGCTTTGGTTTAACTTGGTTGCACCAAAGTTTTTCATGCAACCCCATGGATGGGGGCCCATTTTGACGATGGAATAAAAAAATCAGCCATTCACATTGTTCAACATCTTTATCAGGGGACCAAAAATCATCTTGATAAGAATTGTGGGTGGGCCACATTTGCTTAAAAAATATATTTGTGTAAATTATGAAAAATGTTAGATCCATTAATAGATGCTTTATAATGTAATAATATTTTATAAAGTCCTCTATCCACATAGGAATGATGTTTTGGAGGGTTTGGATGTTGAAAATACAACTTCAAAATTGACTTATAAATCAAACAATTTTGTTATATTATTCCACACATTTTTCGAATGGGGCCCTTGCACATTTTTGATTTGAATGAAACTTGGTTTCTGGCAAAACAAATAATTCTGAATGCATTGGGTAAGGTGGATTTCAGATCATCATTAAGGTGAGCCAAAATGGATGGGCTACATGAAAAACTTTGGTGTAACCTGGTTACATAAAAGCTTAGCCATGTTTGATAACAAGTCATTCCCTTTTACATTTTACTTGTCCCTTTATTGATTGAATTTTACAATATAGTTACGAGTTTTGTTTTTTTATCTAACTGAAAGCAATGTTCAGTCCCATCTTGAGCTGAAAACTGACTTCTAAAGATCATGACACAGCCAAATCCATATTTTGCATTCTCTGCCCCAAAATTTCCTTTCAAAATATTTCCTTGTGTCGCTTAAGTTGTACATATACTTTTCTATTATGATTCACTTAAGAATGGCTTTTGAAGCCAGGAACATTCTACGCTTTACCGCAAAGTCCTCAACTGTTTAAGCAAATGCTGATGGTTTCTTCATTTAACAGATATTATCAAATTGCAAGGTATATTTTCATTTTTTTTTTCTTGTTCTGCTGTTTTACTGTTCTTTTTTTCATTATGATTTTGTAATGTATGTGTAGCATTAAGTACCAAAGGCTTCTATGAGTAAAAAAATAAAAAGTACCAAAGACTTCTATTAGATAACTCAGACAAATTATCATTAAAATGAGTTTATTGAGGGAAGTTATGGCCATATGTCATATCCAATTTCAATATGAAAAATGAAGATTGTTGAGGATTCAATTCATACTTTTTTGAACATATGCGATGTCCAACTTCTATCTTTACAATTGATAATTTACTGGATCCTCAATCTTGGGTATTATGCTGTGATCTATCAGATTATCATCATATCTAGAAGTACTTCGGGTCTCTGCTTGGTAGGAATTTTGTGAAGAATGTTTGTTTTGAAGAAATAGATGTATGGCAGAGATAGGACCCCTAATTCAGTGTGAGGCCTTAATGTCCTAACTTTTGACTACAATCTGAGAGATATTATCTGGTTTGAGTTATGAAAGAGAAAATTTGCAGCTTTTGTTTTTGTTCCAACTGAGAAAAATGGGGACTATGATCAATATAAAGCAGAACAAACGTGGTATTTATGGCTAGAATGTTTAACATGTTTATTATTTTTGTAATGTTGTTTTCTTGCACAGGTGTTTTCGGGATGAAGACCTCAGAGCTGATAGACAACCTGAGTTCACTCAACTTGATATGGAATTGGCATTTATGCCTTTTGAAGACATGTTACAGCTTAATGAAGACTTGATACGACATGTGCGCCTTCAGTCAATTACTCTTTTTCAAAGTGTATTTTCTAATTTGTTATTCCCTTTTTTCCCTTCCTGCAAGTTTTTGATTTAATGTTTTTGTAGCAGGTGTTCAAAGAAATAAAAGGAATCCAACTTCCAGACCCTTTCCCAAGGCTTACGTATGCAGAAGCAATGTCTCGATTTGGGTCAGACAGGCCAGATCTTCGCTTTGATATGGAGCTTAAAGATGTAAATTCTTGCTAAGATAGTCATCCTGTGGCAATGTGAACATAGGACATAACTTCTGCATAGGAATAAAACGTCCATGTATAAATTTCTAAAGAGACTGCCCATTGATTCTTTTATCTGCTGTGAAAATTGGAAGTGGTGGCTTACAATACATGGTTTTATGTGCCCTGGTAATCCTTGTCAACCTTAAGATATATAAAATGAATTTCATATCATCTATGATGGATTAGCTGCAAAATGTAGCTTCATAAACGATGGTGGAGAAATGTACTTTCCTGAAGAAAATATCTGGCAAACTAGGACAACTGGCACACCATGAGGCGTTGTGATTCAAAAGATAATTTTAAAAAAATTGTCCTCTGAGTAGTAATACATTTTGGTAATTATGAACTAACCATTTTAGAAGTGTCTCCTGATGTATCAAAAGCACAAACCATAGTATATTGGTGTGTTTGTGCCTGTATGGGCTTTTTTTTTTTAAAAAAAAAATTTTAAAAAGAGTTTTCAAACAAGTCTTTAGAAAAAAAATTGTGTGGAAACAATATTCATGGTAGTAAACAACATTGTACATGACACTTTATTGGGTTGGGCACAGATCCCTTACTTTAAATTAGATTTGTTTGGAGCTCATTTAATTTCCAAACAAGATCCATTCATCAATTGAAATTCCCTGGTTATCAATCCTAATGAAACCTGAAGTTATTAAATTATTTTAATTAGTGTGTGTTTGCATAAATTGGTTGGTGTCTCTGAATTCCCCGCCATTTTGTGAAAATGCAGGTGTCAGATGTCTTTTTGGAGACCAGTTTCAAGGTTTTTGCAGATACTTCAGCAAACGGAGGGATCATCAAGGTGCTATGCGTGCCTTCAGGTGCACAAAGATATTCGAATACAGCTCTTAAAAAGGGTGACATTTACAATGAAGCTATCAAATCAGGAGCAAAGGGTTTACCTTTTCTCAAGGTTCTTGACAATGGTAAGGTATTTGACGTGTTCATCCTTCAGTTGCTCACATATATATTCCTTTTGGGATGTGGCAGTTTTCACCACGTTGTCTGTGGAATATTTTCTCAGGTGAGCTTGAAGGGGTTCCGGCTTTAGTTTCAAGTCTACAACCCTCAAGCAGAGAACAACTATTGAGATTATGCTCAGCAAAATCTGGCGACCTTATTTTGTTTGCAGTAGGTCAGCAAGCATCAGTTAATAGAACTCTTGATCGTCTTCGACTATTCTCAGCACGAGAATTAGGAATGGTTGACCATGTAAATTCTGAAACTTATCCTGGCTTTTCTTCGACGAACTTTTAGTGTACCTTCTCCTGTATTTGTTGACGATATATTTGTGAGATAACATCCTTTTTGTTATGCTTCGACTGTGGGAGCTTTAGCCAACATTTTCCATATGCTAGCGTAAATGAATTCTGATGCAAGGCGTAACTGAGTCAAAGTGATCGGATCATTTGGTGTGTGTGTGTGTGAGAAATACATATTCACAAGAATTTTTGAGGTGATAGCTTGTCATCTAGCATTGCTGATCATTTGGTGTGTGTGGTGTGTGTCTGTGTGTATGCGAAATACAAATTCACTTAGAATTTTCAAAGTGATATCTTGTCATCTAGCATTGCAGAAATGTCATAAATTTTGGTGAATTCCATATTCCTGAGGCTAGAATATTAAGGTGTTTCACCACACCTGCGAAGTTGGACCTCTCTTTTTTTTTTTCCCCTTTCCCTGATGAAGGGAAGTCAGACTTACAGTCACTTTTTGTGTGTCATAAATTTTAATACCACATTAGTGTTATTCATATTGGAATTTTTTGCTGCAGAAACAACAGATCTTATTAATGTTAACTGTTGTGACCTGATTGGTCTATTTGCTTTTATGAGTTAGTAATTGGCAGGATGTGCTGCTTTTTGTGTTTTACTATCCTGAATTACTGTTGTACGCAGTTAGATGTCCAATTTTTAAACTTTGTTTTAGTTTATATTCTCATTGAGGAATTTTGTTTTGCTGATCCTTCCTTTATTTTCAGTCAAAGCATTCAATCCTGTGGGTGACTGACTTTCCAATGTTTGAATGGAACAGTTCCGATCAGAGGCTTGAGGCAAGTGGACTTTCTATTTCAATCCTACTGAGTGCTACATAATCTTGCTGTTTCAAGCTATTCTAATCAATCTGCATCATGCTGATGCTAGGCATGGTCCATGTACATTCCATTCCAGACAACATAGAGAACTTGCAAGAATGACATTGAAACTACTAAATGAGAAAATAGGATATCCACAACTAAATGATGGTCTGACCTAATTAGTGGGGATAATGCATGGTGGTGGTACCCTGATGACATTGAAGAACTTGCTGTGATGTACATGCTTTGAGAACCTTAAAAGGATGGGAAGCTGATCTCCTGCGCCTGGGAGCAGGCAGCGTTGCCTGCTCCTGGGCACATACACATTTTTTTTTTTTAATTTGTTTTTGAAAATTTTTTCATGAAATTGTTAGCCCATGTGTATTTAACATGTGTATAAATTTTTAACATTTTTGGAGATTTTTAGATATTTATTTTTGATTTTTGAAAATCAGT
>JAXCLR010000063.1:60657305-60690799 GCA_035584095.1 Annona squamosa | reverse complement strand
ATATGAGCCACACGTGTGCGTATGGCACTCTCTGTATGGTTTTCATAAGTTACAGATGTTTTCTCAAATGGGTTGAAGCTGAAATATGGGGATGATCTCAGCCGTCTGTTGGGACACCCGCAATCTGTTGAGATGTGGGAACGATCTTGCCTCCCTCGGCGGGGCTTACATTTCCAATCTCTCCATTCCGATACAATTACGTTCCAGTGCCCTTTTTTTGGCTGCATACACAGGAACATTTTTAAATATATTTGGGTGTATTTAATCTGTTTTTCTTTTATTTTTTCGAAATTTTTTTAGATAATTGTTGACCTAAGTGTATTTAACATATGTATTAAGTTATACCATTTTTGAAGATTTGTAAATATTTTTTAAATTTTTTTAAAAATGAGTAGTTTTTTCAATTAAAACCTCCACTTTGTGGGAGACCAAATTGATGTTGAATTTTGACATGAGGTAGCAGCAATGTGAGACAAGTTGTTTACCCATGAGGGGTTTCATTAGTGGCAAATTCAGCCACTTAATTAGTCTTAATTAACCAATCGAGGCTAGCTCGGTTGGTCGTCAGTAGCGGCTCAGAACGGCGTTTTGCGGTTGGCGCGGGATCGAATCTCATTCGGGATTTCGGTCCCAACTAGATGGGTGTGGGAGCAGGTTGTCTCCCGGGTAGAAGAGGTGTGGGAGCAGGTGGTCTCTCAGGTGACTGTTGGAAGCTGTGTCTTCCAGATTTTTTTGGGATGTTATGTGTCCCCAGATTTGTAAGAATGTCTTAAATCTTCAGTATAATATGTGTTGAGATACATGTAATTATATATCAATAAAAAAAAGTCTTAATTAGGCCCATGTGTTTAGAAAAAATAAAAAAATAAAAAATAGGTCTCCTGTATGTAGGGACGCCAATCTCCTGCACCCACGTTGCCTGCTCCTGGGCGAATACAGCTATTTTTTTTTTTGAAAATTTTTTCATAAATTTGTTAACCCAAGTGTATTTAACATATGTATAAATTTTTACCATTTTTGGAAATTTTTAGATATTTATTTTTTTAATTTTTGAAAATCAGTGGCATTTTAGTAATTTAAAATTACCTAAAATATCACTGATTTTCAAAAATAAAAAATAAATATCTAAAATACTTCAAAAATGGTAAAAATTTATACACATGTTAAATACACCTATATTAATATTTTTATGAAAAAATTTTCAAAAAAAAATAAAAAAAATATGTGCGCGCCCAGGAGCAGGCAGCGTTGCCTGCTCCCGGGTGCAGGAGATCAGCTTCCAAAAGGATGAGCCTTCATTTATTTTTTGAGGACCTTGCTAGATATGTCCACCAAATTCAATTTTTAGCTGTCATCACTACTAACTTGGTAATTTTCCCTTATTTTGCATGTGTCCATGATATATTTGTTTTCATTCATTGCAGTCTCTTCACCACCCTTTCACTGCCCCAAAACCTGAGGACATTAGCAACCTTTCTACTGCCCGTGCTTTGGCTTATGACATGGTGTACAATGGTGTGGAGGTATGTTCCACCAATACTTCTTAGCTGTCTTAACTTGAAGTTTTTTGCTTTCTTTATTCCTTTTCAACCAAGGATTATATAACTTAATGAAAAAAAGGAATAGCTAAATTCTCAAAGCAAAGATCAAAGACCCCCCCCTGGCACATGAATTTGAAATCTTTTCTTAGGGTCTGTTTGGGAAGAGAGAAAAAATACAGGAAAAAATTTGGTGGAAACTTTTTGAAATGGATAGGGTAATGATGTGATATGATAGGGGCACTGATTAAGAGTATAGAGGAAAAAGTTGAAATAGATAGGTAGTTGTATGGGAAAATGCGAAAAGTAGGGAAAGTAATTTTTTTTTCTTTTCCTATTTTGCAAACAGATCCTTTGTGTTATTTCCAGAAAAACGTGTATTCAGGTTCCAGTATGAATGGAAGGAGCTGGGACTTCCCTTGGAAGCGATTATTGTCCCTAGGAAACCATAAGAAAATAATTCTTATCTTGAGCTAGTACTTTCAAGTAGGGAACGAGGGAATTTTCTAGAAAGCATAGTAGATGAAGGGAACCCTTGTGCATTGCGTCCCATAAGAATTGGGGGAAGTTACAGAGTAAGATTTATAGGTATGTGGAGGGCAAACCAACTTATGTCTTTGAGAAAACCACATACAGTGCTCTGGAATATTGTTACATTGTCCAAAATTCACACAAGATGTTATCAGAAATTTGTGTTTGAATAAATTTATTGAAATTTTCTAAGCGAAGTTATGAAGTTAGATTTCTTTCTTTCTTTCTTTTTGCCCCCCTGTTGGATTGCAAACTTTGCATTCAAGGGGACAACACTTCTACCAGTCTTTGAAGCTGGGACCTCACCCTTACGTTTCTGATGTGATACGACTGAGCTAAGCCCGGGTTCACTGAAGTTAGATTTCTTACCTCTGATACAACAAGAGGAAAGAAAACATAGGAATGATAACCAGCTGAATGAGTGATCTGCACTAGACCATGTTCATAGCATTGTATGTGGTTGGAAAGCCACTAAGATAATTGGGTAGCCTTTCACTGGGAAAGAGAAAATATACACTAGTATATAACGAGAGAGTAATCTTCACTACCTGATGACACGTGCGAGACTCAGACAGTTGGAATTATTTATCCATTTGATTCATGCATGCAGGCACAGTCATTCATGTTTTCTGTGGCATTGTTCATCTATTGCAGACATCAATTTTGTGATTCTATGAGATGACTTAGACCACGTACTTGTCGTTTTGGGCTCGAAATTGATCAGTTTTTCTGTTACTTGTTTTGATTCAGATTGGCGGAGGGAGTCTGAGAATCTATAAACGTGAGGTCCAAGAGAAGGTGTTGGAAATCGTTGGTATCTCTCATGAACAGGTCAATCCCTTCATTTCTTGCACCTTTTGGTTTGTTAACTAATTTTTGTCAGTCGATGAATGGAGATGAGAAAACCATCAGTGAATTTAGAAAAATGCTTCTTGATTGAAAAAATCGAACTGTTCATGATTCACCCAGAACATGATTGTTTTTATCATGTTCTAATATTACTGCTATGAGAAGGATATTTAAATCTATGATTCTGAAGTTAAGTAATATGCAGGTTCGCTGTGGTCCATGCTTAACAGTTAGTTGAAGATGGTTCAGCCAGTCAGTGTCAGTTAAGCTAGTGGCTAGATTATGTTATAATTATATATGGGTGAGCTAGGTGTTGCATTAGTGTGGGAATATTCTCAACAGTGCTCCAAGTTTCACCATTTGACAATGTTCTTGAAGTCATGGCTGATCCTGGGGAAGCGTCCAAGGGTTGATCCCAACACCATTCCATGATACACATAGATGTTTAAAAATTTGAAAAAAATATATACACATATCCGAAAATGGTAAAACTTAGTTTATATGTTAAATACACTTAGATAAACAAGTGTATGAAGAAAATATAAAAAAAGTATCACATAGATGTTTAAAAATCTCAAAAAAAATCTATACACATATCCAAATATGGTAAACCCGGTTTATATTTTAAATATATTTAGATAAACAAATGTATGAAAAAAAGACAAAAAAAGTGTCTCAAATGAGTTTTTTGAGTTAGGATAAGCAAGCCATTTGCTTAACTTGGGCTAACAGGATCATTTCTGATATATATCGGTCTCGCTTCTATGAAACCATTTTTCTATATAAACCCCTCAATTTTTATATCTTGATGGTTGGTGAAAAATCTACTCCATCTATTGTGTTTAATATTATTTATAGTAATTTGAAAATTCTTTTATTTGTCTAATATCATTGTGCATAGGCTCCATTGAAAATCAACGTAATAAAAAGGTTTAATCTTAAATATCAATTTTAAAGTTGTATTTTCAAAATCCAGATTGTCTAAAATATTATTTCTATATGAATAAATGATTCTATAAAGTATTATTACATTTTAACACGTGTAAATGGATCTAAGCATTTTTCATGGTTTGCACATAAATGTATGTTTTTCAACAAATGTGGCTTATAAACGTACTTGATTGGGATGAAACTTGGTCTCTTAAACGCACAAGCGATGTTAAATTTAATTAATGGATTGAATTTTCTATCAAAGATCAAAATCTTAGAAATTTTAGGGGGTTGCATGACTTCGATTTTATATAACTTGATTACATAGAAGTAGAGCCCTATATATATCCAAATCAAACATGTTTATGAGCCCTATCTTAAAATGGTATAAAATCAACGTAATAAAATAGTTTAATGTAAATATCAATTTTAAAGTTGTATTTTCAACATCTAAATTGTCAAAAGTATTTTTTATGTAGATAAATAATTCTATAAAGTATTATTATATTTTAGTACATGTGAAGCCTATTTTGCATCGGATGGGCCATGCACTGTGAGGCCCACTTGACTATGAGTAAGAAATCTACTTCACTCATTGTATTTAAAATTAGTCATTTTATTGGTATACCAATTTTCATCCAAATCCAACATGTGCATATGCTCTATCTTAAAATGGTATAAAATCAACGTAATAAAATAGTTCAATGTAAATATAAAGCTTAAAGTGGTATTTTCGACATCTAAATTGTTTAAAGTATAATTTTTATATGGATAAATGATTGTATAAAGTATTATTACATTTTAACATGTGTAGGACTTATTTTGCAGCGGATTGCACCGTAAGTATAGTGCAGTTTATCTGCACATGATGGGTTCTTATATATATCTATATCTAGAGAGAGAGAGAGAGAGAGAGAGAGAGAGAGAGGTGGAGCTTAACTACACCAAAATTATGGTGTAGCTACCTTAAAATGGGTCTCACACGATCATAAAATTATAGTCTACTTCACCTATTATATTTAGAATTACGTATTTTATTATCATACCAATTTTCATCCCAATTGGATATGTGTATGAACTCCATTTGAAAAAGTTACAAATTCAATGTAATAAAATACTTTGATGTAAATAATGACTTTAAAATTGTTTTTTCAACATGTAAACTATTTGCTATATACTTCATATATGGATAAATAATTGTATAAAATATTAATATATTTAAGTACATGTGGGGCCCATTTTTGGTCAAATGCATTGTTAATTATGGTGCAGACAAATGCGCAGGAACATATCTCATATATATATCATATGCTTTTTTTTTTGATAAGTAGTCTCGTATGTATTTAAATATATTGATACTTTATAAAATTATTTATCTAGATATAAATTTTATAGAAAATAGTTTGTGTTGAAAAAACAACTTTAAAATTGTTATTTATATCAAACTATTTTATTACGTTGAATTTGTACCATTTTAAGATGGGATCCATACACATATCCAATTGGAATGAAAATTGGTATGGTAATAGAATACATAATTCCCAATCCAATGAGTGAAGTATATTATAATTTTATGATAATGTGGGGTCCATTTTGAGGTAACTGCATCATAATTTTTAGTGCAGGTAACCGTGCTTGAATATGTGAGAGAGAGAGAGAGAGAGAGAGAGAGATTACCAGAAATTAGCAGAAACGCCTCATGTCTGGTAGATATTCTGATTTCGTGATTTTTTGGTTGCAACTGAGAATATGAAAACACATTTTGAGTCTAAGACTCTTAGTGTCTCATGCGTGGAAAAGTGGATCTACACCATATAATTGGTTGTTACTTGTCATTATTCTATGGTGTTTTTTTTTTTTTTTTTCCTTCCATTAACTTCTTTGGATTACTGCTATTTTATGTACAGGCTGAAGAAAAATTTGGTTATCTTTTGGAAGCTCTTGACATGGGCGCTCCTCCACATGGTGAGTGCTACCCATACTGAAATGTTACCTAAGTGCTAGGAAATATAGATACAAACCTTAAGTACATTCTTACAGTATTGCTCCTACGGGTAAGGAATTGAGCATAGTTCAAGCATCAAATGACTGGGAAATGGAAGTCAGTGCGTGTACAGTCTTTCACTGTTCTGATTCAGGCTCTCTAACATTGTTGCTTCTTGGATAAGGAGCATTAGTTCAAGCCTCCAGGTGCCTGGGAATATGGATAGTTGGGCCAAATGCTGTCTCCCATTATTTCTTCGGTACCAATCATTTATGTTCTCCTGTGGTATCCTCTTCGAAAACATTTTTTTAGATCCAGGTCAAGGTAACAGGTGTATGTCAGCATTTTCAGCAGAGGCATCTTTTTCTAGTTCACGAGTCACATGAGATTCTCAACTGATAGACCTGCCACAAAGATTTTCAAAATGCCACAGTGGGCTTTTCCCATATCAGAACGAGCATATATTCAATGACTAAGCAGTAGGTGGACAGACATGATGGGATGATGGGCCTTCCAGACTTATGGTTGGACATTTTTAAGAATGAATTTAATGATGAGATGATATTACTTGTGATGGATGGTCGTGTTCATGTTCTTAAATAGTTAATTGATTGGGCTATTTTCCTCAAGGTTGTTCTTGGCAAGCATGAATGAAACAAGATTGGCAGTTCAAACTGCTGACAATTGGACACTATTGGAGACATATGGTGATGTTGTAGCATTTGATTGCTGAGTCCCAAAAAAACAATAGATCTCCGAATGCTTTAACTCGGTGCTAATTGTCAAGCATGCTACTTACTAGGCTTTCATTCTATGAATTTTTTTCTAATATAATCTCCACAATTTTTAATATCTTGATAGTTGATGGAAAATCTACTCCATCTATTACATTTAGTGTCGTGGTTTTGTTACGAAAATTCTTTCTTTTGTTTATGTCATTTTACATGCGCCTCATCTTCAAATGACTTAGTGTCAAATATGAAATTTAAAATTGTATTTCAACATCTAAATCATATCAAATATTACTAATATATGGATAAATGATTATATAAAGTATTATTATATTCTAATACATAAATAAAAGGATCTAAGCATTTTTCATATTTACACAAATGTAGCTTGCAAAAATATTTGATTTGGATCAAACTTGTCTTGTAGCTAAAAAATGATGTTAATTAGAATAAATGAAGTGATTCTCTGTAATATTAAAAATGGAAAAAGTTATATAGAATTGATTCTTAGTTATATAGAAGCAGAGCCCTCTTTTTGATGTTTTCTATTTAAATTTACTTGAGTTATAACCGTTTTGTGCACATCCAAACAATTGGTCTTTGTGTCTTAATTTAACAGAATTTCCATCATATATTAGTTTGTACATACACAACCGTGAAAAACATGCTTCATTCCATTCACTTCCTGTAATAATAATAAAAAAAAAAATGTAAGAAGGTATTTCACAAATGGTTATTTGAATTTGTGTTTGTCTTGTGTAGGCGGAATAGCATATGGATTGGATCGATTGGTTATGCTCTTGGCCGGGGCAAATTCAATCAGGGAAGTCATAGCGTTTCCTAAGACCTCAACAGCTCAGTGTGCTCTCACTCGGGCTCCTTCAAAGGTAGATCCTCAGCAGCTGAAGGACCTCTCCTTTCCACCCTCTCAATAGATCACCGTTCAATGTCTTGTAAATCGTTTCAATGTTGGTTAAAAACCACAAATCTAATTTATGAAGTTGCACCTTCATCGCGCTTGTGCGTGCGCACACACACTGGGAAACAGGGTGCCATTTATGGTTGGGCAATTGTATTTTTGCGCATCTAATTAATCAATTTATATAAGGCTATGATCCTTTCCGTCGACTTTTGTAGGATATTCCGTTTTGTATTTTACAAATCACTGATTCAAAATATAAGAGATGGTCGTCCTGATTTCCTATGTTGGATTTGCTTGAATTGTTATTCAGGAATCAGGAGACGTTTGTAATTTGTATGCAGCTGTTGTTGCATGAATTGTACGGCAAGAAGCCGTTCAACTTCTAATTTGCTTAGGTCATGGGCACATGTATTTGATAAGACTTTTTGGAATTATCCAATGCAACGGCAATGACGTGGGATACAAAAGACGCTGAAATCTACCCCTCTTTGTGATCTTCCAATTTCCGATCGAATACTTCCGAGTTCAGCCGCAGCGGTTGCAGGCAAAATTCTTTTTCCCAACTTTCTCATCCCTGTGTGGGAAGGCATTTTTATTAAGTAATTACCATTTTTCTATTATCGACTCCAGATCTGTTCATACTATCCAATTTATTTTATCTTTATTCCTAATAATTAGTTTTTAATATTCGCCACTTATATTTTGAAAATTTTCTGTAAATTTATTTCCTATTTTTCTCTTATTAGCAAACGTACGCATAAGGTGTAAAAGAAGTGGGGAAAAAATTATGAGAAATTTTTTGAAAAACCATAATTTTTGAAATATGAGATAGAAATGTAATCAAGGTGTCAAATCGTATAAAAATGAGTAAGAAATTTTTTTAGTTTTGTTTTTCTAGTTGTTTGTACGTTTTGCAAACACGTCCTTTTTTGCGGGGATTTTTCAGTCATAGTCGTCAAGGTTTTTGCTTTTGCAGTCGCATGCTGCTTCTTGTTGCACGTTCTGTTACATGCAACCAGGTAATATAGAAATGAAACTCTTTTTAAATACTGAGGCCTAAGTAAATTTCTGAATTAAATGGAATGAATTTTGAAAAGTTAGAGAATAATATAATATGGCAGGGGTAAACAAAATAGATAAAATAATTATGTAGAAAAATTCAAGAAATGATTAAAATATAATGTTAAAAATGATGAAAAAAATAAACTAGCCATGTAGTCAAAACGTTAAATCAACACAAAAGGTGAGCAAGAAAAATCCCACTGATCGTTCGTGCTAAAGGCTCCCAAGCATTTATTATCTTGAATGAATAAGGTATAAAAAGCAAGACAAAATTCACTGCAGTTCCTTTTTCCAAAAAAATATTTTTCTAAATGCTTTTGGTTGGGTTAAAAAAATGTTAACCAAAACTTTTCAATTAAAAACTTTTCATTCTTCATAATTATTATATTTTAAAATTATTTTTTCATATTTTTTTATACAAACTATCCTACTTTTCAATTATTTCCACGAAACTACCCATATAACCAATCTATCTATTTTAATTTTATTATCTTTACACTTTGTTATTAAACCAATCATTTCACATAATTTTCTATCAATTTAACAACTTCTACTTCAAAAAATTTTCATTAAGAAGTTTCTCCCAACCAAACACACAAACTGTTTATCATGTTTATTTCTATCTATTTATTTATAATTTTAAAAATTACATGTATTTAAAACTTTTATAAATTATATAATATATATTTTTATGAAAAGTTAATAGTTATATATTTACTTTTAAAAGATGCAAATTTTTTTAAAATTTTTTATGACAATATTCTTGTAGCATGATAAAGTAAATTATATCAAACGAAATAAATAATTTAAATTTGAAAATGAAGGATAACATAGATTCTATATGTAGCCTTAATGTGTTGAATCATTTATCAAAAAGCAATATTACTTATTTGAATCTTACTAAAGTAGTATGTGATTGGGTTTTTTGCTTTTTGGTTCTTTTAATCTTGTGTATTTGCTTTTTAATTTGTGAATTGCGTACTTTTACTTTTTAGACTTTACAAATTTGTCACATTTGCATTTTAAACCCTATCATTAATGCAAGTTACTAAACAAATGAAAAATCTATCAGTACAAAATTTTTAATGATAATGTTATCCTTAAAAGGAGTTGAATAGACTCAACTTGGTTATAACAAAATCGCACTTCTCGTAAATTTAAGTTAACTCATAAAATGAGTTGACTCAACTAGTACACTACAAGAACTACACCATTCGCAAGCTTAAGTGACTCATGAAATGAGTCAACTTAACTAAGTTGTAAAGGTATTTTAGACTTTTTATTATACAATCGTTTAGTGGGATGTTTTGGCAATGTATAACCTTAGGGTCTAAAACGCAGATGGGTAAACTTATCAGTTGAAGAAATAAATACACAAAACTCAAAACTCGCGAGTTAAAAAGCAAACAGACAAAGTTAAAAGAAGCAAAATAGGAAAAATCCATCCATGAGTACATTGAATAAATAATGCATATATACTTTTCTCAAGATAGCAATGTATATACATAAATTTTATGTATATTATTAGGATGTTTGGTAATACTAAAAATTTATCAGATTAAAACTTTTTAATTTAAAATTATTTTACTTTCTATGATTATCTTATTTTTAATTATTTCTTCACTTATTCCTATACAATTAACAACTTTTCAATCATTTTTACATAATTATCTATACATTTAACATATTTTTTTAACTTTATTGTCTTTATTCATTATCATTATTTTACATCATATCAAATCATTATCTCATTTTAAAAACTTTTACACTAAAAATTTTTCATCAAAAATTTTATCACTTCCAAGCGCACCTTACATCTGGTATATAATAGTCATATATATAATAATTATAGTTGAAAAATTATCAAGTATATTTAGACTATTCCATAATTATAGCGCAATCCATGCATGGTATACCTTGCATAATCATGAACAAGGAATCCACCTTACTTATTATATTTAGAATTGTTCACTTTATTAACATATTAATTTTCATCCAAATACAACCGATGTGTGATCTTCATCTTAAAATAGTGCAAAACCAACCTAATAAGATAGTTTAACATAATATTAAGTTTAAATTGTATTGTTAATATTTAAATTGTCTAAAGTATGACTTTTATATGAAAAAATAATTATATAAAATTTTATTGTATTCTAGGTCATTCTACGGTGCAATCCGTTTGTCACGTAATGGAATCTCATTATAGTATATAACATATATAGCCCTTAGACCTCTCCCTCCCTGTACAATTCCTGTTTTGATCTTGACTTCTTAGGCTCGTGTTTAGTGAAACAATTTATTTATATCGACATCGTTGGCCTGTCCTGTCCAATCAACCACCCAACCTTTTTTCTCGTCTTAGCAACTGGCATTATTGCTCGACTTGCCACTGAGGCAGCAACGAGAAATCCCATAAAGTCATCACAATCGGTTTAGAAGATTTGTTATTCAAACTTTTAAAGGATACCCGCGCACACGTACATAACATTCCCAATCTCATCAAAATTTAAGTATTTTTTTTTTATATAATTTACGTACGGTTTTATATTTTTAATTAAACGTGTCCATAGACATAAATTTTATTTCAATAGAAACTTATTTTATTAGCTAAACCGATGATATTAAAGGTATGTTTGAGAATTGATATAATTTTTACATGAAAGTTTATATTGTAAAAGTTTTTTAATTTAAATAATGTAATATGGTAGGGATAATAATGAGGAGTAAAAAAAATTAAGTTAAAATTAATATATTAGTTTGATATCTATTTGTATAAAAATGATCGAAAAATAAAATAATTGTACAAGAAGATAGAAAAAAATTAAAAATAAGATAATTATAAGATTGAAAATTTTTAAATTAAAAAGTTTTAATTTGAAAACTTTTTGTATTTACCAAATATGCTTTGAATACAATAGATAAAGAGAATCTTTAATCAATAATTAATATATTAACAACAAATGAGTTACTGCCTTACATTACAGCGAAGCCTTAATGATACGCTATGCTCCCTATTTAACTAGTGCATACATGTACCCCAATCGAGCTGGTGTCCGTACCCTAGTCAATGATGCACCAAACCTAGTTAAATCAATTAATACAGTATTATAAAAGCTTCTTAACTCGTCTCAGAAGAAAAATGACAGTTTCACATTACACGTACACCAGTTTACGTTCTCGAAACGGTTCTTTAAGATATCTTTATTTTTTCGGTGGGGTCCAGATGAGTTTATATCATATCCCAAATTTTATCATTTTTAATTTTTTCTATTTTTTTTACAAAATTTTAAAACAAAAAATTTCATATTTCCCAAGTGCAGGAGAGTGAGATGGGTGACATTTTTAAATTTTTAAAATTTTGTTAAAATATACAGAAAAATTCAAAAATGATAAGCTTTGGTATATAATTAAAAAAATTGGGCCCATACAAAAGAGAAGAAAATTTTAGAAATATAAAAATGTATAAAATATATGAGATTGTTTCTCATTATACTGTAATATAACTCTTTAAGATATCCTTATTAAAAAGCTTTGTTTTTATGAAATTTCTCTTCATGTAAATCTTTTTATTTTTTTTATCTTGATATTTAATGTAAAATTCAATCGTTTATTCTATTTAACATTAGTTATATCAAGCACATAATATATTCTCCTTAAATTAGTTTATTTGTTAAAAATACCATATAAATTATAAGGAATACATGTAAACTTTAATGTTATGTATAATTTCATGACATTCTAATACTTTATTTAATGGATTTAAGTGAATTTTGAAATTTATACACATTATATATATTTTGATGGTACACATTTTATATATTTTTAATGGTGTAAATTACTACGATTCCGATTGAAATGATTTTTTATATCTTACTTAAACGGTTGATGTTGAATGCAATCATTGGATTAAATTTTAAATAGTTATTGCACATTCTCAAGAATTCAAGAGGGCCTAAATGAGAAGGAAAAGCCACGGAAGCACTAGCATTTCCCATTCTATGGTGAGTTGGTTTAATTCTCCATAGCTGTAGTTTTATGCATATTAGTTAGCGGCCTGCCGTCTCCTCAGAATTTTTTATAGTAGAATCCACTAATTGGAATTTTAAAAATATTATTAGAAAAAAAAAAAAATTTTATAAGATATTTTGAGAATTATGTTTTGAATATGGTAAGAATATCTCAGTGTCTTACTGTAATATAAAGTTAAAATGATGTATAATATATGAATAAAAAAATGAGAAGAAAATATATACGAGAATGTAACAATATGCACTGAAAAAAGTCAAAATTGTATAGAAAACAGAAAATCTTATACCAAACCCATCCCATTCAACGAGATGTTAGACGATCCTTGGGAACACCAAGGCCAGGTTAAAACCTGACAAACGTATCGTCTACTTTCATAGAACACGCACCGGAAAAGTACAGATTAAAAGATCAATATTATACCATTATCGCACTTTACATGCGGTAAGGGGGAAGTTGTATGGAAGTTCTTCCGACCAAACAATGCATTAAAAATTGGGCTGATTACGTTGGCTGGTGCGTCGAAACACGTTTTGGGTCCGGCCTTGAAAACGCGCGGCCAAATTACGCTAAATCATCTCTCTCCGCCTTCTTCAGTTTTTCATGCCGCACCGCAGCTCCCTGTAACCGTACGCAACCTAGCTAGCGGAGCAAATTTTTATTTTTATTCTTCTGGCGACCCCCAGTAGAGTAGAGCAGGACAAGACTACGATTTCTCCCATCCCTGGAGTCCTCCCCTAAGTCCTCCCGCGTGGCCTTCTTCACCTGCTTCTCAACTTCCAGCTCGAGAAGAGCTGCAACTGAACAAGGGAATCAGGTTTTTTTATTTTTCATTTTTTTCTCGGCTTTCCTTTCTGCAACCCGGCGATCTTATATGATTTTAGGTTAACGTCATGGCCTCGCCAGGCTATCTCCGTGGATTTCTCATTTCCTGACTCCTTCACTCACATGATGATTACATCACTGATTCAATTCTTTGTTTCTCAAATTCCCGAGACGCGTCTTCATCTGAATTGGGGCCTTATCTTACCTGTCTTCATGCTCCTCTCTCTCCCTGAGTTTTTACGGTCAGGTTCTTTATGTTCCAGTAAGGATTGGGAATTGTCGGCTGACCCTTTTCAATTTTTTTCCCATGAAGTCATGCTGTTATATGGCTTCCACCATTCAGAATTTGAGATTCAAATATATATATATTTCTGTCGACTGGTTTTTTTACAACGCGAGGTGACTCGTGGAGTCATCTGCAAAAAGTTCTTTCGAAGAAATATTTATCGCTAACAAGGAAAAGGAAAGAAAATTATTCTTCCTCTTATCTTTCCCATCCATTTCTTACATGATCTGGCATTTACCCACTGTAACGATTTTCCTTTTTAATTCATATACTCTTGTAATTTTTTTTAAATTTTTTTTCTATTGGTAACGATGGAAAAAATTATGCGCACCAATCCTGCTGCTGAAAAAGGCTTTTTTTTTTTTGTTTTGGTTTGTACGTCGAATTTTACATTTTTTTAAAAAAATTTAAAGATCAAAAAGCATGTATCCATGCCCTTTTATTCTAAAAAAGGAAATATGTAAAATATTTTAAAATTTAAAACTTTCAAGCTAATAAATCTAGGTGGAGCCCACGTATCCATGAAAAAAAAGAAAAAAAATTTTTGGCTGCATGGGATCAGTGTCGAAGAATTATTACAAGAAAATTTTGATAAAAGTGAAAGAATAATGTGGAATAATGTGATGTGATAGGGTACTAATTAGGAGTTAAGATGATAAAAAATAAAATAGATTGGATAGCTTTAATGATAGATGTGAAAAAATTATTGGTTTGCAGAAGTAATTATAAAAATTAGGGTAGTTAGGTATTTAAAATGTCAAATAATATTAAAATACGCGAATAATATTTACTTTGTTGCGAATCTCATATCTTGGTAGTCTGCTTTTTCAAATTTTATTTTATCCTCCTTTACCCTTTTTTCCAAATCTCCAAACGAACACATTAAGATGCGACCTCTTGGGCAAAACCTTATTTAGGAAAAGGTTACTCCAATTGATATTTTTTTAAGGCACAAAGGAGACTTTTAGAGGATAATTCATTGGACAATCTGTTGAAGGATCTGGATCCTTTAAACTTCTTTTGGAGCTAAATTTTTTAGAGCCTCTGGTTGTTTTGGGAAGCGACTGAACATTGTCACCAAAAATGTGATAAAAAGGTGAATTCTGTGCTCAGAAAAGACACCTACCACACTCAGGAAGATAGGAGGAATATAGCCTTATTGTGATAAAATGTAATGTAGATTTGTTTAGAAATGTTGGCTGAGCTTTCTTTCACTGGCCAATCTGCAGCCATTAATCTCTAGACACTTTGTTAGTTACTTTTATTGTAACCTCTTTTTCAACTTATGAGTTTTATTGTTAGAGAATGACAGAACGTGACACCCAGATGCAACATGACCACCATCCCAACATGTAAAGACTTTGCTATTAACTTTTGTAGGGCCTTTTCTCTAAGTATCATGAATTTCGTCATCAGTGAATGGCAAGATGTCACCATGTGTAATGTGCTCGGAAGTTACAAGAGTACAAGAACAATGGCCAAACACAGACACTAGATTATCAAAATTTTTGAAGTAACCAATGTCATTCTTCGAAATGGAGGATATATTTGTTTTATGCCTTAATGTGCCAAGAACTTTTACGGAAAACGTTTCCTATCAAGTTTCTAGCAAACTAGCCACCAGGGGTCCCACCCTGGTGGTAACACCCTTGTCAGATATGTGGGAGGATGGGTGTTCAACTTTTGGCGAATGTATCCGAATATTCATTTCTCGGTAGTGTGTCCGAGTTTAATATAGGTGGAGCTTGGTCTCCATATAGATAGGTGGGAGTTTGTTCCCGTTAATATGAGCCTGAATCTAATAGCGGATGTAAAATTGAATAATACCAAACAATCAAAAAAAAGTTTCTAGCAGACTATTGTTTTGAATCTGTGACCATGACTAAATGGAAGCCCCTTCTCTTTGTTTTAATTAGCTCTAGTTTAATGGGAAACAGTTTTCTAATTTCATACTTTTGTCTTAATTGCTGTATAAAAGCGATAAAGCATTAGTATTTTTTATTTCTCTAGCACGGCATCATCACTGACTTGATAGACAAGTTATTGATGTTCAATACTATTCACCTTTATCACTGATCATGGCACCATCATGGTCAAAATTTTCAGGTGAAAACATGAGGCCCATTTTTTGATGTCATCACTAGTGTGGTTGATGGCATGTTATTCCATACAATGCATAAAAACTTTTCTCTTAGAATATGTTTGGGAAACGATAAAACTTTTTTAGTATAAAACTTTTTGAAATGAGAGAAAATGATATAATATTATAGGGGGTTATGATTAGAATTAAAGAGAATAAAGTTAAAATAAGTAGGTTAGTTATGTAGATAGTTGTGTATACATGATTGAAAAGTAAAGAAATTGTATATGAAGATGTGAATCAATAATTAAAAAATAAGATAATTGTAGAGAGTGAAAGTTTTAGATTAAAAAGTTCTGGTTGAAAATTTTTAATGGTAACCAAACACACCCTTAGACTTAGTAAGCTTCAGCACTATTGTCACCATAATTAAAAGGAATGTTTCCAAATTCTTTTTATAAATGCATTTCCACTTATGATCAGCGAGAAAAGGCTGAGTAATGCTCAGATTTAGTGGATCAGATTGAATTAGTTGGATTCAATCCGTATATTGTCCTGTTTTCAAGACACATCATTGGGTTCATTCTTAGATGTGCCTAAGGCCCTGGCAGACAGTTTAGGGGCAATGAGATAATACTCTCCTCAGGTTATGGTTATTTTTGTTTAAATATTATATATTTCAAATTTAGCATTTCAAAACTTATTAGACAATGGTATTGTGGGCAGTACATTTGTCATGATCGGCTATCTAAACTTATGCTTAGCATTTCATCCCACTGTGACCTGTTTCAAGGTCTATCCAAATTTCTGACTTCAGTTATTTTAAACAATGGCAAAAACTAGTGATGGAAATATTATTGACTTAAGTTGCAAAAGACCCATGCTCTTTACATTTGATATCTACAGAAGGCTTGGGTTCTCTTGGTGAAATCTTCGAGTTTCTTTGACAATATGTACTTTTTTATAGGCATTGAAATTAATACACCCAACTTAATTTTTTTAAAAAAAAACCTCAAAAGTTCCTTAAAAAGTGTTTTTACTGATGTCCTTTTGTCAGAAATTGGGCATCAAATCCAACTGGTATAAAGATTACCAACACCACAAGTAGGGAAAAGGAAAATCCTTTGCTGCAAAGCAGAACAAAAAGAAAAGAATTTCTTATCAGTGGAGTTGAGAACCAATAATACTGAAATCAGGGACAGAGACCGTGTCTTGATGATAACAATTGTCTTTTAGATGGCTAGAGCAATCAGCCTCTCACTTGTAACTCAAGAAAATGTACTAGTTTGAGTGAACTTGAGAAGGGAATGCCTGAATCATGGAATGGGTATCTTTGGTTGGGCTGCCAGTCATCAACTGTGATGAACAATTTTTGTGGTGTTTGACTCTTTTAAGAGTTTGCTGTCTCTTTGTTCTTTTTCTGGTTTTCTGCAGCTCATCAAGTTTGTTGATTGAAATGGAAGCCTTTCAGGTCTTAACTCTTGTTTCTTCTGCAGGACACATACAAGGTATCAGCAACTACAGAATCCTATAGGTTTACCCTTTTAGATTTTGGCATGCAAAAAGTCAGAGAGCACATAGGCATGATTCCATTGTGCTGAAAGTCGGGGGGATATCAGCATTGCTTTCTGGAATACTGTAGTGAGAGGATACCATGCCTTCGCTTCAGCTATTGCAGTTGACTGAACATGGTCGGAATTTTCTAAGTTCGAGGAGGTACTACCTAATCTTTCTTGTTTTTTCTGATACCATTTTTGGTGGATTCGGGTTCAGATTTAGGTGCACAATGGGCTGAATGACTTGTTTGCTGAGTTTATCCATATGTATTCAGTTATTTCCAGTGAGTTATAGCTTCTAAAACACAATCCCAGCTGACACAAGACCTTAATCCGTGCTTCTTTTGGGACCGTTTATCTTTTGGACTGTAGCTATCTGGGAATTCTATACCTAGCAAGCAATGGATTGTTAACTTTTTTCAAGTTTATTCACATTGCAAACTGCTATTGCTTGTAATGTGATTCAATTTTCTTTTCAAGTTGCTGCCTCTGGCTTCTGCTAACAGAACAAAACAGGTTTTATGTGGATCGAAGTTGTATTTTAAATAGTATCAAGCACCTTTTTTGTTTGAGCACCTACCAATTATCACTATCGCCAAATCTGCATTCTGGATTGTTTCATGTTTTGTGCTAGCTATATGTTCATTGTGTGATAGCCGGATCATTGAGAAACTTTTATTTCTGATTGTTAGCTGTTCTTGTTTGACTGGTTCCTGATTTTACAGCTTTTGGCTTCATCCGATTTCATGAGTTATCAAAGAAATGTAAACTATACCCTCGTAATAATTTGCATTTGTTGATGATCTTTTACTTTTGTATTTTCTTTAGTCCTTTACTTCCTGAAACACTTGTATGATTGTTTTATATCAGGAGAGTGTTGGCTCTAGCAACAGGTGTGCTATTTGCCAGTGGGACTGCTGCATATGTGCAATCAAGGCTGCGTAAAAGACATGTTCACCCTGATTCTTTAAATCATGGAATTACACCTATTGGAGACAATAAAGAACGACGAAGCAGCGCAAGAAAAGGCAGGTTGAGATCTCTGCAGATTCTTGCTGCAATTCTACTCTCACAGATGGGCCGAATGGGTGCACAGAATCTCCTAGCTTTAGTGGGGATAGTTGTGAGCTTCTTGACCTCCTTTCTCATTGTCATATCCTTTGCTTGTTGATCCTCCTTGTCTCCAAAGCAATGCTTCTCTAATTTAGTTGCACGTGGGGTGCACTGATATTCTGATGTATAATCATGTAACGTTTCAATGTTTTTTTTATTTTATTTATCTGTAGAGTAATTTAAATTTTAGGAAATGGCATAATTTTCTGCACATAATTTTCTGCATTAGTTTGAGAAACTTGCTCTTGCTGCACTCTACTTTTCTTTCTCTAGAAATTTGTGAGGAGCTCCACTTTTGTGATGGATGGCGAAAACTAGAATTTTCTTGTTCCAGTTAGTATGAGATGATTTTGTGTTAGAAGACCTAATTTCGGGCTTGTGTCATGTGAAGCAAAATTTGCGATGGCAGTTCATTCCACATGGTTCATCAGGTTTATTGGCTAAACAATAGAAGCATTTCTATATCTTTGTTGTTTTTTTTTCCCCTTGTTGCTTATCTGTGGAATATTTGATCTAGAATTTCTACAAGTCATGCAGATTTTTTTTTCTGGGTTTTCTGTGGAATATTCGATGTAGAATTTCTACAAGTCATGCAGAATACGATGATGATTTTGCTGAGCATCTCAGATAACTTTAAATGATTTTGTCTATCATGCAAAGAATGAACCATGTTTTGCATGGATGAAAAATGAGCATTGCCAGAGTCCTTGATGATTACTGTTGCAGGAAGGACTGTTAGCATATCCACTTCATTATCTAGGTTATTTATTTTCATTTTTTTATGCACTATTGATAGCTTCCTATTGCTAGTGCTTAACTATTCAGCTTTTGATAAACTCACTGCAGGTGCTGCGAACCGCATTAAGTAATAGACTGGCAAAAGTTCAAGGACTACTCTTTCGGGCTGCTTTTCTTCGACGTGCACCAGCTTTTGCACGTTTAATAGCTGAGAATCTGCTCCTTTGCTTTCTTCAGTCTGCTTTTCATTCCACTTCAAAGTACATAACAGGAACGATGAGTTTGCAATTCCGGAAGATATTGACAAAGCTCATTCATGCTGATTACTTTGAGGTATATGTTTCACAAAACTTCTACATATATATTGATTATTTATTTATTTTTTATTCATTCGTGCAAGTGCGACACAATCTATGCAGTCGTCATCACATAATGGGAAACATCTTATGATGATGGTGGTGGATGGATAGATGGATTGATTATTTATTTTCTGGTTGCAGAATATGGCATACTATAAAATATCACATGTAGATGGTCGAATTACCAATCCAGAGCAGCGAATTGCAAGTGACATACCGAGGTTCTGTTCAGAGCTAAGTGACCTTGTGCAGGAAGATCTTGCAGCGGTTGCTGATGGTCTGCTTTACACATGGCGCTTGTGTTCCTATGCGAGTCCTAAATATGTCTTTTGGATATTGGTACATGTTTCTGGATTTTTTTCCTCTTTGGTTTATGGGATGGTTCGATTCAATTTTACCGGGCTTGGCCATATATTTTAGTTGCACATGAAAGGGAACTAATTCCATACCAGTTGCATGGAAACACTCCATGCAACTGTGCAACTAGTTGATTTTGGACAAAAATGAGGTTTTCATTAAATCAAAACCAACCATATTATTAATCAATACATATTTACTAATGATACTAAAAATCATGTCAGAAACTTTGTCTTAAATTGTTTTATTTTTCGGAACATGTAAATACGCATTGATTAGTATTACGATTAGTTTAGATTTAATCAAAACCTCATGTTTGTTCCAAAATCAAACAGGTGCATGGAATCCTGTATATGAATACCATATTATGTGATCAAACTGTCTATAGTTCTATGTTCATTACGATCGTGATATAAAGCATCCTTATGGTGCTTTGTCCTTTTTTCAGGCCTATGTCACGGGGGCCGGCTCTATGATAGGAAACTTTTCTCCTTCATTTGGTAAATTAATGTCAAAAGAGCAACAATTGGAAGGTGAATATCGACAACTACATTCCAGGTTAAGGACCCATGCAGAAAGTGTAGCTTTCTATGGAGGAGAGAAGAGAGAAGCATCTCATATCAAGCAGAAGTTCAGGACTCTTATCAGGCACATGAAGCTTGTTCATCATGACCACTGGTGGTTTGGAATGATTCAAGACTTCCTGTTGAAGTACCTTGGTGCCACAGTCGGAGTTGTTCTTATCATTGAGCCCTTCTTTTCAGGCAATCTGAGGCCTGATAGTTCAACTCTGGGACGAGCAGAGATGCTAAGTAATCTAAGATACCACACAAGTGTTATAATTTATTTGTTTCAGTCATTGGGTACGCTTTCTATTAGTTCACGGCGGTTGAATCGTCTCAGGTAGAAGATTTGTTACTTAATTTTTTCTGTGTTCTTTTTCTATTATTTTGAAGCTAGTTGAACTACTCTCACATTGTGGCTCTTTTTTTTTTTAAACCAATTTGCTTATTTCTTTCTTTTTTATGGCAGAATTTGGAAACATTGCAATTGTTTCTAAGTGTCGCTAAGTTATTTTATGCACTTATGCATGTGTTTGCAAGTATGCTTTCATAGAATCTCCAAAGTGGAAATTAACGTGGTGTCATGTATAATACATTATGATCGAACATGTATTAATGATCAGATCAGGAGGTTTATTTTAATAATTTCATCCATGAAAATTAATTTATAAAACTCAAGAGTCATTATGTGCTTATATTTTAACTGTGTATGTAGGGGAAGATGACCTTCCCATGATGCAACTGCAGAAGAGGGGTATATTTGGAAGGATGACTTAATGTAAAGACTGGAAACATTTTGTGAATTGGAGAATAACTGTACCTGATTAAATTCTATGCCCTGATTCTAAGCATTAGCAGCTCCAGTTTCACCTTTTGCCCTACAGTTCTGTCATAATGTGTTATTAATACTTGATGAATGAATTTTCTTTCCTGTTTCTAGTACTGCAGTTTTTGAAATGTCAGGAATGCCAAGTGTATTGCTTGTTGTTACTTTTGAACACTTGCATATTCTTGTCCTACTCTCATTTGCAGTGGTTATGCTGACCGCATTCATGAGTTGATGGCTGTATCAAGAGAACTAAGTGCTGTTCATGATGTGACTTCTCAAAATAATGCTAGTAGGAACTATCTCAGTGAAGCAAATTATATTGAGTTCTCTGGAGTGAAGGTACTTGAAATCTGATTGATTATTCTTTTTTCAGCCTTGGATCATATTTCAATTTTTTCTCCCTCTCTAATATTAAGCAATGCTTTAGGTTGTTACTCCAACAGGAAATGTATTGGTTGACAATCTGTCCCTGAAGGTTGAGTCAGGATCAAATCTCTTGATCACAGGTAATCCCTTGAGGATATTGTTTGTTGCTTGTGCTCATCTCTTTTCTTGTAAATGTGAGTAGTTTGGATAGCATGCCATGTTCTCAGTATCATTACAAGTATAGCTAATGAGGGATACGGAACATGTCAATGAGTCAGAAATTGACAAACATTGAGAAAGTAATTGAGATTTTTGAATGAAACTTGAACAAATAAATCACAAAAAGGTGACTAATAAAGTTCCTTTGTATATTGCTATGTAGGGACACCATTTGTGTAACTGCAATTGGAAAAAGTTTGGCTTCTAGCAAGTTCTCAAATGATAGTATGATACTGGTGTATATATTTCAATTGAGAACTCACTTATCGCAAAACAAATATGGTGAAGTTTTAAGATACATTTGTATATAGTTCCAAACAATCAATAAATAATTAAAATCACAAAAGATGCATATCAATACGATAAATTAGACAAATTTACTGCTACAAACAACTTAAGAACATTTTCTCTGTTTCTATTTTGCCTATTTTCTAGAAGCAGGTTCGGTGGCTGGTTGATATGCTATATTGATAAGGATTTTAATCTAAAATGTAGTTAAATTTTCAATGTTATGAGTATAATATTGATATCATTTGGATTTGGGAATATAATTTTCACCATTACTTTAGATTGTCATAGCTGTTGCTCCAGTACTCCATGCGAGTATTTGAGCAATTAAGATGCATTTATCAGTAAACGACTGAGTGGAGCATATTCCCGTCCTAATTGTCTTCATAATCACTCACTATACTTTAGATGCTTTTCTTGTATTTTGAGCTTGCGCTTGGGATCTTCATAAAAATGATTCCCTTTTATATTTGTTAGAAAGTCCAGCTGGATGTCAGGTATGAAACACATTCTTTGAATGAATATAAGGGAGCGACCATTGTTTGAAAACTAAATGTTACTTCTGTCGTGGAGTATCTCTGATTCAAATTGATGCTCCCAAAGTGATTTCTTTCTTTGCATATGAAATTTTGTTTTTTGTTTTTGTTTTTTTTTTTTTGTGTGGCTTCATATTGGCATTCTATTTCTTTATACCAATTAACAACCTCGGAAGAATTTTCTTTGAAAAGAAATGTTTCTTTATGCATTCACGCACATACTGTTTCGTCATACTCATCTTTTGTCTTCTTTCTTACTAAAGGTCCAAATGGAAGTGGGAAAAGCTCCCTCTTTCGTGTTCTTGGTGGCCTTTGGCCGCTTGTGTCTGGCTCCATTGTAAAACCTGGGATTGGTTCTGACCTGAATAAGGAGATCTTTTATGTGCCACAAAGACCATATATGGCTGTTGGAACACTGCGTGATCAACTAATATATCCCCTTACAGCAAATCAGGAGACTGAACCACTTACATACAATGGAATGGTTGACCTGTTGAAAAATGTAACTCTCTCTCTCTCTCTCTCTCTCTCTCTCTCACTCTCTCCCTCCCTCCCTGCCTGCCTCCCTCTCGCACCCCCAAAAACTCAAGTTTCATGTTCTTTGACTGATAGGTTGATCTGGAATATTTATTGGAGCGCTACCCTCTTGACAAGGAAATAAACTGGGGTGATGAACTCTCTCTTGGAGAGCAACAGAGATTAGGAATGGCCAGACTTTTCTATCATAAACCAAAGTTTGCTATTCTTGATGAGTGTACTAGTGCTGTCACAACTGATATGGAAGAACGTTTTTGTGCTAAAGTCAGAGCAATGGGGACTTCTTGTATTACAATATCACATCGCCCTGCACTTGTTGCATTTCACGATATGATTTTGTCCCTGGATGGGGAGGGAAGATGGAGTGTTCACAGGAGGTATTCGCATGCTGGTTCCACTAGTATCTTTGTCTTAGTTCTGGGATTTATTTTTTTTTTTCTTTTCCCCTTTGAATGACTGCATGGTTTGAGTATCTGTTTTGTTGAAATTTTAGGGAGGATTCTTTGTTGCCTTCAGAGGCTGAGTCTGACAGCACTAGTCTGTTGAGCTCACCAGAAAACGATCGACAAAGTGATGCGATGGCTGTCCAGAGAGCTTTTGCTTCCAGAAGAAAGGTTTGGGGATTCACTATTTTTATTCTTCTTCATTTTTTGGTCAAAAATTGGAGGTTTGAAATCTGTCTTTTGTGACCTTTCCCCCCAGCTGGACACTGCTTTCTCAAATTCAACCATAAATTCATATATCACAGAGGTAATAGCAACATCACCCCCCATGGATCATAAGATTGAGTTGCCTGTTATTCCTCATTTGCAAAAGACACAAAGGGCATTGCCGTTGAGGGTTGCTGCTATGTTTAAAATTCTGGTAAGTCTCTTGTATCAGGGAGAGCCTTTCCTCCACAATTGTTGTTTTGATTCATCTATAATCTGTATAATAGAGAACGGAGATAATCTTCGACTATAATTTCACTTTTGTTGAAAATAGATGGTTTGAAATTTGGACAAGTTTTGTTTATTAAATAACAACAACAACTACTACTACTACTACAGATGGGTTGCTCTTATTTGGTTAGCTGAAGGAGTGAAAAATGATCTGGAGTCTTCAATAAGGAAAGAAAATCTAAATCACTCCAATGACAACATGATGTTTGATTTTGTCATTTCATGCAGATTTCTGGGGGCAACTCTAAGTCAATTTGACAACATGATGTTCGATTTTGTCATTTCATGCAGATTTCTGGGGCAACTCGAAGTCAATTCCATTCACATGTCTATGGAATATCTTGCCATCTTATGAAAATATGATTGTTATTTATTTAATAGTTCCAGCTCTCTTAATTTTCCCTGGAGTGTTGTTTTGAAAGACACCGTGGGGTTTTCTTTTGCCCTATAGGTTCATGCAAGCCATGTTTTCCCCTGTGAAAATGTACTTGTTTTCTGGTATTCTCTTTTTTTCTATTTCCTCATGATTATATTCACAGTGTTCTTTAAAAATAGATTCTGCATTGTTTTGCATGACTCATTACTTATTTTTTATAGGTTCCCACAATGCTTGATAAACAAGGTGCACAGTTATTTGCCGTAGCTTTACTAGTGATGTCCAGAACATGGATCTCAGACCGTATTGCTTCTTTGAATGGTAAGCTTATATTTCTGTCCTCTTTAAAAAAAATTGTATTAAAGATCTGGCAATCCTTATGTTCACATGCAATGGCGGGAATTTGTAGGGACTAGTGTGAAATTTGTTCTGGAGCAGGACAAGGCAGCCTTTATTCGATTGACATTCATTAGTGTTCTTCAAAGTGCTGCATCATCTTTTGTAGCACCTTCACTAAGGTAACTTGACGAATCTGATTAGAAGCATGGTTATTGTTTCGTATCTGTGTTCTCTTGAAGAGGACCAAATCACATAAAACATTGCTTGGTTCAATTCCTGAAATAATGTACTTCACTGACAAATTTTGGACACCTTTGTTTTTCAGTATTTGTAAGAAAACAGAGGAACAAATACTCATATTTCATCTTGATTGCTTATGATTTATGCTTGCAAATGTGCATGTGTGGGATACATCATACATATTGTTAATATGTAAAGGCCGGTGTAGCGTTATCTTTGTTGTTGTCTTCTTTGCTACTTGCTTGCTTCTTCTGTCTGTTGCTTCAACCTTGTTTCTTCTTATTGTTGTACCTTACCTTCAAAAACTTTATCCGTGGATATTTAGACTTTCATGTGGCTATTTCTTTGTTCATTTCTACCATTTGCGCACAACACTATTACAATATGTTCTTATTTTATTTTATTTTTTAAGTCATCTAGATGTGGATTTGGACCTGATTCTCCCATTCACAGGCACCTGACAGCAAAACTGGCCCTTGGGTGGCGAATTCGTTTGACTGAGCATTTTTTGAAGAACTATTTGAGACAAAATGCTTTCTACCAGGTATTATAAGGTCGCTTTTTTATAGCATTCATGAAGCAGCATGTCCTTGTTTTTCTTTCATGGATGTTTCTTTTCCCACTTTCCTGCAAGATTTGAAATGATTCTGTGAGCATGTGTTTCTTTCACAGAGGTTTTTCTCCAGCTTTAATGTAAATTGTTCAGACACACACACAGACTCTCTCTATATATGCATATCTAATGGTTAAAAATGAAAGAGTTCATGTTTCCTTTTCCTTTTTCAGGTGTTCATTTGAAATATTGATTGTTAATATGTCCAAATGATTTTCTGTGTTTTATGATGCGACTTAGTTGTCCCTGCCACTGACAAATTTGTTACCTATGATTCTTTAGGTGTTCCAAATGTTAGTGCTCAATATATCTTAAAATGTTTCTGTTTCAGGTATTCCACATGTCAGGTGAAAATATTGATGCAGATCAAAGAATAACACATGATGTTGAGAAGCTGACAACGGATCTAGCAGGACTTGTGACTGGGATGGTGAAGCCTTCAGTTGACATTCTTTGGTAAGCCTACACTTGGGCTTTGTTTGGCTGCATGACTAACAATAGGAAAGCCCATTCTCACCTCTGCTTGTCAAAACCCTGTTTGGACGGAGAAGTTTTATACACAGAACCTGACATGCAAAATAGCGTATAAAAATACTGTATGGAAAAACAATTTAAAATTGCTTCTTCCTCAAATCTCTACTTAGCCAGTGGAACTTTTGGCCTACCACCCACCCAATGAAGCCTTATTCAATTCCTTTGTTGCTAGAAAGCTTTGATCATCTCTATGGTCTACTGAGGTGCCTTGTGGAGGAGCTGGGACCTCCGGTGTCATGTGATGGGATGAGTATTCATATGGATTGGAGATTGTCAGAATGATATATTCTAATCTGTCCTTTCCATTTTTTGTTCTGTTCTGTCTAGAAATAGTGTTGTTTTCTGACGACTGACTTGTTTCTTTAAAGCATGAATTGAATGATACATTCATGTGCTCAATCCAGAGATTTTTCTGATATGAGATTCACCCACATCTGATGAATGAAGTCCATGTTATTGTGATCTTTCTTTTTGCAGTTACTGTTGTGGATGAATTACAGATGTTAATTCCTAATTCATCCAGAAACAACCAAATTTCCTCTTCCATTTCTATTTATGTTCATTGATACATTATTTTTAAAACTGTAGGTTCACATGGAGAATGAAGCTCCTAACAGGTGGAAGAGGTGTTGCTATATTATATGCATACATGTTGCTAGGATTGGGTTTTCTGAGGTGTGCTACCCCCGAATTTGGGGATCTTGCAAGTAGAGAACAAGAGCTTGAGGGAATTTTTAGGTTTGCCTTTCGTCCTCATTTCTGCATCTGTTGTATAAAACTAAATGTCGTTACTGCAAAAGTAAACTGTTCAATGACATGCCCTGTAGGTTCATGCATGCTAGACTTCGTACTCATGCGGAATCTGTTGCTTTCTTTGGTGGTGGTGCCCGAGAAAGAGCAGTAAGTTTCAAAGTCCCCCTATTTATCTTGTTTAAATACTAAAATATTTAAAGCAATATCTTTTGCAGATCTGTTTTGTTGAAATCACTTTTTTTGATAGCACACAACTATTTTTGTATATGATTTTGCAGTTTTATCTCTATCTAAACCAGATACTGGAGCCAGCTATGGTCCATTGGGAAGACATCCCAATGTTGGACATTGGTCCATGACATTACTCCATTGAGCGCATTTTATCTTGCCATTACATCGATCACATTTTTAGCTAGCGTATGGGTTAGGTGGTTTCAAATTGAGTATACATACGGGCCAAAATGTTAGACCTGCAATTTAAATAGATGGCTGAGTAGGAGGAAATCAATTTGCTATAGCCTATATAAAAGATGGCAGATTTTCTGGATTCAACTGGCCAATCTTAAGAAATTGTATATGCTGTATGTGGGTGGTATGGGTTGTGAGCCACCCTCAACCAAGGTTGGAATGTCTAATATAAATGGTCCACGGAAATCTGAGTAAGTGCTAGGTTATGCAATGGGAAGGTGTTAGGATCCTATTTCATCCCAAAATGGGTCTCAAATAACAGAAAACTGACATCCCAAAATGGGTTGCATCATGGTCATCACATTCCAACAATCTGCACCGGCTTCTTCTGTAGGTTGAGCCAACATGAGGAACCAGATCACTATCCTTGGTTTCATGTGCCGAAGCATTTGCTTATAATGGAAAGTATCTGAGGGGAGTTTTATTTTCAATTGATAGTTTTGTCTAGCGACTTTCCATCTTCATACTGATATTTTTTTCGTGTCTTGTGTGTGCGCACAAGCGTCTTGTCCACTTTTTAGAAGTCTGTCGTGCATTCTGCAGTTCTGTAGATGGACACTGTGGCATCATCTTGGTTTTTAGATCATGCCTCTCAATCAGAGCTGGAAAATATTTTGTTGTTCTAATTAACTTCATTCTACCAGTGATAGTCCTTTTTTTTGTAACAGATGGTTGATTTGAGATTCAATGAATTGCTTGGTCACTCTAAAATTCTTCTCAAGAAAAAATGGTTGTTTGGTATTTTGGATGATTTCATCACAAAGCAACTCCCACACAATGTGACTTGGGGACTCAGTTTGCTGTATGCCATGGAACATAGGGGGGACAGAGCATTAACATCAACACAAGGTGATAAAAGGACCATATTTTTATTGCAGTCCACTAGTCTTGACATTTTGCTGCCTTCTAATTTTTTTATTTTTCCAAACATTCTCAGGGGAGCTGGCACATGCATTGCGGTTTTTGGCATCTGTAGTTTCTCAGAGCTTTATGGCATTTGGTGATATTTTGGAGTTGCATAGAAAATTTCTTGAACTTTCTGGTGGTATTAATCGTATTTTTGGATTGGAAGAGCTTTTAGATACTGCACAAAGTGGTATGGCCTTTATTTGTTGGGAATGAAATTTCTTTCTTAGAAAACTTAAAACATGATATATGCAGAGATCTTTTCTCTTATTGTCATCTTGTTAGCCATCCACAGGGTTCCATTTCCCATCATCTTAAGGGCTTGATCATCTTGTCTGTCTGACTGCCTTTGAGAACCCTCTTGATAAAAATGACTTCTATTGACTGTCCTGCATGTGAACTATCAGTTTGCTTTTAAAGAAAAGGAACATAGTAAGCAATTATCCGATGTTGCTGAACACAGCTGACTGCGATCTTGTGCAGTTCTATTCTGGCTATGAGATGCTAACGGTTTTTAGGTGTTATTCATGAGAATAATTTTTCGTCCCTTGATTTCAGCTAAATCCTGTTAGTTTTACACTGGTTTGTATTATTGTTCCTTTTGCCTGCTTTTCTTCTCATGTGAAATGAAATAATTTCAGTTTTCTCTGGGTGCATATCTTTTTTGCCTGCTTTTCTTCTCATCTGACACAACATGATTTCACTCATCTCTAGGAGTATGACTTAGTCATCAATTTGAAACCAGTTGTGTGTGAGCATTTTCTCCTGGATACCTTGACAGTCTTGTGCATACCCTTTAGAAGAAAGTGCTATTCCTGGTTTATGCACTGTTCACACCATGTTTTTAATAGTTCAATGCTTCTGCCCTTCACTCTGTTTTTGCTCAGTGTCCTGGTCATATTACCCCAAACTACTAACAAGTTCGGATGCAGATGTTTCTGCAGATGATTCTGTGGAGCTATCTGTGGTTAATGGTGTTTCTTCTGAAGATAGCATCTCTTTTCATGACGTTGATGTCATCACTCCAGGGCAGAAGCTCCTAGCCAGGCAACTGACATGTAGCATACAGCCAGGAAAAAGCCTGCTAGTCACAGGTTAGTGGAAATATAACCTTTTCTTCTTATGAATTGGGTAACTTGAAGAATCTGTGTAGATCCTAATGGTTTTGTTTGACTTCTACAAGGACCCAATGGGAGTGGCAAAAGTTCTATTTTCCGGGTCCTACGAGGTTTGTGGCCCATTGTAAATGGAAAGCTTGTTAAACCTCATCAGGTTGTTAGTGGGAGAGGGGTGCCAGGGTCTGGTATGTTCTATATTCCTCAAAGGCCATATACTTGTCTGGGCACCCTAAGAGATCAGATCATTTACCCTCTTTCTCATGAGGAAGCAGAACGAAGGGAACTCAGAATGTCCGGAAACGGTACAGACATTTTCTGTCTCATCTGTGTCCCATCATCATTGCACTCTGCTGATGACTGATTTTTGTGTGTTTTCTACCATCGATTATCATTTCTTCCATGCTACAAATCAGGCGAAGGTTCAGATGCTGCTTATCTACTGGACAGGCACTTGCGGACCATTCTTGAAAATGTTCGCTTGCTCTATCTCCTAGAAAGATATGATGATGGTTGGGATGCCAGTGTTAACTGGGAGGATATTTTGTCTCTTGGTGAACAGCAGAGGCTCGGCATGGTAGCTCACCAAATCTAAATTTTTGTCATTATCCATCATTGGAGTTGGTTTAGTACCTGGAGAATTATTGTTTATGCTTTCTGTAATTGGTGGTTTTTGCTGTGTTTGCAAGGCCCGTCTATTCTTTCACCACCCAAAATTTGGCATCCTTGACGAGTGCACAAAGTATGTTATGAACTGTATAGCTTGCTCTTTATACGTAATTGGGTGATTTTGGCCAAAAGAAGAGACCACAAATGCTTTTCTCATGCTTTTGCTTCTTTCTCAATGTAGTGCAACAAGCGTAGAAATTGAAGAGCACCTGTACAAGCTTGCAGAGGGAATGGGCATAACTGTGATTACAACCTCACAAGTGAGTATACAGGATCTTATAAAAATGCCCCTTAAACGTTTCTGCTTAACTTCACTGTGGCTATCTTACTTTTACCAGGCTCAGCTCAAAACTTTTTTTTTTTTGTTTTTCCGGTTGGACTTCTCAGCGGCCAGCTCTCATCCCATACCATTCCACAGAATTGCGGCTGATTGATGGTGAGGGCAAGTGGGAGCTGCGCTCAATTAATCATTGATTGGGAAAGGCGAATTTTACCCACCGCCCTTCTTGTTGGTCATCAGGCATTCTTCTTTGCTGTGAAGAAAAGTATCCCATACCATGCTACGCTAACAATGATGTAATATAATGTATGCTTACTGGTCATTCTTTGTCTGTTTGCCATGGCAAGATCAACTCACCCCAATTGCACTGTTGGAGCCTGCCTGCCTGCCTACTGAAGGAATCATCTGCTACTGCTACCAGCATTGCTGTTTTTCAAGGCAGTCCAAGGGGAGCGAGAAGTGGGGGGAGGAGCTTTTGGTTAAATAAGCGTGGCATTCAGGAGCGGTTGTATATTACCTGTCCTGGAGGCAAGTACAATTACAGGGAGAGATGTTTCCAAGTTCATGGAACCGCAGAAGAGAAGCATGCATACAAGCCTTAATTATTTCAAATTACAACATGGGCCTGACTTCATCATCAAGTTTCAGCATGCACTCATTGCCACGCTCAAGGCGAGCAACCACCAGTTGCAGCGTTGAATTTGCATGCAGGTAAGGCATCCTGCGGCTGCTTGGACGATAAGTACTGACTGTGATTCAGGGAATATTACCATTCGTTATTTCCAACCAAATCACGATGGACTCGGGTTGGTCGAGGAATTTACCAATATTTTTTCATGGGTGTTTTGCCCCCAAATTTATTTATATAAAAAAAATTGATAAGAATTTCTGTCTACTCGTACTTCTTCCGTCATTGTAGTTAGTTGTCGGTTGTGTTGTTTGGAAAATGATCATATTTCCACCGTATGAGCCAGCATGTCAGAGACCCTTCGAAAATTGCAAAATCACAAAAAGATGAAAAGCCATACGTGAACAATCTAAGATTACAGCACAATCCAACATGATTGGAAATTGTTTATTTTTATTTGTGGTTTGGAACGTGAAGTGCATGCCAAGTCTCTTCCAGTCTCAAAACAAAAGCCGTAGATCACCCGCCCCATGTTTCAGGTACTCACTAAAAATTCTATTTTCATTTTGACGGGATCTTAAATTCTATTTACAGCAGCAATTTCCGTGAAAGAGCATCAAGTATGCACAACGGAGTCTTTGAATATTAGGCCTTAATCATCATCCACACCAGTCTGTCATGCCAGCTAATCCTAATAATGTCTTGTAAAGGATGGCTGACTTTGTGGGACCGCTTCCGCTACCCAAAACTCAATTCATACCGTCTACAAGTACAGAAGAACGGTTACGAATTTATTTTACTGGAGTTGTGATGTACATGAATTTTGATGCCTGTTTCCCTTTTCCCAATTCCTCTTGGAACTTGGAACAGTCACTTGTTTATGTCCATACCTCAAGATTCCACCCACGATGAGCCCCAAGCATCATCTTCCCTTCTCCTGGACTCTCTGCATGACTACCTCCACATCTCAGATGATTCACCACCACTGTGTAAAATATTGGAAATTAGTTCTCTTACATTTATACGTAACGACGAGACCCAATTCAATGGATTGAATTTGTGGAGCCTAACTCTTGATTGAAGCCTGCCTTGATAATTAAGTCAGAATTTAATCTGATCATTACCTTCAATGTGCTTTGTTGTAATTAGGGTACTAAATATCACATCGATTGAAGTTTTACGCATGTCGTATCTTTTTAAAATATATACAAAGCGTGGAATGTTGTAATAATTGATTTAGGAAAAATATTTAAAAGGTATAGATATTTAATTAGAAACTTTAAAATTCATATGACAATCCAATAATTTTAACAAAATTATTTCGATCATTAAATAATAGTGACCTATATAATACTTTATTTTAGAGGTTTGACTTCTTAATTAAATAAATTATTCATAATTAGTGCCATTGAATTGGAACTCTATAAACTCATCTTCATCATCGTCTATGTATTCGAATTTGAAAAGCGTAGTATTTACCCTTTGTCAAGATTATGAGGGTGAAGTGTCATTATAAGTACTAATAACCTTATCTTTTTATGATCGTTGCTTCTAGTTCTAATTATCTCTTCATTTTCTTTAACAGGAAATAGGTGAGTCGGGTGACAGGTAAAAAATGGAGGGGAAAATCTGATGGGAAAACTTTTGAAAAGAGTAAGATAGCAATGTAATGTAATAAGAATAATTGTCAGTAGTGAAGAGAAATATAGGTGTGCTAGTTGTATGAAAAATATGAAATAGTAACTGGAAAAGTAGTATTATTTTCAAATTTTAGGTAATAACTCAAAAAATAATTTTTTGGAAATTTAGGTAATAATTAGAAAAAAAAAAAAAGAAAAAAAAAAAAGATTGTTGGTAGTTGATATGTCTCAGAAAAGGTGGAGAAGGCGGTGAACTTTTTTTTTTTTTTTTTTTTGAACCTTTTTATACATTGCCAAGCCGACTCTTCCTTCACAATTGTCCAAGAAGACTTTAAATGGAGATTAATATTTTTGTTTTGGTTTGTAAAGGATCTGATAGATTGCCAGCTAATAAGAAAGAGAGCTGATCTTCAGCTCGCCTCACTATCCTCACATAGGATGCGTCTCTCTCACTCGCTGCCACGTGAGGTCATGAGATATGATCGGAGCAAGGCTGTCGCTTGGTCTGGCATGGGATTTTAAAATAGGAATTAAAACAAAAAAAAGATTTTAAAATAGGAATTAAAACCAAAAAAAGGACCCGATGATTTTTGCTCCTGTCTATCTATTTATGTTATTTTCGGGTGTATTTGGAAAGTGATTTTTGATGAAAGATTTTTTTATGAAAGTTGATAAGTTTCTGAAATGGAAGAAAATGACGTGATATGATATAGATAATTATGAAGAGTAAATAAAATAATATTAAAATAAATATTTTAGATGCA
>JAXCLR010000063.1:60617839-60634438 GCA_035584095.1 Annona squamosa | reverse complement strand
GTTATGGTTCGGGGACGAACCAGGCGGAAGCTGGTGGGCTTGTAATAGCCCAGAACCGAATCCCACATCGAAAAGGGAAGAAAAGTTCCTGGTAGTTTATAAGTGGGTCTCAAGTTCAATATGGTGTAACGCGTTTTAAAGCCGTGCGGCTAAACTGCCAGGCCAGAGCGGACAATATTACACTGTGAGACCCATAGCCCACAGGCCCAATGGACATTTTCGGAGTCTGTGTGCTCTGTGCGTCAGGCCCAATGGTATCTTTTCTGGGCCTGTGCGTGACACTTGCCACTATTGAATTGCCCCTTCACACGTGACCTTCTCTGCAATATAATACATACATTCAATAACTTCTTTTCGAACTTCTAGAAAAATATTTTGGGTATACACCTTTGTCATATAGGCTTCAATGCTACATTTAGTTCTTAACTTAGGATTGGCATAGAAAGTCATGAAATCAGCATTAGCTTCCGCCTCACGCCTTCGTTCCAGTGCTTTGTCAAAGTCATTTGAAAAATTAATTAAATTTGAATTTCGTGACACGAACCCATCGAAAAAAGCATTAATACTCTCACTTCGTTGAGTGGTTCTCATGTCAGCTGAAAAAAATTTTCTTGTATAAGTAGGAATCCACATTTGGCGAATCTCATACATATGTCACAGCCACGAATTTTCCTACAATTCAAACTCTTCTATCATTGCTTGCCAAGTACTCTCAAATTCTCCCTCGCTATTGGTACCAAACAAATAGTTATTCCATTTTGTCTTGAAGGTTGGATGTTGGTGGATGATATGAGATAGCTTCTCTGGTAATTTCTTATGAATATGCCACAGACACAATAGATGATTAGTATTTGGAAATACACTTGCTATTGTTGCTCCTATTGCTGCATCTTGATCTGTAATAATTGTCTTAGGATGAACTCCACCCACAACATTTAACCAAGTTTGCAATAACCATTTAAAGCCTTCAATTATCTCCCCGAAAAGTAAGCTTGTACCAAATAAACATGTCTGTTTGTGATGATTGACTCCAATAAATGGACCAAATGGCATATCGTACTCATTCGTTTCGTATGTAGTGTCGAAACATACAACATCACTGAATACTATATAATTTTCTTTTGATTTTCCATCTATCTAAAAACATGAGGTGAATCTCATATCCTCGTCAACTTGGATTTCATAGGAGAAATGACTATCATCACGGCTCTTTATCTGAAACATATGCAACAGAGTATTTGCGTCATTCTCGTACATAATTTGACGCTTTTTTCATAGAGCATTCCTAGCGTCCCTTGTTGAATACTGGAGGTGAGAAGAACCATTTACTTCATTCATCATAAAATCAATGGACCTGGAAACACCAACTCCAGATTGTTTCAAAGATGAGATTATACTTAGGTTATCCTTCGTCAATTTCTTTTGTGATCGCAATTTGCAGGTCTTTGTAGGAGTACGAAGTGCATGATTATGTGTCTCTACAAATTGAGACACATAATATACATTTTGTTCCACATTTAAGTTCACATATAGCTTAGCCGGGCATGAGCAATGACTGATAAATACAATCTTCTGTTTGTTAGGATCTTCATTTTTTGCCTTTTTTCAAACCAACCAGCCTTCGAACATCTTAAAACATGCCTAGCAATTGCCATAGACTTTAATTTACGAGTATTGTCCTTTTTAACACTAAACTGACAATGCCAAACATAAGTATTATAAAAATTACAAGCTTCATCTAGAGAAACAAACTCCATGCCAACTTTTGATTTCAGTTCGCTTGCAACATCAACCATAAATAAGCCATATGTATTTTCGATACCACGTGCGTTGATTGCTTCAGTAGATGCTACCTCCCCATCCGACACATTCACCGAACCACCTATAAAGGCTACCCATCCTTGTGTACATGTACTACTGATGTCTCCCCAATAAAAGCTTCTACTTCCTTATTCATTGGATCATGTATCATTGTGCGAAAGTCATTTTGTATCAAACCTTGGTTATTTGCAACTATTTTCATTTTGAGAGATGATTCTTTGCGGCCGGGCTAAGTCGCCGTTTCTATGGCCGCTTTCCATTGCGCGCACGAACGCCATTGGATCGGGCAGATTTCTGCTCAGCCGTGCGATGGAAAAATTACATCTTCCACCCCCATGAAGTTCAACCATTTTGGGTTGGCGAAATTTCAAAAACCCCTCCCAACCGTTCCGCCCTGAAATTCCTCTCCATTTCACGTGCCACTTTCTTCCTCTCTCCCGCTTTGCCTCCATCCCTCTCCCGATCTCTCTCCCATTTCGCCAGGGATCTCTTTCTCCCTCTCCCTTTCGGCTACGACACCGCCACTGGATCTATCTCCCATTCCGCCAAGGATCTCTTTCTCCCTCTCCCTTTTGACCACGACACCACATCGGTCGCATCTCTTTTCTCTAATCTCTCTTTTCCGGCAGTTGGTGGCATACCTTTCGGCATTGAGTTCTTCCACGCTACTGGTTCAAGTAACCCCTCCCTTGCGCTCTGTCTTCCTCAATTGCTATCGACGGTAGACCTCTCTCTTGGTGAGTTGGTCCTCTGTAACCCCTCCTTTGCTCTCCGTCTTCCTCAATTGCTATCGATGATAGACCTCTCGCATAGAGTGAGTTGGTCCTCTGTTTTCGGCACAACAGTAGAAAAATAAAAAATGTCAAAAGATGCAGAAATCCACCAAGTCTTGATATTGCCTAAATCTATTTACAACAAATTTACAATCTTTTTATTTGTATTTCCTGAATCCCTCAACCGATTTCTTATCAATATTTATTGGAGAAATCCGCCAAGTCTTCTTATTGCCTAAATCTGTCCTCGACAGATTTACAATCTTTTATTAGAATTTCCCGAATCCCTCAACAGATTTACAATCTATTTATTTGAATTTCTCGAATCCCTAAAAAACCTAAATAGCATTACTGAAAAATAAAAAATACAGCAGCCCAAAAAAAAAAACCAAAGCAGAAAGCTTCTTGTGAAGTTGATTTGCTTGTTGCATTTGTTTAAGGAGGATGTTTCCATGCGTTAATGCACCAAAACCGAAATTGTATAGTCAGTGAAGTAAAATCGGATATTTGAATTGCTTTTCCTAATGCTCATAACCATGACTCGTCAACTTATTATTCTGCCGAAATTTTAGTTTGTTACTAAGGTTTAACTCGCTATTGAAACTTCTGTTTGCATTCTTGCTGAGGCAATGGCTTCACTGTTTATCTTATCGATCTTATGTGTAGGCACGGAGTGAGCGGCATAGGTCTGGATCTCCCAATCGACAAACAAAGTTCATTATGCAATTAAAGAAGCAAAGGCAATGGAGTGAGGAACATAGGTCTGTAATCGCTATTGTCTGCAATGAAGAATGCAAAGGCTTTGAATCATTGTACATGAGGGATTGTAATGGAATGTGGATCTCGTGTTTGTGAATTTTTATAAATTATCTACAACTGTTTCTATTGAATGTGTTTATTAATTAAAGAAAGAAGATGAAGAAATATTTTTCCTCATTTCTCATGTTACTTCGTGCTTGTCCATTCCGAAATGGGAGAAAGGAAGAAAGTTGGCACACAGGATGGAGCGGAATTTCAATGTGGAATGGTTGGGAGAGGTTTTTGACATTTTGCCGTTCGGGAATGGTTGAACTTCACGAGATGGAAGATATAATTTTTCCATCGCACGACTGAGCAAAAACCTGCCCAATCCAACGGCGCTCACGCTCGCAACGGGAAGCGGCCGTAGAAACGGCGAATTGGCCCGGCCGCAAAGAATCATCTCTCATTTTCATATATTCCTCCATAAGTAGTAAGGATAAATGCTTTGGTAACAACTACAATTTCAAATGAAAGATAGGTTGTCGATAATACAATCAAACTACAATACATGATAAAGAAAACATTTATCCATCTCGCATATGAAAAAGGAGAAAAAAGACTACTAGAATAGCAACACAACAAGTTAAATATTTTATTCCCAAGAAATTAATTTATACAAATGATTCTTGTATTTTGGAAATGGCAGCGGGAAGTTAATTACTCATCCAATGGCTTCAAGAAACTTGGCCGTTCCTCCTTATGCATTTCGGCTAAAATAAAGATTCAAATTTCCCCCTTTTTGGTTCAAATGTTATGCCTTTATCTCAGTTCCGAAGAGGTTTTTAATTTGTTGTCCTTCTGTTATTATTGTCCCTAGGAGTCTTCCGTATAAGATATTTGATGGCATTCCTTATTAATATGCTGAAATGTTGCTTCAAAAAATCATAGAGCAGAGTTTCTCACTTCTCTTATTAAGCAAACATGTTATTTCTAGAAATTATGTGATTGTCATATATTTTGGACTTGCTTGTTTTGGAAATTATGTGATTGTCATATATTTTGGACTTGCTTGTTCTAGCTTATATGTTTATTACAACTGAGCTGCAATTAGCTTTTTTATTTTTTTAGATTTTTGTGATGATGGTTTAGAAACTTTTATATTCATCAATAAGCTTATTGTTTTTCTTTTGTTGTTATGTGATTGATTAGACTTTTGATGTTCATAATAATTCAATTTCTAGACTTGAAGGGTTCGTGTCAAACATAGAACAATCATATGAAGACCCTATCAAAGAGCATATCTTCGGATCTATCTCTATTTACCGCTATGAATATTAATTTGTCCACAATTATGTAGGTAAATACATGATGTATTATACATTCAACTGCATGAGTCAACTGCATATTCTCTACACAAAGAGAGATCGAGGGAGAGGAAATTCACCTGAAGGTGTGACGTGGCAAGAACGGGAGAGGGAGAGGGGGGCAGATCGTGAAGAAAGATAGTAGGCACCGTCGATCTGGAGATTGATTTTGGGGGCTACGAGCTTCTGTGAGTGGCCGGAAGGGAGAGGGAGAGTAGTCATGGCAGTGGGATGGAGGCAAGAACAGGAGTCGTAGAGTGTGATCATTGGCGCCGTCGATTTGAGAGGGATGGAGGCGGCGAGAACGGGAGAGAGGGAGCCGTGCCCGCAGAAGCCGTTTGAGAGTGGCCAGAAGCTTCGAGGGCACTGGAGTCATGGCCGGAAGGGAGAGAGAGAGGGAGAGGGAGAGGGATCGCTGACACCGTCGATCCAGGGAGGGATGGAGGCGGGGAGAACAAGAGAGGAAGCCGTGCAGGGAGAAGTAGCCTGTGAGAGGGAGGGGAGTGGCGCTGGAGTCGTCGTCGAGGGGAGAGGGAGAGGGAGAGGGAGAGGGAGTCGTATATGCGTGCGGGCATATTTTTGCAATTTTCCTCTTTTTTGAATTTATCCGACGGCGAAACAAACGCGCGCGCAAGGGCCCATTTGCAATTTCTCCATCCGACGACGTAGAGAGATCGTGCCCAATCCAACAGTGCGTACGCAGCAAGCCGGCAACGGGCGCAAAAAGGGCGACTTAGCCTAGGTGTATACAATCATCTCTCCTCAAAATGAGAAAAGTTGTACAAACAGAAAAAATTTACATGTGAAATGAAGCACAGTAGATAATTATATATTATGAACGAGAAATTATGAAGGGATATGAATGAAATTTTGAAAAGGAAATTGAACATAGAGGGGTTACTGCGCATTCAAAAATAAAAAATTATATTGAAAATTAGAAGAAAAATATTAGGAGTGTGTTTGTTCGGGCAAAAAAATTTCAATTAAAATTTTTCAATCTAAAATTTTTCACTCTCCATAACTACTCTATTTTTTAATTATTTTTTTACATTTTCCTATACAAACTATCCTACTTTTTAATTATTTCTACACACTTATTTATACAACTAACCTATCTATTTTAACTTTATTCTCTTTACTCCTCATTATTACCCTTATTATATCATATTATTTTCTATCAATTTGACAGTATTAAAAATTTTACTCTCAACTAAACATACCATAAAAATTAAAAAGTAAAAATTTATCACATAAGCAAAAATGAGAGAAATATAGAAAAAAATATTTTTTTCGAATGTAAAATATCACACGTTGATAACCCATTCCTGGGTTGATGCTAAATGCACCTGAGTACATTTAAATCTTTTTTTATTTTTTAAAATTTTTTATATAATTGTTAATCTAAATGTATTTAAGATGTGTATCAATTTTTTTCATTTTTAGAGTATTTAGATATTTATTTTTGATTTTTGAAAATCAGTGACATTTTACATAATTTAAAATTTCTACAATATTTCTGATTTTTAAAAATTAAAAATAAATATCCAAAATACATTAAAATTGATAAAAATTAATATGCATGTTAAGTATATTTAAATTAACAGTTATATAAAAAATTTAAAAATTTTAAAAATTTTAAAAATTAAATTAAAACATCCGACGGCGGAGAAGCTGAGTGCACCCCTGTTACATTATCAGCATTTCCATTCCCTCCCTCCACAACTTTGGATATATTATATCACGTGCATGCCACGTGCCTCGTCGTGCATAAAACGCAAACCCCTGACGAGGTCAGCGACGGGAGCAGAAGAAAAGGGTCAGGACTCAGGAGCAGGCATGTCGATGGCGATCGCGAGGTTGGGAATTCAAGCGGCCATTCGCAGAGGCGTTCGCAGTAGCGGCGCTTCTTCGTCCAAGAAGAGCTTCTCCTCATCTGTCCATCACGACGACGCTTGTATGATTTGATTTCTGTTTTTCTTTTTTTTTGTGTCTTCATTAACACCTTTTCCATTTCCATTTCTTTTCTCTTCTTAACGGATCTCCTGGGGAATTCATTGCATTTTCTAGGTAATATCAAACAAGAACAGCTAATCGTTCAAAATGTGATTAGTTATGACCTGATCAAACGATGTGTGATGGCGGCTGCCGTTTTTATTTATTTATTTTGCGGTATGGTGCGGAGCGCTAGTCTGCGATCTTCTCTTTCCATCCGTTGCGTTAGATTGTTGAACGCAGACCATCTGAACATACATCCAAGGACGGATAACCTCGGGAGAGAATGCTTCCCAATCAATTTCGATTATCAACTAGGCATTGTGTTCAATTCATGCGAACTTCGTGTCTTCATCCGCATTTATTGATCATTGGATAACAGTAATCATTGCGACGTTGATCTGGCACTGCAAATCCCCTAAGTTTTTTCAGCGTTGTGTGCATCCAATTGCTAGTAGGTGAATGTTTCTCCTAGCTATATAGAATCTTTTCTGTTGAGAAGAGGGCTGATGTTTTGGATAATTGTTTAATAATCGCATTTTTGTGTTGTATCTATTTGAACTTATTATGGTTTTTCTGATCAGTTGTGCGAACGTACTGTGTCATTGCTTTACTTGAAAACGATTCTATGAATCTACCAAAATTACTAATCCTTTTGTTTGCACTTTTGTCGACTATTGAATATCAAATGCGTTAAAAAATATCCGTATCTACACTAGTAATAATAATATATATTTTTTGGTTTCTGTGTTAGATGAAACGGCAAAATGGGAGAAGATAACATACCTTGGCATTGCAACTTGCACCGCACTATCAATTTACCACCTAACAAAGGGTCATGCTCACACTGAAGAACCTCCGGTATCTTTCTGATTGATGCCATTTCATTCATAAAGTAGGAACTGGATATTCAAATGTGATTGCTTTTCTTCTTGAAGTATAGAAGTTTAAAGCACTATTTTTAATTCATCTAATTCGTTTTTCTGTTCTGCCTACAGGCATACCCATATTTGCACATTCGGAATAAGGAATTTCCCTGGGGTATGTTTTATTTTGTTTTCTGTTTCATGCTTGCTTTCTGCTACAATGACAGACATGTTTGAAAAAATAAGTTCCGTTTTGATTCTTTGCTGGGCTGACATTTGGCATTGTGCTGTGCATGAGTTTCCTGAATTGGATGGAATTTCCACTATGTTCTGTAGTAACTTTTCTGTCATATACATGCTCCTTGCTCCTCGCTCCTTCTCATGTTTCATGCAACCTTCTTATTTTTAATCTTTTTGCCTCTTTAGTTTCTGATGAAACCCAGTGACATTCAATGCTAAGATACAATGCATTCATGATGTAAGTTACTATTATGAGAGCAATTAAGTGTATGTATTACAAAATACACGAGTAAAGCACTTTCATGGATATTATTATTCCAGCAACATTAAATTCTGAGATGCTAGATATTTGCTTGTAAAGATGTTCTTATGAGAGCAATTAAGTGTGTACAGCGAAACTGTAAAAGTAAAACATTTTCAGAGAGCTGATTAAGATGGTTGACCCATGTGCTAAAGATTTGGTGAAAGAAGCTGATTGAAAGGCTGGACAATGCATAGATGGGGCCTCTTATCCCCCCACCCATCAGTGAAAAGAGCCTTGAGAACTTTGCAAAATCATCATTCTGTTGCTTATAGCTAAATGTTGAAGACAATAATTCTAGCAGCAACGTATGAAACAAGCTTTTAAATGAATGTACTGCTATTTTGTTAAGGGTTTATTGGTAAGAAGGGGAAGAATCTGGAATGATCTTGTGGAAATTGAAAGTCGGAGAATTCCCTCCCCACCATCAAGCTACTGCTATCTTTTAAGCACAACTTGCATTTTTGTTCCCATTTTCCAGTATTGAAAAAATATCCTCAGGCAGCCAGGTGAGCAGAAATGTTTCAGTGTCCACACTTTTTTGAAGATATTTGCTTGCGTCCGCCGTAATCTGAGTCAGACAATGATCCAGTGCTTCCAAGTATGAAATTTTGTTTTTGGCCTATCTTGATCATTTAAATATATTTAAGTCAAACACTGTATGTACATCTGGATAATATATTAATGATAGAAAATTTCATCTTGGCTGGAAAACTTCGACGGTCTTAGACGAAAGACCCTCTTTATAATGCAGACATGAATCCATTGAAATTTTTTAAGCAAATTAAACATTGATAGGAATCTATTCTGTCTAAGGTGTTAGTGTAACATTAATAAGTGACTACTACTAAACGTAACTTTAAATGATTTTTCAATTTCCACATGGTGTATTTGTGGTAATAAATGTATAAAATTGTTGGATTATTCATTTTGTCCTGGTACGAGTCAAAGCGAGAGGGAGGCATTTAAGTTTCAGTGCCTGCTGGCAGAACTGAATCTGCTGGTTCTTTTGAATCTGCATACAAAATTGCTATTTTCAACCCTCTTGAACAAACGACTGGAACTAGTACATGCTGAATTATTTCTTCTGAGTTCATAGAGACTCGTAGGTTTTGTCTGCAATACAGCTCACTTGTGATGGCAATTGAAGTGCCATGCATATCAGTGTCCAGCCATCCTTCATTTTTTAAAAAATGGTCTTCCTTTCTCTTGTTGTTCCGGAATATTTTTCTCTTTTCTTTTGTTGCTTAGATTTCACATGTTAGTGGTGTAATTCATGCCATTTTTCTATATCATTTAGTATGCTATCCTACATCTGGACCATCTAAAAGTAATGTTTATCAGCTGATGTCATTTTATTTTCTATTTGATGCTAATCTAGGACCTGATGGGCTGTTTGAGATAAAGCACAAGGATCATTGATGGGTGTATTTTTAGGATATTTTCCTTGATGTACTGCACATTCGGATGCCAGCAGCAAGCTTTGGAACATTGCTAGTGGCAAAATTTCCCCGTCATTTCTGCTTTCTTCTTTGAATAAGAATTCTTGTTTGGCAAATGATTTTAGACCAAAATTGACATTTGCTCACTTCTCTTTCTTTGTTTGGCCTTTCAAATAGGCAATCCGGCAGACCTCGCTTTTTTTTGTTTTGTTTTGTTTTGTGTTTTTTTTTATAAGGCCTTGCTTTTGAAGGATTATGTTTTGTGCATTCTAGATGGTGACATGGTAGGCCTTCTGAAGCACTAGGTTTTCCGAGTACTGCCGCGACCTTGCCTTTGAAAAACAACTTGGCAGACTACCGGCTATGAGTATTTTGGTTTGAGGTGCATGGTATTTCATATGCTCATGTTCATGCACTCACGGCATTCATTCCATCATCTGGTATTGCCAAGGTTGGCTGATGTGGATACCCTTCCATAGATTGTTGGCATGCGTTGTTAGAGATGAATTGCTCAGGAGGCATGAAGATGGTGATATTGCGATTCAGTGGTAACTGCATCTCATATGCAAGCTGGATGCAGCTATTATTGTTTCTGTGAATCTTCTAGACTAGCTACTTTCTGGTGTCGCACTGACATCTAAGATCCACCTAGCCATATAAATGTTAAACGCTTAGGCGGGACTGCATCTAAGGTGGTATAAGACCTTTTTTTTGTAAGGAGGTCGTATCTAAATGTCAAAAATATTATTTTTGGATTTTTGTACTTTTTTGGTTTTTTCTCATATTTGTATTGAACATGACAAAAAATTTCGAAGTTTCTAACTAAATTTCCCATAACAATGATATTGCCTCCAGGAAAAGTGATAAACCTTTCTTGGGGACGATGGATGGATTCTTACATTTTAGCTCAGATGTAGGAAAGAAATCTCATGGTATGGGTATCATAAGGCAGCTTGACTAGAAATCCTATTTGAACTAGCCCTACAATTCTTGTTGACTCAGACAACGCAACTTGCCCGCCACCCAACATTTTATGATGTTTTGATCATTTGGTCGGTCGCATAGGATGGAAATCCAACTTCGATAGTCAGGTAAATGGATCTCTTCAACCTGATTTTCCCACTCCGTTCCCTCATATTCATTTGAAAAGAGTCCGCAGGCTACGCGAGGCAGGCCGCCACCAGCAGTTAAAAAGAGGAAATTTATAATCTACGTAGGGTGTTAACGGATTAGGTTGGATAAGTTGGAGCCGTTCGAGTCTAATATTAATTCTAATTTATTTAAAATATTTCAACTTTAATCTGTTTATTAATTAATTTAAAAATCTTTAACACTAATTTAGGTTGTTAACAATTGTACAACAAACGACTTCAAAATATAAACTTGTACAATCGACTTAAAAATATAAACTTTAGCGATGATTTCGAAAATAGAGATGAGAGAATGTTTTTAAGGTAGAGAAAATGAAAATAGGATTGTTATAGAAAAATGAAATTAGGATAATATTGTAAAAATGAAAATTAGGTGACGAAAGAAAAACTTAATTGAGAAAAATAATTAAAGAGTTTACATATATATAACTTTAATGAATTAAATGAGTCAAATAAGTTGAACATGTTAAATAGGTAAAACGGATCGATGGGTTATAAAATATTAACCATTATGTATTTATTTAATTAAATAGTTGAACGAGTTGGTCAGATCATAACTCATTTATTTAAAATTTCAACCCAAATTTATTTATAAACGAGTTAAACAAGTAGGTTAATGAGTTGATCATGATCATCAACACTTTTGGTGTGCAAAAATTTTTTTATTTTATTTTTTAAAAAGCTTTTTATATAACTTTTAATCTAAGTATTTGAACATGTATATTAAATTTTATTTTTTGGATATTTTTAAATATTTTTTTAAAAATCTGTGGTATTTTAACAATTTCAAACTACAAAAAATGCTACTGAATTTTAAAAATTTTAAAAAATATTTACAAATCTCTAAAAATAATAAAACTTGATATATATGTTCATAAAAAAATTTCAAAATAAATAGATAAATATGAATTACATGCTTTAGCGCACCCAGGCACATCCAAACACCTTCCATAATCTATATGGAGGCATTCGTCGACCTCGGCTACCCGTTGCATGAGGTTACTGTTTGAATCTAAATTCTCATTGGCAAGGAGTTCAGAAGTTCCCCACCCACCCACACACCCACTCGATTGGATGCCCTTCTCAGCTCACCAAAACCAGCTGATTTACTGATATAAAAAAGAAGAAGAAGAAAAAACAGCTGATTTACACCACCAGTTTTGAAACCTTGTCGCTCTACCATGGATTTTGCATTAACTCGTTTGAAATGAGAAAATCCACATGAATTCAAAAGAGAAAAATAGTTAATATTACACTATTTATTATGTCAATACTTATATTTTGAGTGTGCGACTCTCATATTGAAAACATCATCTATGGTGCTACTAAATAAAGCATGTGCTAAAATGAGGAAACCAACATCTTCATGCTGACATCGGTTTAACCGCTAGCGCAGATTGTGTACCCTGCTAACCAGGAGAACATCACCAACTTAAATAAACGCCATGCTCCAACATCACTAACTGGTCCATCCTCTGTGGTGTTTTTACCTTTTAGGCACAGGCAGAGAGTCATACTAACAGTCCTTGTGTTTTCGACATAGGCACATTAGAAGTCTGGCCATTGGAATTCCAACATACACGGTCATGCACATGTTGACCTATTATCAAATTACCGCCGAATTCTCTAGGGATTAATTCCATCTTCATGATGAAAACTTGAGAGAAACAAAACATTACACATTTGCTTTTTGTATGCCTTGAAAAGACGCCAAACAGGAGGAAAATACTTAATACAACGATTCTAACAGCTAAGTCAGAAAAATCTTACAGACCCAACCATTCCTCTCCCCTTGAAGGCATCACTCAGCTGCCACATCTTCAGTGTTCCTACCCTCAGTTTCAGTCTGAGGCAAGGTTCCAAGATCCACTCGTGCATCTCTCTCTTCCTGGGTAACCACCAGACTAGAAGAATCAGCCGTTTCAGGCTGAACAACCTCTGCATTTTCATTCCCACTTGAGGACTCAGTGTGTGTGCTTGTCTCCTCTGAATTTGAGGCCGCGTTGACGTTCTCTGTCTGCCCAGTATTCTCAGAGCCAGAGTTGCTTCGCTCAGAAGCATTGGTGGTCTCAGCCTGACCAGCAACATCTCTACTCTCGCCCACGTTCATCCCAGCATCGGTACTGTCACTCGAATTTTCCTGTGAGCCAGACTTGCTTTGCTCAGAAGCGTTGGTCCCAGCCTGACTGGATTCTGTGTTCTCATCAGCATTTGTTACAGCAGCAGCATTGGTCCCAACATTCATATCAGATTTCCCAGTCTCTTCTGATGCAGTAGACTGAGAGTCTTTATTCTTAGAATCATTGGTTTGCACAATACCTGCACCTGCATTCTCACCCATGGTTGAAACAGATGTTGCATTGCCATTCTCTGTCTGCTCTGTTATGGCAGTCTGTAAACTGGAGTTTTCGTGTTCAGCAGCTTCAACAGCAATCACTGCATTTTGATTTTGAGTCAACTCTGAACGGGTGCTCTCATTCTTTGCATATGAAACAGGAGTTTCTGAACTTTCTGACGTTGAAGTATTATGCGATTCAGTTTGAACTGTTTCACCAGGGCTTGAAAGTGACTCATTTTGGGGCTTCAAGGTCAGGTCCTCAACCCCCTTTTCATCACTGGCTGTGGAAATCAGTGTGCCGTTGTTAACGGTCTCATCAGTACTGACAATAAGAGTTTCATTGCCCACTGGGATAGAAACATTGGGATCAACGTTGCTATCCTCATTGCTATTGGTTTTATCATGGCTCGCCTCATCAGTTTTCTCAGAATTTTCTCTCTCTTGTTCACCATCTATGTTCCTCAAAACATCCCCACGTTCAACTTCTGATCTTATTTGTTGATTATCCCGAACCACAGCACTGGAAGCATCATCTGCTTTGTAATGTTCTTCCCGTGCTTCTTGAGAACTTTTTTCTCGCTCATTTTCTTGATCATCTGATAACACAGCTTCCTCATTCTGACTACCCTTCTCACCGTCTTCTGATAAGCCAGACTCCTCATTCTGAGGATCAATGTCTTCATTTCCTTCTTTATCTCCACCTTCTTCATTGTCATGCATTTCTCTCCCTTCACCATCCCCAAAATCTTCTCCACGCTCTGCTTCCTCGTCGACTCTCTCCTGATCATTATCATCACCTCTCTCCTGATCATTATCGTCAATCTCATCATCTCCACCACCTCTCCCTTCTTCTAACACCTTTTCTTCTTCTTCTTCAGGCTCTCCTCGTTTATGTTCCTCTTCCTCTTCTTCTTCAGCTTCTTCTTCTCTGCGACCCTCATTTTCAGATGCCTTCTCTACTCCACCATCAAGACCTTTCCTGCCAAGTTGCAACATTTCGTGCTTGGTCTCTAGACTCTCTACCCTGCTTGCCATTCTCGCAGTGTTATCATCAAATGCTTTCTTCTTGTCATGGGAATGCTTAACCTGATAAAGCAACCAGATACAAACAGCAAGCAGGACGAAGATCTGTAAAGCATGCTTCACCTTGAACCCTTTATTTCTCTGATTACGGCTAGATGCTCTGTTGATCATTGTCACTTCTTTCTCTACCAATAAGCCTACTTGATGGGCAAGAAACAAAACATCAGTAACCATACCAAGTTTCCTCAAACGTTATAACACACCAAAGAAACACCAAAATTCAATACGCCATAAGAGTTACTGTATCCAAATTTTCAACAAATCAGCTCTTAGATTCAACCCAAAAAATAAAAAATAAAATAATAATAATAATAGTAATAATAATAAAAGTATTGTATCAAAAAAGAAGTAGCCACGCTTGGAGATTCTTATACATGCACCTAGCTTGCCAGTTCGTGCAGTACTCCCCATCCCAACACCTAGCTGATGAAACAGGTAATAACTCACTGCAAATTTGCATGTTTATCAGTTATTAGTTACCCAAAAACATCCATATGACTATCAAGTGGTACAGAGATTAGGGAATCTTCCATCAACAATGAGTCACCCACAGCAAGAATCATATTGGGTTCCGAATATTGAACTCAACAAAATCCCAGAAGAAGGGATCTAACAAATGAATGTTTGGCCTAAGTTCGAGACTAAGATAGGGAGAAAACAACAAATAAGTAGTGCTGCAAAACAAAACTCTCATTGGGTGGGTTCATGATCAATTGTCAGTGAGGAATCACACTTGAGAAACGCTTTGCTACCTGACCTACTGGATTTAAACCGCTTTGGTTATCAACAAATCATTAGTTGGAAAGTTAACTGACCAACAAAAGAAAGAAAAATTCCAGTTCTTTAATGATCAAAGAGCTTACACAAGAAAAGACCAAAAGCAGTTCTTTTTTGCCCAATTCGTTGCAAACCCATAATAGTTAACATTGCCAAAATTAACAAAGAACGCTAAAGGGAATTTTCTCGACACTCGACCAGAGTGGCCACACTAAAATTTATTCACAGAACCACCATCCAAGCAATTAGGCACAACACCTACAAGGGATTAGCAAACATCACACCCTTTTCTCTCAATCCGGAACAAGCCCATCTTCGTTAAACGATAAAACCGCAAAGATTCTTCCCCCATCGGCTGCCAAAGCCCCCAAATAGCAATACCCACAAAATCCCGATTTCCCCCAAAGAAAAAAAAAAAAAAAAAAAAAAAAAAAAAAAGCGCCCATCAAATATCCAAAACACCAATCAGACGGTTCAGACCGTACCATTTTAAGCTCTTAACCAAACCCACTTCAGTCCAACAGAAAAAAAAAAAAAATCAGCGCAGCACGAATAGACACACTTCTTGAAGGGATAACACAGCAGATCTAACATCCATCTGGCTTCAAAACCAGCAAAAAAAAAAAAATGAAATAAGGAGAAAAGAAGAGGTAGATGGAAATTCCGATAAAGATGCATACCAGAAAGGAAGCAAGCTGGATAATGTGGAGTTTGGAGAGATGCAGAGACAAGTCGATTGATTCCCTGAAGAAGACGAGGACGGAGACTATTGGTAACAGGCAGCGGACGCGATGCGATCTGGACTGATTGGAGAGGAATCAGAGGCGGAATATATCGCCGGGAGTGTCAGAAGCGGGGTGGGGGACTCACTGAAGAGCTGTAGGGAGAGAAGCAGCGCGAGCGTAGGTTTCTCTCTTCTCATCTTCTCGCACCGTGCTCGGCACACGTGTGCCCCCATCCACCCACGTCCATCCACTGTGGCCACTTCATCACCACTAGCATGATCCATGATGTTTGTCAATCTAGACCGTTCAAGCAGTGGTCCTGGACGTGGATGGATTACGGTTAGCATTTTTCAAGGACAAATTTAATTTATAAAATCAATCAATTAATTTTTATATGTAATTAGGAGCTTTAGAGCTGTGTTGTTCAACACCTTCTCCCACGGCTGAGATTTACTAATATTGACGGACAGATGGGTTGGTGGGTGATCCGAAGTCCTAACGAGCCACCGATTCATGTCAACCGCAAGCCTAAACGGCTGCCGGCGCACAAAAAGGTTGGGGCCCACGGAAAAATAAAAATAAATTTTTTTTTTAGTTGGCTCGTGGATCATGGAAACCTTCGCGTGATGCGGAGGCGGTCATAGGTATTAACTTTCTTAAGTTTCTTTGTATTAGTTTAATGCAAAGTGGTAAGAAGATAGAATACTCTTTGGATTAGAATTGTTTAAGACGGGATTGAGTTCATTGACAGACAATTTTGGACTTCAAATACTTCTACTTCTTAGCCAACACAAGTAGACATATTTGGTTACTGTTCTAACCCCCTCTCAAACTTTTGAAAGCCCAAGCACTTGCAAACGATTCATTTGCCAAAATCGAAACTCGCAATCTTCAATGTAGAGAGTTTGCATGACTATGTTTTTTTAAATTAATTTTTTATTTTAGTACCAATTTGTGGATCCATGTTGTATTTTTCAGATACAAA
>JAXCLR010000063.1:60585928-60609394 GCA_035584095.1 Annona squamosa | reverse complement strand
GGGTGCATCGAGTCTGAATGCACCCAGGTGTACATAATTGGGTTCCATATAACAGGCCCAGCTGATAAAGTCTGGCCCAATTTCAGCAGGAAAATCCGGTGAGCAGGAGGGCCACGGGAAGGAAATACATGAACGGTGAGGATACGGCGATCATATTCTGCACTCAACTCGCCGGATGGCTCCAATATCGTCAATCGTGATCTTTGGATGAATTCTCAGCACAAGTTCGTCTCACAAGTTAAGAGTCGATGCGACCGCAGTCTGCAATTGCTGGTACGTTTCATAGCTCACGTGCGGCTCACACGGGGAACGGCCCGGCGGACATTTGCCTAATCGAGATTCTATTTACCGGGTTAGCTCAAATCTATCTAACTCGATCAAATGGACTTGGTTTAAACTTGACTCCGAAAAATTCAAAATTAATTCCAAATTTATATCATCTATCAAAACCCCGACATAGTCCGAATCCAATATACTTCCTAATTTGTTAAAAAATTATATTATTTATACATTAAACATTTTAACTATCATTATAATAAAAAAAATTTCCACATAATCATAATCTAATTAATTCATAAAACAATTATTTTAAAACCTAATGCATTTGCATTAACTTAATTTATAAATAATTATAAATATACTAACTCTTTAAAATTATTATATATATACCAATTAACTAGAAGATACATAAGTCTTACTTTTATTAAATTTATTTGAATAGTGATTAGTATTTTCTTTTTCTTTTTCTTATCTTGATTGTTGATAGTAAATTCATTACATTGCTTGTACTTTTATTATCTTTTAATTAGAAAATCAATATTCATCAAAATCAAAGATATCTTATGTTATCTAAATATATTCATACGTAAATTGTAAATAAATAATTTATCATAATTAAAATGTATATTTTAGAATTAGGCAATAATGTTTGATGAGTTCTTTATTTTTATCAGTAAATTTTAATTTCTATTAGTTTGAGAGTGATCTAAATTTCAATCCAAACTTAAGATTAAAACTAATGTTAACCCGGTTCAAATTTATATTTTAATATTAGAGTTTGAGTTTGGGTTTACCTAAACCTAGTACAACGTGGCTGAAGTTGCATTCCTAATAAAGATGAAAATTAAAAAGGAATTTTTGTGTCTATATGTCCACGTGGAAGGTACAAGTTGAATCCATCTCTTTGATTTTCGAAGTAATTGACTCCTTAGCCCGTTCGGAAGCATGCAATATCATTGAATTTTGAATAAAAGATATTAAATGAGGAGGGGTGGTAAATGTTTAATTTAAATTTAATAAGTTAATGCATTTAGTAAAATTTTTAATTTCTTTGAGAATCAATTCCTAGTAAGCAATTGAAAAGTGTACCTACATAATCCTAACCGTTAAAAGTAAATATAATGAGTGTTCTACTTGCTGATACACAATTAATAAATGTACAATAATGAAATTATTTTAATGAGCGGATGACTGTGCCAAATACACAACTTTAAATATTAATATATGACTGTGCACATATAACCAAGCCTTATACCTGCTATGACATGTAGTAGCCCCTCCCACCACTCGTTTTGCTATACATGGTTAGGATTAATCATAATTTCTATCACGTCCTAAACCACTATTATTGCAGTTATTATGAAAATGATGGTTATAAAAGGCGTTAATTCAAAGTACAAAGGGAGAAAAAAATATACGCTGAAGTTAAGTTTATACTTTGTGGAAGAAATTCTAGAAATTTCCTTCCTTTTGAAGAAATTGTAATAGATCGAAGAGAAAACCGTAAATTAAATTGTTGTATTTTTATTGTAAGCAATTTAATTTAAGTCTATATAAGTTCCCAAATTTCAATACAAAAGGAAGATCCCCAAATTTCATTTTCTTTTATAAAAAATTAAAAAAGTGAGATCAAAAGTCTTATCAATTCTTCCTATCTACACTACTTTCTCAAGGTTTTTATTTTTTTACACTTTGAAATAAATATCTAGGCCTAAACTTAAATGTAGAAAATCATTTGATTCCACATATGTTAAAATTTAGAATATTATAAAATTATATGAAATAATTACTTTATATACGATGAACGTTTTAAATGGCAAGAAGAAAATCTGTTAAAACTCCATTTTGAGGGAGGGACAATTGTAAAACCTTTCCACCAAGGAGGGGGAGTCGAACCGAGGTGAGCCCTGAGGCTACCATCAGGGCAAATGCTCGGTGACATTCCTAATGATTCTTGATTTTGTGAATAATGCAAGTCTTTCATACATGCATAATGATAAAATTAATTGACGGATGAAATCCAACAAAACGGTAAGTGCCCAAAATGATAGTCCTGCTCATTCACTTCGATTAGAATGAATGTAGAGAAGATTGGCTCTTAAAACTTATACGTTATCTGGCATTGACTCAAACATTAACTCACGTTTGAAAATATTCCATACAACGAGATCGAGAAAACCTTAATGGAAGGTGGGCCTCGATTTTGCATTCACCACTGCTCGAGTTGCATCTAATACATCATGATACACGTGGCCCTGCTTTGACATTTCGTTTTGCCTACTATCCGGGGTATGATGTACAAGGTCGAGCATGTGGACAAATTAAACAGCAGCCCACCTCCCCACTAAGCCACATTCGAAGAAATTTGCATGTCCAAATGTCAGATCAATCTAGCTACCTATTTCACAAGTTTTAATTTTATTTTATCGATCCATTATTATTTGCAATTCGAGCTCCACAGGAGACCATGAGGCAAAACGCAGGGTTTTCAACGTGTCATGTATACAATACGTAGCTTGGACGTACGTGTACTCGACCCAGCCCCCAGAAATTTATGTCGCTGTGTGTGCATGTCAAGGTATGTAAAAGTGCAAGGGAGAGAATGCATATAATACAACATACGCATACAGCAGATGCAGGGGGTGAAAATGAAGCAGCAACTATATATAAGACAGATTAATTTCCCAGCTGAAATGGTTCTTTTTAAGCACTCATGCATGGCGCCTGAAACAAAAATGAAAACCAGGTAGACGTGAAAAAGCTTGCAGACAACATACACACAAAAGAAAAAACAAGCAATAAACGACATGGCATTACCCTTTTCGATATTCATACATGGGTACGTGAAACGGGCACGAGAAAATGAGATTACACAAGGAATGAGAAAAAGGTGCTTCCGCCCCAAACCCCGAAGACCCAAAGGAAGAGATTCTCATTGCCATGCATCTCTGTCGCACAGCACAAACGATCAAAATAGTCTCTTTCTTTCTTTCCCTTCCCTTTCCTTCCCAATCTCATGGATTGAAGATCATGTCCCCACATTTGCATTTCCAGCTCATGGGCTTGTAGTTGGAGGTGTCTTCGCCTCTTGAATTGGCTGTAGAGGCTCTAGAAGAGCGTCTTCTTCCTTTCCCCTCTTGGGGAACAACTGGCATTTGAACCGCTTTGCAGCTACCGCATGAACTGCACCTTCTCTCGCAGTCCGGTGGCCTTGATCCGATCCGGGCTCTTACAAACATCTTTTCCCCGCCTTCCACCTTCAGTTCCGAGAAAGATTTTCGATCACAGAAAGAAATAGCCAAAGTTAATTAGCAAGGTAGAAGCTTGCCACTGAATTAGATGACTCGAAACAGCATAGATCAATGCAATTAATTAGCTGATAAGGTTGGTCAGACAGATCCATCTAGCTTACATTGATGGCTTGAAGCAATCTTGAGATCATGCTACCTGCGGCAAGCAGACCAAACAAGCCCGAAAGCAGTTAGAATTCAAACTTAATTGGAATGAAGCTTTGAGGAATTTAAGAAAGCCCCACATACCACCAGCCCTGAATCTCACTTGGGTAGTGCTTACTAGGAGGAAGGCAAGTAGAATACAGACAAGCTTGAGGCCCATGTGATTTTACTCTGTGGATAATGTATGTAGGGAAAGAAAATAAATGAAGGAGATGGAGGCGTCAATCGAAAGCCAACTAACTGTATATATATAAAGGAAAGGCAGGAGGGGGAGAGCGAGAGCTTCATGGCTCAGGAGTTTTACCTCGAGAACACGTACAAAGGATATATTATTTCTGGTCCGAGGATCGAGTGCAGAGACGGAAGGACCAATTCTTTGGTCTGTAACAAGCCTTATTAAATGTGATCAACTTTTTGTACCTCTATCAAATGCAGTTAAGTTTTATGTTAATTGTAGCAAAAGATTTATTATTATTATGATTTAAAACTAAATTTTATAATAGCTGCATAAAATAAATTTTTGGCTCTATTTGATGTAAAAATAATTATATTTAACCAATTACTACCACTCCAAAGCACATAAGTATTTACAGTGAAATAATTAATTATACTAAAAATTATCTAATGACACTAAATGTAACTTATATGAGATTTGTTGTGCTGCACGGACATATTCTTAATTCATAATCCCGGCTCCCCGTCGATTTAATTTAATTTTATGTTTGTTATTTTTTTGCCTTTCCAGAGAATTATTAGGCAGTAATTGTAATTGCACATATGGCTGGTGCACAATTTTGGATGTGCCCCAGGCACACCTGAGCTTGCATGGCAATAAATGGAGAGCTGTGTTTCTGAGCAATTTGGCAATCGGGACAGTGTCCTACAAAGTCAGTAATTGAATGCCAACAAAGCTATCTGATCAAAAAGGTAAGAAATAGCAGAAGAACCTCCAAAGGAAAGAAAACCCAGAAACAGAAGGGCCTGAAGACATTGGTGCCCGAGCTCCCAGCACAAAATAGGAGAAAAGTGCAGTAGCGCGATTTGCACATGTAGCTCAGATAACCAATCCAACTCAAAATAGATAACGCGATCGCACTTGTGTTATTTACAGAGCAAGTATGTACGGCATTATAACAAATGTTTTGGTCTCTTTCTATTTTATTTTAGATTTGAAAAAATAATTAGTTATCGGGATTGCATGACTGCGTTCCATGCGCATATCATATCTCCTGAATCTCTCGGGCACAGCTAGGGAAATATCCAGAAAGGGACATGAAATAAGGCGAGGGAAATGCTAGAAAGGGACATGAAAGCAGAGCAGCTAGGGGTTGTGTCTTTCCTCTTCTGATTTCCCCTGTGTGCTTTGCTGTTTTTCTTGTTGTAGTTGGTCTGAACATTCCCACCTCGACACGCCAACTGTCCACAAAAGAATATCTACGTAGACTTGTACACATCACATGCAGTTTCGTCTGTTGTAATTATGTGCCATATATATGCTTACGAAGTACGAGCCTTGTGGTGTTGCTGTGGTGCTAGCTGTTCGTATAAACCCTTTACTTTTGATCATGTGAGCATCATTTAGGGACAATTGATTATCAGATCCTACGTGGATTGAGATTGAATGAGGATGTATAATTATGTATTTGAAAATGAATAATTATATTGTTCACCGAAAATTTAGTATTAGGAGTCGGTGAAGTATGATTGTAGTAATGTATGGAAAAATAAGAAACTGTATGAAAAATGGTAAAAATAATATTGGAATTGAAGTTTTCTATAAGAATATTAAGTCTCATCCCATCCCACCTAATGGAATTATTTAATTAAACACGTCATATATCGGAGCATAAGTTTGGGGTATAAGCAATGCTTTTAAAACCGGACCGGAAACCGATCACAAAACCGGACCGATCACTGAACCGGTTTTGTGATCAATTCCCGGTTTTTCCGGTTCAACCGGATCGAACCGATGGTCGAACTGCGATTGGACCAGAAACAGTAACGAACCGGGACGTGACCGGTTCACGGTCCGACCAATCCGACCGTCTAGTTCGGTCCGGTTTTCAAAACAGTGGGTATAAGTGTATCAAGGAGAGGCAATTTTTTACGTGTTCTTCTGCACGCATAATAATTTAATTTTACCTATAGTATAATATATAGTTTTAGAAAAAAAAAATATTTATTTAATTCTTTTACATGTCTAGATAGCTAGCCTACTTTATAGCCTTTTACTCAAGGTTTTGTGTTAACCATACTTTCAATGAAATACACCGTTAGAATTTCATTGCTTTGCATTCTAAGCTACGATGTCATCATTATTATCATTTTGGACTTTAGACAAGGGGATGCCAATTATCCCTAACCTCTAAAAGAAATAAAATCCACATTGTATTTCTGTGTAATTCTATCATTGACAGTGTTTTAGATATAGTGAGAACATCTCACATCCTAAACCCACCAATGCACCAGACAACCCGTGCGGTAGAAGTTAGAACAGTCCCCACTGAATCTGATGGATGCTTGGTTGGATGTTACACAACATATGCTGATATGCATGCATGTAGATGGAGGCAGGTAGGTGCGTGGTAGGCGTATTTTGGGGGGAGATGGCAGGCTGCAAGATAGAGTAAGGACGGCCGTTCTTCTTCCAACGACCCCTCCAAAACGGAAATTCCCTGCCATGCCCTGGCCTTGGCCGGCGGAGAGACGGGATGCGTAGTCACTGTCGTGCGTGTTAGCTCCAAAACCGCCCACGCAACGCCATGGCCTCAAAGTCGAGGTGGGAAGGGCCGCCCTTCCCTTCCCCGCCGGCCAGCCGAGCCTTGCTGTGACCAAACCGTTGTGTTGGCAGCAGTAATTAACATCCTTTACCTCGCAAGCAATCCAATTCCAATAAATCCTCTACCACCACCACCTACAACCAATTGCAGTTGCTTCGCATGCCATCTGACTTTGTATGCAACCCCTCTGCACTGCACATTGTCCACGGCTTTGATCTTACACTCTCCAGTCGTATACGCAGATTTTGTTGTACGCACGTGCAGGGCCCAGGGGCCAGTTCCTCTCATTAATAAAGCCAATTCCGTAGGACTGGAAGGCTGGAACCTCGCAACGTGCGTCGTCCGTACGAGCCGGTGATGAGTTGATCTGAACCGTCGATGAAACCTCTCCTTTCCATCGAAAAAAATAGAAAAAGGAAAAAAATCTCTCCTAGTTGCGCGTTATATTTGCGGGCATTCAAAACAATGGGCATGAAATAATAAACAAAAGCATTTTGTTAATGTAATCTACGAATGGAGGAATGGGCATATATATGCCATATTTTTAGTGTATCCGGACATTGTCCAGTCATTAATCATGGGCCCATTCTGATATGGGGTGTTAACGGATTAGATTAGATGGATTGAAGTATAATTCTAATTTTAATGACTCTAATTCATATTTAGAAGATTTTAATGACTCTAACTTCAATCCGTCTAATCTAATCCATTTAGAATATTTGAACTTTAATTCGTTTATTAACTTATTTTAAAAATTTAAGTCTTAACATATTTACAATCTCTTTAATAAATGAGTTGGTAGATTGTTAACAGGTTGTATAGCACACGTCCTGAATGCCTAAATTTTGATAAACGATGAACTTGCTGAGAAAGGTGAAAGAGTATTTTTAGTGCCAAAGAAATGAAAATAAAATAGTAACCGAAAAATGAAACGAGGATAACAGTGAGAAAATAAAAATTAGGTAAGAAGAAGAATATTTGGCAATAGAAAATAATCAAAAAGTTTACATATATATATAATTTTAATGAATTAAATAAATTAAACGGGTTAATCCTAATCTGTTTATGTAATTAAATGGTTGAATGGATTGACATATCATAATCTTTTATTCAAAAATTTTGATTAAATTTCATTTATAAACGGGTTCATAGATTGAACAAGACTTTTAACAACGCTAATTCTGATACCTTCGTTAGAAACTGAATGAATATAAACTATTTTATTTTCCATACGATGAAGAGGCACTCATTTCCAAGTTGCGGTACGTTTGTGAGGTCGACGAAGAGACGCTTGTTTCCATGTTCTTTTAACGCAAGCGGTTTGCTCTTCCATCGCTTAAGATGAGTGTCCTTGGGCAGTGGGGAAAAAAAAAAAAAACCAAATCCCATGAACAAAAATTTGAAAATAAGAGTGTAGTAATGTGTTAGGATAGAATAATAATGAAGGGGGAAAAATTAAGTTAAAATAAATAAGATGATTATATGAAAAGATATGAATAAATAATTTAAAAATAGTGTGGTTACAATAAAAATGTGAATAAATAATTAAAAGAATAGTATAGAGATGAATTGAAATTTTTTTAAAGTGCAATCCCTTTTATCCCCAAATGGATCTCTAATATTCACTTTTAGTGCTGAAGGCTTTCGTCTGCTGGGCTGCATATTCCACAACAGAATGCTTTACGCAAGATTAATTTAACTATTTATCTGCTTTTTAGAATTTTTTTGCTTTAATATCACATAAATGCGCTGATTTAACCAGAAAAACTTTCCTCCAAAAGGACACACATATATGAGTTTCGAGTTTATGCTTGCATACTGTTTTTTATCTTTCGATTTTTTCATACATATGTGGGCCTTAGCTAGATTTTTTAAAGAAAAATAATTCCAATAGTCTGACCTACCTTTAAAAAATTATTTAAAATATTTTTTTACTTTTTTCTTTATACACTTGATTATCTAAGTTTATTTAAAGTATAACTAAGTTTTACTATATTTGGACATGTGTATATATATTTTTTGAGATTTTTAAACATAAAGTTATTTTAACCATTTTAAAATACTCTTATATTTAACAATCTTAAAAATATATATATATATATTCAAAAATTGTAAAATTTAGCTTCGTAATATTAAATATATCTATATCAACAAGTTTATAGGAAAAAAGCAAAAAAAAAAATTCCAATTAATTTTTAAAGGTGGACTAAGTAAGTTATTTACTTAGTCAAAAGTAACGAGATCATTTCTCTTGTTTAAGTACTCAAATTTGTTATTTTTTTATTTTTCGAATTTAAAAAATAATTGCATTTTTCATGCTTCGTTTTAAAAAAAAAATTTAAAATATAAAATTTCATTTGGTTGCACCACAGTGAAAAAAAAAAGAAGTCTAACTTATGCAACCATGGAATCATAACTATAAACAAAGCTATGATTCTATGAAACACACTTATGTAAATGTTAAAATGTCTAATTTGGTCCCCAACCATATATACCATATATCACTTTATTTAAAATTATATTTCCAAAATTGTAAACTATAATTATTTCAAAAAAATACATATATGCATGTACTGTATCTTTTTTATCTGAGTGTGAGTATATATTCCAACGCATTTTAGATAGTACAATTAAGCTCAAAGGAGATAACAAGCTCCTATGTACATGCTTCTATCAAAACACTATGGAGATGAAGTTTCATCTTTTTATTCATGAACACCACAGGAAGGTTCCAATGTAGATTGTTGGCAAAGTTGCTAATAAGGTCGTTAATGGTTATAGTCAACCCGTTAACTTACTTATCCCATCATTTATAAATGGATTTGAGGTGAAATTTTTGAATAAATATTTCATAATTTGTTGACTTGTTCAATAATTTAATTAAATAAATGGATTATGACCGAAATTTTATAACTCATTAACCCATTTAGCTTATTTAGTCTATTAAGGTCTAATATATATTTAAATAAATGTAAAATTCTTAATTATTTTTCCTTGTTAAGTCTTTCTCACACTGTCTAATTTTCATTTTTTTACTACTATAGTAATTTCATTTTGCCATTGCTACTATATTTTTATTTTTTTCTATGCCAAAAACACCTCTTGCTTCTCCTTATGAGATCATTGTACATTGGAGTCCAATTTTTTAGGTCATTTGCTATATAACTCATTAACAACCTCCAACCTATTCATTAAATAGTTGAAGTTTTTTTAATAGGTCAATAAATGTATTTGGGTTAAAATATTTTTAAAAAATTAGGATTAGAATCAGTTTCCAACTCATCTAGCCAAATCTGTTAATGTTGTAGCTACCAACATACCTGATCATTGGACTATCACTCCAATGGCATGCATGTCATATATTTCACGTAAGACTGTGAATTTAAGTACCGTCGAATCATTATAATTTTATAGTATACTATGTTATTTAATAGTGAAAATTCTTATATATATAATTATATCCATGCAAGTTAGTTCCATGTACCTAATGTATCTATCGTACCTATACTCTTTTTAAAGGGGCAAATAATAATTTGTACCGTATTCATTTCCATGGATAATATTTTATACCCTTTCTACTCAAATTAGGGTCAGGTCGGTGGGTACTTATAAGTACCTTACATAAGTTACACCCCTATTGTCAAATCTCTAAATGCAAATTTCTTTGCAAGGGGTTTACTTAAGTAACTAAAAAATTCTACTAATAAAAAAAAGTAACTGAAAAATTTCTTGCATCTAGTAAGAGCAATTTGGTTGCTAACAGTGGTTATTAAAAAGCAATATTCATGTAGGGGAATGTATATAAAAAATTAACATTGAATTAAATCATTTTATAACATTTATTTTATGTCATTTTTAAATAGGAGCTAGTACACATAAATTAGATGAAATCTACTATGTCATTAAAATAGATTAATTTAAATACAATGGGTGAGTAAATTTTAATTTTATCATTAATATAGGGATCATTTGTGGCTAGAAGTACTATAATTAGGGTGCGACATGCCAGACCCCTATATATTTTTGTTTTTCTTAAAATAATCCATGTTATGGATATTTAAGTTATTTTCACCCCATTAAAAATCTTATAAAATGATAAAACTTGATATACGAGTTAAATTGCTTAGGAAAATATGTTTATGAAAAAAAAAAAAGAAAACGCACGGCTCGTGATCACAATCCTTCTAAAATTAATAAAAAAAAGTTTTTTTCAAAAAATAAAAAAGCAAAAGAATAATTTAGAAATAAATTCCAACAAGATCGAAAATGCCATCCTAATATAAATCGTTCGAATCAAAATATGATTTACGCGTTGTATGGTTTTGCTTCCTGATCTCCTTATCGGGATCTGATTTCTTACACCCGGGAGCAAGCAACGCTCCCTACTCCCAGGTGCATATACTTATTTTTTTTATTTTTTTGAAATTTTTTTATAACATTCTTAATCTACAGATATTTAAAATGTGTATAAATTTTTACCATTTTTTGGGTATTTTAGATATTTATTTTTTATTTTTGAAAATCAGTGGCATTTTAATAATTTAAAAGTACCTAAAATGTCACTTATTTTCAAAAATAAAAAATAAATATCTAAAATACTCAAAAAATGGTAAAAATTTATACACATGTTAAATACACCTAGATTAGCAGTTTTATAAAAAAATTTTAAAAAATAAATAAAAATAAATAAATATATGTACCCGGGAGCAGACAGGGAGCAACAAATCAAGTCCCCTCCTTATCTCCTTTCGCCTCTTTCACTCCACTTTCATCTTTTAAAAAAAAAAAAAAAAAGAAATACACCTAAGTCCAACGGATTTACCTTTTATTTAAATTTTTTTTACAAAATTGTTAATCTAAGTATATTTAACATGTGTATTAATTTTTATCATTTTTGAAGATTTTTAAATTTTTTTAATTTCTAAAAATAGTGGTATTTTGTAATTTTAAATTACTAAAAACGTAATTGATTTTTTAAAATCCAGAAAAATATTTAAAAAATCTAAAAAAGGAAAAAATTGATACACATGTTAAATGCACTTAGATTAACAATTTTATAAAAAAAAATTTCATAAAAAATGAAAAATGTGCTAAATGCACGCGTTGCTATGGGAACTTCAGTGACCGTGCATGGAATCTAAAACATACATTCGGCGTGACCTACTGCTACCACAGACTGCATGAACCCGCATTCAGCTGTGTGCTGGGGAAGGAGATATTTGTATTAATAAGCAACATTTAACCCCACTTTTTCCCTTCACGGATGTGATATACCATTATTCAAAAATTTTATTTATTTATTTATTATTATTAATCGTTATTTATGTTTCTATCAATAAACTTACTCCATTTCAGTTCAATCATTAGTCCAATCATGTGGATCTCAATAATCACTCCTTAATCTCATAAAAAAATAATACTAAGCACTCCTTAATGATAAGAAAAATTAAATATTACTGAAATTGAAACTTAAGTAATTCCCACTTCTTTTCCGTATTACCCAATAAACCATCGGAAGTATTTATTCACGGAATTGGGTCAATTGATCCTGATGTCTGGCAGCCAGCTCTGTTCAGTTCTGACCAGGTCGATTACGAGTTTTGAATTTGCTCTGTTAACCGGTCACCCAAGAACTCAAGTTATGGTAATCCAGAGGACCACAAGGCTTCAAAACGAGGCAATCCTGATTGTAGCTTTGGTGGGCCAGCTATGTATTAGCATTTTGCAAGGCCTATAAGATCTCTGCCGGATTCCGATCCTGTGCACCCGGGTGCACTGAAGCCATTTTAACTTTTTTTTTAATTATTTTTTTTGATTTTTTATAAAAGTATTAATCTAAGTATATTTAACATGTGTATCAATGGAATATTTTATATATTTATTTTTTATTTTTGAAAATCAATTGTATTTTAGGTAATTTAAAATTATTAAAATGTCACTAATTTTTAAATATCAAAACTAAATATCTAAAATACTCCAAAAATAGTAATTTTTTTTTATTGGTGCATATTTTTACCTACATCTCAACACATATTATACTTGAAGATCTGATATATTTTTACAAATTTGGAAATACACATAACTCACACAAAGAAATCTGGAGACACAGCTCCACCAAAGAAGGAGGAAGACACAGCTTCCACCGACCTATAGGGAGACAACTGCTCCCACTATACCTCATTTGGTTGAAATTCCGAAACGGTAAAAATTAATACATATGTTAATTACACTTAGATTAACACTTGTATAAATTTTTATTTTATTTTATTTTATTTTTAAAAAAAGCATAGGATCGGGATGCATCTCTGCCACCCCCAGCTAACCTTTTTTTCTCCCCGTCAGTAGGAAGGCTTTTGCAGAAACCGGGCCCACCCTCGGAACATCTTGATCATCAAGATAATATAATCCGTCCTTGTGATCAAAGATTGCAATGGCGGAGAGATTAATAGTTAATACCTACGCCTTCTGTTGCAAGGCAAGCACGAATCTTTCCCAACATTTGAAGACAAAGCTAAAGAAACCTCCCACCAAGAAAAAACGGAGGAAAAAGCCCCCGACGAAAATTTCAGTAAAGTTTAGATTTTGGGAATTTGGTAGTTAGAAAAATGAGATTTGGGGATTATCAAAAAGGAAAGCATACGACCCCTTCTTCTCTTTGGATTACCGAAAAAAGAAGCATTCAATCCTTGCTGACACTCTCGCTCCTGCAACTTGCAAGTCGAGGAATTTTTAGTTGGGCCCGCGCTTTCTTCAAGGTTTGTTGAAGTTGCACTTCAGGAAAAGATCGAAACTATAAATGAGGCCGCTATCTGCTTCCTGCTTCAGAGGTCGAGTCTCCAAGAAACAGACCCAACCAGATTCGAAGGTGCCCGCCACTGGATTTTTATTTGTTTCTTTTCCTCCATCCTTTCCTCTCTCACTCCCTTTGTCTTTGTATTTTTGTCTAGTTCTTAACGTCTCCAGAGAGAAATGAGTCTCATTACGTGCCACATATTAATGAAAAAATGGCTTCCTTCGTAGACCCATTTCAGATCTCTTTCTTTTCTGTTGAAGTCGATGGCTGCGAGAGCGAGAATGCCCATGCTTTTTAAGACCCAATTGAGAATTCCTCCGTAGATAAAATGTATCACATTCATAATTTCATTCCTATGCCTGATACAGAGTGCTGATGTGCATTGACAGACCCTACTGAACCCATGCATAATTGCGTACCCACATTAGAATTTAGAACAAATAGGATGATTTCAATGCTTTTGTATTTTATTCGTGCATAAATGGAAAGAAGGGTAAAAACTAAAAGTGCCACATACGTTCGGCTGTTTTAGATGGAGCATGACATCCTCTTGGGCCTATTTATGAATAGGAACGAACAGTGTTTTTGTCCCATTTGGAATTCCTCTAACCAACTTTCTTTTTTGATGTAGAGTTCCAAAGACACCATGGGGGGTCAGAAAAGCAGCAAAGTTAATGAGGGTGGCAGTAAGGTATGGTTTATGTGCTTGCCTTGTTTTATTCTGAATTTGAGAATGGGGCCCAGTTGCTGCACTGCGTTTGCTACTGAGTTCTTGTACTGCCATTGGGACTGGTAAAGAGTTGTCAATTAGTACATCATGGTGGTGAAGGTGTGACTACTTTGAAAAACACATTCCATCGAGCCTTCGCTGGTGGAAAACAAGAGTGACACAACGCAATATGCAACTGCAAAAGGACATGTTTGAAGTGCTGATTGTCTAACTATCCATTAAACTTTTTCAATATGTTTAGTTACATCAAGTTAGATAGAATGGTCATAAAAAAAAAAATAAAAAAGTTAGACAGAGTGAACATGAAATATCCTGTACTTGTTGATTTTTCCCTTCTCTTGTTCAAGATAGGAATATAAAATGTTGTTAACCGGAAGAACATATGGAAGCCGTTTGTTCTTCTACATCATCCATTAAGGTTGGTTGAATTTCATGTTTCTCTTTCAGGGTTTTGCCAACCACAACATAATAGATAATCATGATTTCTCTGGAGGATTGCATTTGTGGCACCCAAATTGCTGCAACGGATATGTTGTTTCAGGAGACTCTGGCTACCTTGAAGGAGTAACGCCTAACTCAGGTGGTAGTTATGCTGTCCTTTCAAACCGTACACAGTGCTGGCAGGCCCTGGAGCAAGATATCACCAGAAAAGTTACTTCTGGGGTTGTTTATAATGTCTCTGCTTGTGTTCGAGTGCTTGGTACCCTTCAAGGACCTCATGAAGTCAAAGCAACACTGAGATTAGAGTATCCAAATTCTGGGCCGAGCTATCTCTTTGTGGGAAGGTAGTGAAATGGTAGCTGTATGACATTTCTCTTCTTATACAAGGCTACTACACCCAGTAGATCTATTAAATGCCTGCCACAAAATCTCCATTGTACCTTTAGGGCTTGTGCGATAGCACATGGTTGGGATCATGGCCTTGATGTACCAGAACTGCATTGTTTGATCATTCTGCTATTACCATGGAGAAGAGAACACAACGACTGGAATGGTCGTTGTTTCTGTTTCTGTGAGTTTTCATCAAGAGCCATTCATGTGGTGGCCCATTATGTAAAAGCTCTGAAGGAAGACATGTTTATTTTGGAGATGTAACATTTGCAGAAACTTGAGAGATTCAATTGCATTTCTCCTCTCCTCTCTGAAGGTCCTTAGAGAAGTTTAATCCATGCTGGTTGATTTTATAGGGCATCAATTTCAAAGGAAAAGTGGGGGAATTTAGAAGGTAAATTTTCATTGGAAAGCATGCCCAACTGTGTTGTATTCTATTTGGAGGGGCCACCCCCTGGAGTTGATCTTCTTATAAATTCCGTTCATATCACTTCTGCTAGTGTCGTGCAGTGTCAGGTATGGACTTTCTTGATTTTCTTTAAGTCCCACAAACCTCAATAATGATATAACTTGCTCAGTCATTTTTATGGTTTTGCCCAAGGATTTCTTCACCCTATCATTTTTTTAAAATGCAAATTATCCACCCAATTCTATTTCAAACTACGTTTTTTCCTCTTCTTGTTTCAAATATTGGTTGGCTGTAGCACCCAACCGTGGCTCTCTATAGTGCACCGTCTATGTAACCACCATCAACTGCCCAAATTTTGCAGAATGTTGGGAAAACAGAGATCACCAATATTAGAGTAACTAGCCAAAGATGACAATGGTAATGGAAGGCACAACGGAAAGAAGATAGATAACAATGGGAAGGCAATAAGTAGAAACTAAATAACATAATCATCCATATCCAAATACATCATGTCACATTGGGCTACATCCATAATACATTTTTCATAGAAATACATGCCAAATATTTAGGCTATATCATGCCGCATGTGATAGTTGGTTAAGGGTTTGCAGTTAGGTTTATGTCATTTTTGATATTTGGTATTTATTTCGAAAAACAAATGTGTTATGGACTGTAGCCCACATGGGATTATGTATTTGAATAATCATGAATCTAGATGCATATGATTATGTTATTTAGTTTCTGCTTTTTTTTCCCTGTTTTTATTTATTTTCTTTTCGTTGTGCCTTTCATTATCATTGTCATCTCTGGCCAATTACTCTGAAGTAGATGGATTTTTTTAAAGCATTTTGTAGATCTTGTGGTTGATTTTAGTTACATAGCAGATCTGCTATGGGGAGCCATGGTGGGGCACCACAGTGCAGCTCAATTAGTGAGAGATGTGGTCACAAGAACCAACAAATACATAGGCTGTGGGTTCAAGTGGAGGCTCTGCAGAGCTAGAGGTAGCTAAATGTCATGCCCATGTGAACAGTACCTAAGTGGTGGGTGGAGAACCGAGGATGGCCAGGAGAACTGGGAATCTCATGCTTGCTGGAGAGTACGTAGGGTTATGTAGGGGTATGACACAGACCAAAGGGACAGACTCGAGGCAGTATTCTTGTTTTGAAAGGACAATCTCCTTATTATTTGTTTTGAGCTTGTCTTTTAATCAGATTTTTCTATGCGGTGCTACCTACTACAGTTGGGACAAGGGTACAATTATGCTAGCCATCTATGCAGTGTCCTGTAAGTTGGAGTTGGCATTTAAGTGTTGAAAGGCAAAGACAGATAATGACTTTAGTCTCCTTATAACTCTAAGTTCAACATCTGTTCAATCACACGGGTTATTATGGCAATGAAAATACTCTAAGAAGCTTTTAGCTGTTCTCAAATATATGTTGTTTATAATTTTTTTCGAATCTGTTAACTACTAAAACTAGAGCACTGTTGCTATTTTTTCTTGTAGGAATCAACCAGGCAGTGTTTTATTGAGGATGATGAGAACATTATTTTGAACCCAAGATTTGATGATGGGCTTAATAACTGGTCTGGACGAGGCTGCAAAATTCTTCTGCAAAACTCAATGGGAGATGGAAAAGTACTCCCACAGGATGGAAAGTTTTTTGCTTCTACAACTGGAAGAACACAGAGTTGGAATGGCATTCAGCAGGAAATCACTGGCCGGGTTCAGAGAAAGCTTGCTTATGAGGTCACTGCTCTAGTTCGAATATTTGGGGGCACAGCTGCCACTTCTGATGTCCGGGCAACTTTGTGGGTTCAATTGCCAAATCAAAGGGAGCAATACATAGGCATAGCCAAGTGAGACTCTTACAATTTTTTTCCATTTGACATCTCACATATATGAAATTTTCAAAAAATCTCAACCATGTCCTATAATGTAGGCTCCGATTTATGAATCATCTGCTTTGAGGAAGTGTATACTGCTAGTTGTGCATCTTTTGCCCAAAAGCAATGCATTGTTTTGGTAAAAAAAAAAAAAAAAAATGCCAGTGGCATGACCTTCTGTATATTTGGCCAACCACAATGTGCGGCGTTGACTTCTGATGCATTCTCTGCCTTTTAGTGAAGTAAATTACTTTTGCTTTTATATTTGTGTGTGTGCATGTGCGTGTTTGTGTGCGTGTAGAAGCATGATAATATGCGATATATCGCGTATGAAATACTTTTTTGCTTTAGTTGTGACTATTTTTTTTTTTTTTTTGCTTGTTTTCTTTTCATTGTTTATGTGGGCCCAAGTATATTTAGTTTACATACTAAAATTTATCAATTTTGAAATCATGTACATATTTTTATAAATTTTCAAAAATAAAAATTTTCGCTCTTTTCATGTGTGAGAGTATGAAGAAGAGTGAAATTTTTTGTTTTTTGAACATTTGTAAAAAATATGTACAAGATCCCAAAAATGATAAATATTGGTACCTTAACTAAATATACTTAGGCCTGCATAAAAACGAAAAGAAAACAAGAAAATATATTCAAAAATTTTAAAAAGTGCATATCATAGCTAGGCTAGTATGCGATATATCGCATATTATCATGGTCCATATATATGCATATATCCAATGAATACTTCAGTTGTGCATGAACCACCAATCTCAACTCATTAAAATTGTTTAATTATTAAATGACCCATATATTTTTAATTGTACATAATACCTTCTAAAGTATTTATGTTGTCTAAAATAATGACTGTATATGACTTTATAACATTTTGATTCTTGAGTGAACAATTTTAAGTAAATTTTAATTTTTATATATATTTTTTCATGCTTATTTAAAGTGTAATCCACATGTGATTTTGATCAAAATGATCTTTAATATCTTATATAATGTTAAGTATGATGGTTGGATTGGATTTTTATATCTTCCAGTTCATTTTGGTGGTAGATCAACCACTTTAAGTATTTTCCATATATGCACATGTATATTCCCATTTCTCCATCCGTCAGGACTTAATACTCAGGCCTGGTGGTGAAATTAGTTTACTTATTGGGCATTCCCTCTAGTTTCAGAGGCCTTGAATTTTCTTAAAATACAGAGACAATTCTTTTGTTTTCTGAAGTGTGCAGGCATCAGATAAGGAGTGGGCACAGTTGCAAGGAAAGTTCCTCCTTAATAGTGTTGTTTCAAAGGTGGTCTTTTATTTGGAAGGTCCACCTGCAGGCATTGATATTCTTCTCAACAGTTTAGTTGTAAAACATGCGGCAAAAATTCCTCCCTCTACCCCACCAGTGATTGATGTTAGCTCTCTCTCTCTCTCTCTGTGCATTTGTTAATCAGTTTGTAAATATTCTCTTCAGTTACAAATTTTGGAACATAGATTCAAATGGATACTCAAATCATCTTGTGGACCAAAACAGTGTAGAAGATATTCCATTTCCTGCTATTTGTTGATCTTAGGTATTCCATGGAGTTCCCATGAAAAAAGTTGTTGCTCCAAATAACTGTAATTCTCTGCCTTTCATCTTCATGCTGCGAAAGATTATCTGATCTGGCGATATGTTAGTTTATTTATTGTGCTCAATCAAATCCAGATAGTGAAAGGTTGATTAAGTGACAGTACAATAGTGATGGATGATATTCTGGCACTTTGAAATTGCCTATCTAATTCAAATTACTCTTTCCATTTGATAGGGTCTAACTCAAATATATTAGAGTTTTATCTATCTATCTATCTATGTGTTGAAGAATTAATGGTTGGCGAACAATCAGACAAAAATATAAATGTTTCATATGGGCAATGTAGTGGTCACAGAGAATAGATTAGAATGGTTCAGTTAACCTTTTGCAAAAAATTACTAGGTTACGCCAGGTATAGAATTTCTGAGCATCCTTATGTTGAGCATCATAGATAGCCAGATATGAAACAAATCTCCAAAATTTTTTTTTAAAAAAAATATAACCAATTTTCTAAACAATGCTTTCTTTGTTTGTAGACTGTTGCTTTTGGAGTTAACATAATTGAGAACAGCAATCTTACTGATGGGCTTAATGGATGGTTTCCCCTTGGTCCTTGTACATTAAGCATTGTCCCTGGTTCTCCTCATATACTTCCTCCAATGGCAAGGGACTCCCTAGGGCCCCATCGGCCACTTAGTGGTCAGTATATTATTGTGAAAAATCGCACACAAACCTGGATGGGCCCTGCTCAGATGATCACAGACAAAGTGAAGTTATACTTGACATATCAAGTTTCAGCTTGGGTCCGCATTGGTTCTGGGGCTACCGGGCCACAGAACGTCAATGTTGCACTTGGTGTTGACAACCAGTGGGTTAATGGAGGCCAAGCTGAGGTGCGTGATGATAGATGGCATGAAATTGGAGGATCGTTCAGAATTGAGAAGCAAGCAGCAAAAATTATGGTCTATATTCAGGGTCCTTCAGCAGGGGTTGATTTGATGGTTGCTGGGCTTCATGTATTTCCAGTTGACAGGCAAGCAAGATTCAAGCATTTAAAGAGGCAGACAGATCAGGTACTTCCTCCATTCCTTTAGCAATCTAAAGATTCTAATTGCGGAATTTAGGAAGTAGAAATTGATCAACTTTACGAGATTTGTATTTCTTATGGGTGGGTCCTGCCTTTCTGTACAACATACTGTCTTAGTGATGGAAACTGTCATGGATGGGATTACCCAAGGAATTACTTCCATTCGGAAGCTTTACTAATGATGATCAAATCATAGTCATTAAATTTAACCATGGGACAGACTATCAAAATTTTTAGGCGACTAAACCCATAGTTAAGTTGTCTTGCAATGGAGGCAAAAGCTTCACTACCGACCTATCTGTATTGATCCTCCAAAAGATAGTTAAGACTCTAACAATAACATTGGATTTTAAGGTTCTTATGCCTGTTACACTTTTCCCAATTGTTTCACAGGTTAGAAAACGTGATGTGATCCTAAAATTCTCAGGATCTGATTCTGCTAGTTTGTTTGGCACACTTGTGAAAGTGCAACAAATACAGAACAATTTTCCCATTGGTTCATGTGTGATGAGAACAAACATAGACAATGAAGATTTCGTTGACTTCTTGGTGAAGAATTTCAACTGGGCTGTATTCGGGAATGAATTGAAATGGGGATGGATTGAACCCCAACAAGGCAATTTCAACTACAAGGATGCAGACGAGCTACTGGATGTTTGCAAGAGCCATGGAATGGAAGTGAGGGGCCATTGCATCTTCTGGGAAGTTGAGTGGAATGTGCAGTCATGGGTCAAGGCATTAAACAACAGTGACCTTATGAAAGCAGTCCAAAATCGCTTGACAGGTCTCCTTACAAAGTATAAAGGTAAATTCAGACATTATGATGTCAACAATGAGATGCTTCACGGATCATTTTACCAGGATAGACTGGGTAAGGATGCCAGGGCCAACATGTTTAAGATGGCTGCCCAGCTTGATCCTTCTGCAACCCTCTTTGTAAATGACTACCACATTGAGGATGGATGTGATGCCCGATCAAGTCCTGAGAAGTACATCGATCACATCCTCAGTCTGCAAGAACAAGGTGCACCTGTTGGGGGGATTGGTGTGCAGGCCCACATTGATAGTCCTGTGGGACCTGTTGTCTGCTCTGCATTGGATAAGCTAGGGATACTTGGGCTTCCAATCTGGTTCACTGAATTAGATGTGTCATCCATGAATGAGTATGTTAGAGCTGATGATTTGGAAGTTATGCTGCGGGAAGGATTTGCACATCCGGCAGTGGATGGTATGATGCTGTGGGGCTTCTGGGAGCTGTTCATGAGTAGGGACCATGCTCATTTAGTGGATGCTGAAGGTGGTCTCAATGAAGCTGGAAAGCGGTTCCTTGCTCTGAAGCGTGAGTGGTTGACACATGCTCATGGTCGCCTCGATGATCAGTCGGAGTTCAAATTTAGAGGCTTCCATGGATCCTACACTGTTGAAGTGACAACACCCTCAAAGAAATACAATCTGAAATTTGATGTTGACAAAGGAGATTCTCCTCTGGTTGTTTCGATAAACCTGTGAGTGGGAATTATGATGTGCTGGATGCATCTACACACGCGTGCACGCGCGCGCACGCGCACACACACATATATATATGAATATGTGTATATATATATGGATATGTTGTGTTTATAATCTATTTGCACTTGGGAGCCGCTCATCCAGCCACTGAGTTGCTGTTTTCATGTCTTTCTGCCATGTTTATGGAATGATACTGATTATTCAAAAGAAAGTGTGTTGGTGATCTTAACTAGAAAAAGATGTTTACGTTCATCATAGGTATCAAGCATCATTATTACTGCATGACTTAAACCTGAAACATTCCCAAATCAAGGAAAGGAGTAGGAAAAAGTGAAAGAAAGGGATAAATGAATGATGCAATACTAGAAAGCCAAGATTAGAAATAAAAGGGAAAATTTCAAATATGTAAGCTAAAAAACATGTTTATCAGAAGAGAATTGTTAAGATGATTAATAAATGCTATGCAGTTAAAAAAATCCTAAGGAAAGGGAGGGATTTAGGCTCAGTTTGGCAATACGATGGCTATTTTGTTTTTGCTTAAGAGAAAATAAATGAATACTTTTAATAGAAGTGATATTTTGAAGCTTTTATATTAAATGCTTTTGAGCTGTATTTTTATTTAAAATAGTAATAAATATATCCAGAAGTTATAATTTTTGCCAAATAGGAATTCAATTTATTGGGTTCTGGAAATAGATAAGCTATGAGTATTCTTTAAATGCAATACCAAACTGGGCCGTGGATAGCTTTTCCTAAGCACGGTGATACAATGTTAGCATATTGCGGCGCCCACTTTGGGATCAGGTCGAGCGCTGATTACTTCTGACCTGGTTCCAAAGTTATAAGATAAAATCATAATGCCCCTGTAAAATTTCATCGAAAATTTCCAACCACAGAAGCATATTACTATGCAAATGGATTATTTGGGTCAAGGTTAACAACGATTTGATTGTATAAGTAAATTCAGTGCATTCATCTGTTTAGCATCACGTATTTCATTGTGATTTTGTCGGTCAGCAGTGGCATGCATGAGCCCATACATCCCACTTCTACTACGGTCAATTCCGTGGATCAAAATTCAAAACCTCAGGAATGAAATCAGAAATCTCCTTGGCCTCGCACCAACCATGTAGTGATGTAGATGAGATCTCCTGGCTTCATGCCCTTCTTCGAAATGTAAGATCTTTCCCGGCCTCACACCAACCACGCTGTATACGAATTTTCTCAATCCGCAAGTCCCATATCAGAGAGAGAAAGAGAGAGATCTTCTTGATTTTTCACCAACCTTACATAACTAGCTAGGAAAAGATCTCCTCCACTTTAAACTCACACACAAAATGTCATGGGTGCGTGTGAACTCCATAACAGAAGTCTCCTTATCCTCAATAGAAAGATATTCGATTTTGTTTTATTTTAATTATAGGCAGCCAAAGCTTATGTCAGGCTGATGATTTTCAATGGATATATTTCATAAAAATTTTATTCCACATGAATAAAAAAATGAATAATTATACAAGGTAAAATATACTGACCTAATGTTTCAGAAATATTGCAATGGGTACAAGGTCGAAGTCGACCTTAGAGAATTTTTTTGGGTTCGGTCCCACGCGCGGTCGCTCGAGTTTGAAAATCCCTACGGCCTGGGTACGAAATCTCTGACTTTAGACGACTTGGGGTGGGGGGCACAATTTTTAAGTCTTCCGTTCAGTGCATCACAATTTCCATCATAAATGGTACATCGCAAGAGGCAATTATTTGGTGGTCCAAACTTCGCTGCGTACGTGGACGAGGACATTGGTACAACCGATGCCTGAGATTTCAAGCTTCTCCTGCTGCTGCTGCCGACCACTCGTTCGATATGATGTGGGCCAGAGCAGCCATTGCACGGAATTCAGTAAATTCCTTGAGTATCATGATTGGGAAGATCGAGAGACATATCTCGAACGCGTACATGGATGGAAAGCCCAAGGGTCTCGTTTCTCATTCATGTGGTCCCTCCATCCAAATTCTCATATTCAAATTTACGGGACGTTTAGCAAGGCGTATTTTTGTAGAATTTTGAGATAGGATGAAAAACGTAAAAGAACATATTTTGAAAATTATATCATTGAAAAGAAATAATACCAGTAAA
>JAXCLR010000063.1:60559673-60569699 GCA_035584095.1 Annona squamosa | reverse complement strand
TAAAAATTGATACATATGTTAAATAAACCTATATTAACAGCTTCATGAAAAACTTTTCAAAAAAAAATTAAAAAAAATAGGTGCAGTGCACCCAGGTGCGTTGAGGCTCAATGCACCCGGGTGCACTGAATTAGGCTCCATGAAAGAGGGCGAGCGGGTTTCGACGTTTCGTTCGTTTTTGGTTTTTTTAAGTATTTATTAGGTTCGTTTAACCGGGCGATTCCGGTTCGACAGCCCAGTCCGGTTAGACCGCCGGTTCACCACACAACTTTTTACAACAACAATTAACTTATTTCACTCCTTCATAAACACAATTACTGCCTTTTCTTCATAAATTCATCATATTTTCCTATACTTCAAAAATTCCTCTATCATACACAATACACATATCCATATAATTTATACAAGTATAAAAAGAATAATACTTCAAATGTCTTCCACGTCATACACAAAATCACATATATACATACAAATCACATCAATACAAAAAAAACTTTAGAGATTTCAAATAAAATTCTAGCGCTTCTAAGGTCTAGTTTATTACAACACACTTTAAACATACAAAACCTAATAGAATTTTCCGGGCCACTGCCCATCTTCCCAATGAAGTCTCCATAGTTGTTGGTATCGTGATATTTTGCTACTGATTAATGAAAACGGTGAGTTCAGGAACCTAATAAGCAAGTATCATTTAAAAAGAAATCCATAAAAGCTTCCGTAAAAATATTATATATGCATGGGAATGAAATGCAATCATAACATATATCATTCAATGATATAATCTCCTTTTTAGTAGATGAGACTTATCAAGTTATCATCCACTCATATGTTAAACACACCGGATAGGCAATGTCAAGGACGGACTTCCTGTCCATTTACAACCTTGGCAAAGTCTTACATTCATTACCATGTATAAATTCCGTTCACACAAATAATAAAATTTATCTATGCCCTGAAAAGAGTTTGCTCGACAAATCATAAAGAAAAGATTTGTTTTTAGAAATTAAGTTCAAAATCAAATTTTAACAATATAAATATATATACATAAATGATAAAAATAAGGTAATGGCCATTCCCAAAAAATTTTATTGTTTGTATAAATTTTAATTAGAATACCTATGGAAAATGACTTAATTTGCACATATTTCTAAAAAAACATATAAAATCATAACATGAACATTTGTTGTAAATATCCTTTCTCAAAGTAAATGACAAAATGAAATTTTATCACAACAATTTATTGAATTCGAAAAGCTTGTTTACCTGAAAATCTTAAGCTATATCTTCCACTTTCTTCTTTTTTCTATCAAAATTAACAATTTTGGCTAATCATTCACTTAAATCACTATGTATTGCATCCTAATTTTAATGTCTAAGGATGCATTGATTCAAAAACTATTTTTTAGCTTTCCTTTTTCAAAGAGAGTCCCCGAGACTCCTTTGATGAGGAAAATATTCTTATTTAAACTTTATTTTAATTATAATGTTATTTACCTTACATCTAAAATTATATAGACTAGTTAAGGGTATTTACTCCACTTATATTTTTTTAATCCATTAAATGCCTAACTTAAACATATATGTTAGGCATATTAAAATCTATTTAATCACTCTTATACTTTGTGAATTGGTTGTTTAACATTTTTTACATAAAATCCCAACACTCGTACGATACCTATAACTAACATAATATTTCTGTAATTTTTCATTGTATTTTTAACTCTCTAAACATCTTAAATTTACTCATAAATAATATTTAGGTCAAATACTCTAAAAGCCTCATATTTGACCCCACATTTTTGGGGTTACCAACTTCTACCAGTTGTGAAAATTTTCAATTTTTCTCTTTCTAGCTCTAATTGGGCATACTAATCTATAACTAACACATCTTACTAACATCTGTAACTATTTTATCGTAATTTAAAATAAGAAAATTTGGATATATCACCTTGAATTTTCGATTTCACACTTAGACTTGATTTTAGCTATCTATTTTCATAATTTAGGCTCTAAATATCATCCCGTCCACGAATTTATCAAAAGTCTCATGGTTTTCCATCTATATTTGGGAGTATAAATCAAAATCCTACCCATTTCAACTCTTGAATATCTAAACAATTATACCTACTACTTAAATTCATGCATTTTACTTCCATACATGTTTATGTAAAATATTTTAGCAAAACTCTCATATTTCTAGTATTATTTAAACAACAATTGCAAAAATCCAACAAAATTCATTTTTCCCTTATCTCCGGTGACCGGCGATGGCTGCAGGGACAGCAGCATAGGCGACGCAACAAACTCGATCTCGTCTCTTCCCTCTCTTCTTCTCCTTTCTTTCTTTTTTCTTTTAAGGGACGTTTGGTAATCGTCGTGCGCGTGGGAACGGTGGAATTCATGGGAACTGCGGGGCCTGCGGATCGTGGCTTCCACGCTGGCGAGTACAACATTCAGTGTTGTCTTTTGCCAGCATTAATTCTACCTTGCTGTGGACGCCAGCGGAGCCCGGCGTGGATGCTTGAGAGAGCCAAAGCCTGCACTCTGCTCGACGTGGGAACGCTTGAGAGAGTTGATGCTAGAAAAGGTTGCACATATATCTCTTCTACATATCATTCTACAAAATTAAAATTAAGAATCCATTAATGTGTTTTAAAATTTTTATACTCTTTTATAGTATGTTACTTAATAATTTTATAATTACATGTACAAGTCGATTATATTATAACTATATAATGCTAATACGTACAGCCGTTCAATCCAATCATTTCAATCGGTTAAATCGGTTGGAATCAAGCCAATAATTTGATTACTAGTTCAGTTTTGAACTTATTGATTTCAAAAATGATTTCTTATCATAATTTTAGTTTTTAAATTCGATTCAAATATTTATTCAGACTACGAGAAAAGCATTTCAGTCAATCTGTGATAAGTTGAAGGCACGGGAACGAAACTCACGGGAACAAAATGAACACGTACATTTTTCAGATGACATGGAACATGTGGGGCCCACAATTCAGCATGCTAAAAAAATCTTTAAAAAAATGTGCAGTTGTGGTTGCATTTCAAAGTGTACACTGTTTATAGACCAGAAATCATACTTAAGTAAAATAAGTCTTTGTATTGACCAGAAATCTACACACTGTTTATAGATCCTTCATACATGGCCCCCAATATTGCTGCATTGCACTTTTACTACATGATTTACAGTCACACAAATTTATCATATTAACCTCATTTGCGCCAGTACAACTCACACATTTACAAATATTTATGACAATACGAGTTTGCTCTTTTTTATCTAGTGGATCAAAATAATTATTATACGCACCTACGGTAGACTCTCGATCAGAAAATGATTTGAAACATGCTCCCGAGTATCGATTTGCTAGTGCATGGGCTGCCGGCCATGATTCATATATACCGGATGTACGTCCAATCAAGACAACATAGAAATGAGGCATAATGACATGACCTGTAAAAAAATATTATCAACAGGGTATAACTGACTGAAAGGGACATCCCAATGGCATACCATAAATCAATGCCATACATAAACTGAAAATTAAAACAAGCATGCTAATAAGTTAGGAAAAAAAAAGTCTCTGATGTGAACTAATCAACACAACATAACATAATTGATCGGTATTTTCAAAAATAATTTAGGAGCAGAAATTTGCTAAAATATGTTGCACAAACTGCTTTCGCATCTCTAAAGTTGGCATACTTCGAAAGCCTAATACGTTCTCTAGATGCTAACTAAAGTAAAGGACTATTTTGGTGTCCTCCTTGGGGGGGAGAGAGAGAGAGAGAGCTTCCACAGCTGTGTCATAGCATTTGTGTATCGTTGGGGGTCAACGCTGAGTTTTTCGGTTTGTGGTGGTGATGGTTGCGGTGGTGGCGCTAGCTGCCGATTCACTAAATTCTTGAATGCACCGGCCACGTTCTCTAATGGACCTGGCGGCCTCCTACGTAGATTTTGGTGTTGTGGTGAACGTGTTGATGTCCTCATCAAAGATGTTGAGGCATCTTCGGTGAATAGAAATTTGGAGTTAAGATCGATGCCTTCCTTGCCACCTGGATCCTCTTCCATGTGGGAGCATCTCCGACGTGCTAACCTACTCAATCCTGCTGATCGTACACCAATTGGTGCATCTAACTTATTGATCTCGTCCAAATCCTCCCAACTATGTATTTGACGCTTATCACGGAGCTCCGCTATCTTCAGATCAGGTCAAACAAGTCAAATTTAATGAAAGAAATTGTTAAGTACTTAGAAATAAAATTCTCGAAAGCATATAAAATATTGCAAAAATCTAATTGGCTACCTCGATTAGATCTGCCCATTGTTCATCTAACCCATCGAACATCATGCATGACTCATCCCATCCCATTCTAGATTTGTCTTGAACTCTTGCCATGCATCGGTATAGCTCTTTGAAATGATGCCACCTATTTCGAACTAGCTCCCACTTAGGGGGAACTTCAATCATGTGACTAAGTTCATTGCTTAGCCTTGATGCAATTTGCATGGCTATAGTCTTGGCTAAGCTATCATCACATATGCGGCCAGACTGTCTATTCTCTACTAGAAGTCTAATGAACCCTCTATCATGTTCCTTCATCCATCGGAAGTTTTCTTCATTAAACCATCTAGAATTTCTGTCTGTACTATCTCTAGAAGCCTGTCGAGACTCATTGCTCATGGATCTGCTTAATATTAGATCCATAGGTCCTATCTTTGTACGGTACTAGACATACCAAGATGCAGCACAATTATATAATTGAGATATAATTAATAAGAGTAACCACATACCATTGAGTGTTAAAAAAAAAAGATAAAAGGCATGAGACATGGGAAAAATAAACCAGTTCATTCATCAAAGCACCATTCTACTAAATCGAATTTGGATTTATCAAATAGTAAATATTCAGCTAGCTAAATCATGAACAACAGCCTTACTAAACATAAAAGTAAAATATGCTTAGGGTTGATAGTTATGACTACGATGCTGGCTACACATCACTATGATAATTAACCCACATTCGTTGGGCATTGTCATCACAAAAGTCCTTCCAAGATTGTAATTCCACATCTGAGAAATCTCTAATCATGGTTGGCTCCTCGACCTCCCCCTCCAAGCTGACCAAAATCATTGCAGCGTCCTGTTGTAATTGCAGTTGCTCAGGCAATTCCGATCCATCTACAATTGTGATGTAGTTGTGTAGGATGATATAGACTGCTATAATCATTGTGTGGACGTTGTAAGGGTATTTCATGACACTCTTCAATATGAGAAAACGACCCTTCTATATACCGAATAACCTCTCCACATGGGCTCTCCACTTTGCATGATTGTAGTTAAATAATTCTTAATAATTTTCTAGTATTCGGCCCCTTTGATACTCTTGCAAATGGTAACATACACCCTTGTATGGTGTCATGAAGTTGGGACAATGTGGGTATCCAAAATCGACAAGATAGTAAGACCCTGTACATACACATGTTAAAATTTAGCACATTTTGTTATTAATAAAGTCTTCTAAGCCGGGACATTCTTTATTTTCAATATACGGGTTTAAGTGGCACCTGTCAGAACTTTAAATAGGTCCTCAAAGTCATCTATTGCCGCTTGGAGAACTTTACTATCATGGGCTTGACCCTCCCAACCGGCATATATATACATAAACCTCATATTGAAATCGCATGCAACAAGAACATTTTGGGTCAACCTCCTATATCTATTCCGGCAAGCTAAATTTGGTCCTGGAGGCGGTGCTGTAGGAATGTGAGTTCCATCAAGAGCTCCTATACATCCCTATGTAAGTTATTGTGATATGTTAGTAGATAAACAAGACTCTAAAGGATGGTAACATATGTGACTGGTGTGACACAAACCTAAAAATAAGTTGTCACAAATGGATCTGCCTCTATTAAAGGATGAGTAGAATAAGTTGGTGCTTCAATCACTTCTACATAGAGATTCAAGCAGCAGGAAGGCACTTATGAAAATGACGACTTACAGTTTCACCGGATTGACAAAAATAGCCTCCAATGCTTCGATTTCTAACATTGTGAGATAATGTGTGTAAAAACATCACCATTTGTGCCTTCACTGTTAGATACCGAGTGCCACTCAACCCACTTACAATTCTTACTCTTTGACACAGTTGATGGAAATCAAATATCCTCATTCTAAGCTGGTTTGTACACTTTGTATCTCCAAGCCCCATCATATTATCTATAAATAATTGACGAAGTTCCCCACAATTTTTATTGGAATGACCGTCCTTTTCATTTTTTTCCGCATCGACTACCAGAAGTGCGGCTGCTACACCATCTACTATTAATGTTTCCTCATAATGGTCCATGTCTGTATGCATTCAGCTGATTATTAATCAGTGTTAGGGAAAAAGAAAGTTATCATCATTTGAACTATGGTAACTATTACAAATAGAAAAGATAATCTAATTGTAATTTGAAAATCTTAAATACTATTATAATAATACTTTATAGAACCATTTAATTCACATAGAAATGATATTTTAAATAGTTTAAATGTTAAAAATACTTAAAATTTAAATTATAGCACAAAGTCATTTTATTACGCTGATTTTATACGTTTACAGATGACATTTGTATAAAGTGATACTAAACGAATAAGAGAGTTTCAGTGATAATATAAACAATGCTAAATATAATGGATAAAGTGAGCTTGATGGTATGGTCCAGCGAGACGTCGGGAGGGACTTGGGGAGATGAGAGGAGTATATTAGATGGAGAGAATGCAGAGTACTGAGAGGAGGGGTAAAAAAAAAAAGAAAGAATATGGAAGGAAGAGGTGTTAGGAACCACGTAGCAAGGCTACTTGGCCCACTATGCTTCTACTTTATTAGAACCCCTCACTTTGTACACAGCAACTCCACATTGCATGTTAAAGACATTAACCAGAGAACACATCTGGCATTTTCAAAGCCCGAAATCATTGCATATTCATCCGACAATTTCTATGTATTAGTGTGACAAACTTGCATTCATTGAAGCATTTTTGAGAAATAATATTTGCAATTCCCATAAACATGAATATGAAATTATTAAAATTTGAAAAAATATATAATATATAAAATTTTAAAATATTTGATTTTTTTAACAACATGAATGGACATTAAAACTAGTTTAAATATTAAGTTTTTTTATGGAAATTTAAAACCAATAAACTATACAAGCTACGTTTGTTTTGAGAAATTAAAATATGATTCTAATGTGGAAACTATTATAACCGTTTAGAAATTTTTTATCGGAGAAAGAGAGGGCCCACATGCAGAGACAAACACGAACAAGAACCACAACAACCCTATATGATCGAGAAATAAGACTGTAATAATCGAAAAACAAGGGGCTTAGATTTCCGCCAACAAAGAACTAGTTGCACGGCTCTCTTCCAATTCATAACTTCAATCACTTCTGTCTGTTATCTTTTATGCTTGCCTCACCAAACAAAGCATCGTCGCCCCTCTCAAAAAAACCATAAACCATCCACATAAACGAAATAAAAAGAAAAAACTGCAGCCCACCCACGAATCCTTTTTCGAAATTTCTAGGCATCTTAAGATGAGAAAGATAAAACCGGGTGCATAGATAATGAGAAGGGAAAAATCTCCAACACAGACTACAGGATCGCATGGTTAATGATAAGGAATCACACATATCTGAGTTTCAAAGAGAATACCTGCCTAAGGCAAGTTCGGGAGCACTAATCTTGTGGTGAGCTTGTCTAGAGCAACAATAGCAGTGACTGCTGTGAAGAGCCGAAAGAGGTAATATCTTCTACGGTGAAAGGAGTAGATTTTGGCGGTGGTCTGTACCCACCCCAACTTCATCATGCACGGAGAGCACTTCTTCTTGCCGACAGAATCCTTCTCCGCATCAAAGGGCACCGCATCAACGGTAGTGTTGCTACGTTCTAGTCACAAGTGGTGCTTTTCTCTTCAGACGATATTTTCATTTGCAATCTTGCCATCTTCTTCCGTGCCCTTCAATCTTGTCACACCGCTGTGCTGCACAGAGCACCAAATGCCGGTTCCTCCACCCTTTCCCAAGTTATTATGCAACTCATGTCGAAGGTACGCCGGCTCCGCGGGTGGATGAGTTCCACATCAGCAAATGCAATACTTTGAAGTGCAACCGCAATTGCACATTTTTTAGGGATTTTTTTAGCACGCTGAATTGTGGGCCCCACATGTTCCACGTCATCCGAAAAATGTACGCCTTCATTTTGTTCCCGTGAGTTTCGTTCCCGTGCCTTCAATTTATCACGGATTGACTGAAATGTTTTTCTAGTAGTCTAAAAAAATATTTGAATCGTATTTAAAAACTAAAATTATGATAAGAAATCAAAAACAGTGATATTTACGGTAAATCAAGAAGTTCAAAACTGAACTAGTAATCAAATTACCAACTTGATTCCAACTGGTTGAAATGATTGGATTGAACAGTTGTACGTATTAGCATTATATAGTTATAATATAATCGACTTATATATGTAATTACAAAATTATTAAGTAACATACTATAAAAGAGTATAAAAATTTTAAAACACATTAATAGATTCTTAATTTTGATTTTGTGCACTGATATGTAGAAGAGATAGATGTGCAATCTTTTCTAGCATCGGCTCTCTCAAGCATCCACGCCTTAGCTCCGATGGCGTCCTCCATAGCAAGGCAGAATTAATGCTGGTAGAAGACAGTACTAAACGCTATACCCACCTGCATGAAAACTGCGATCCGCAGGCCCCGCCGTTACCATGAATTCCCCCATTCCCATGCGCTAACTCTAGTGCTCTGCATATGCACTAAAAAATGTGCACATGCAGCAGCCCAGCAGTTGTTTTGTTTTGTTTGTTTCGTGTTTTTTTTTTCAAAACAAATGGGTCGGGCCCAACAGACGTCTCGCTTTGGCAGCTGCTCATCGCTGGCAATTTGAAGAGAGAGAGAGAACGGGGGAGAAGTTGCAATAAACCAGTTGACTTTTTTTAAAATACTCAAGCTGAAACCAACTTAAATATCTTGTGCAACATGGATTTCTGATTTTATTTTTAAAATCGAAGGCCTAAAACTTCTTAAAAATCTCAGAACCAAGGCTAGATGAGATTTCAGAATTTTTTAACCAGCATGGATTTTTTAGAACTGACCAACTAAAATTTTTTTAAAAATTGAAAAGCACAAACAGCTACCGTTTGAAAATAACTATCATGGATTTTCTGCACACATTGCAACAATACAACACAGATTTTTTATTCTTTAAAAAACAACCGGCTAAAAATTTTAATAAATTGACAAGCAGAAACAATGCAGCAGACAGAATCGGCGTGGATGCAGCTAAATTTCAGAACACTGCAGCTAAAACAACCGGCTAAAAACTTCAGAATAACCAGCATGGATGCTCAATATACACACAATGCAGTATGGAAAGTCGTAGCAACGAATTGGTTTTTCAGAGAGAGAGAGAGAGAGAGTGGACGGCAAGACTGTTTGGGCATTTTCCCTCTCCTTGCGTGGGGTGCAGCGCAGGGTGCATCGAGGGGTGCAGCGCGGGATGCAAATCGGGGTGTTTTTTCTAATAAATTTCCATTAGTACTCAATCCAACGGCTCGCGACAAACCCGCATCATCCAACGGCGCCTGCTGAATCCGCAGTGGGCAGACGAAGTCATCCAGACTTCGGTCCGGACGCATATTATCATATTCCATTTTTTCACTGCTATTTTATACACTTTTACTGCTGATATTCCAATTAGGTATCTTTGTAACCCTCACGCTGTAAAGGAATTTTTTTTTTTTTTGATGGAAAAAGGAAAACCCTATCCCAGCTCCCTTGCACTGCACAAAGTTTTCCAAAAAGAAGGGATAAGGTGATCCAAGTAATTCATTGCCAAAAAATTGTCTGCACAAAGTTTTCCAAAAAGAACTTGGGGGGGGTTACCCCACCAAACATGGCTATCCAAAAAAGAATTACATACAAGAT
>JAXCLR010000063.1:60531360-60559573 GCA_035584095.1 Annona squamosa | reverse complement strand
TCCAGTGGAGTTTCAAGCTCTTCAGATTTTGCCCCTGACTTTCCAAAAGAATCTCCTTCAGCCGGCTCATGCACACGCTGTAAAGGAATTTTGATACACGATGATGTGAATGCATCCTCTTTCCTCTGCCTCACGTAAGATAAGCCCTTATGAATTGATAATTTTAGATGGTGAAAAAGTAACATGATGGAAAATTTTAGTAGAATTTAAGGTAATTACACAAAGAGAGCTTATCCCATGCGTCCAGCCATGGAATCCTTTTTTATTTTTTATAATTACAAAAAATGTCAATGTATTTAAAAATAAAAAAATATTCAAAAGTATTCAAAAATGGTAAAAGTTGATTTATAAGTTAAATACATATAACTCTACATATTTATTAAAAAAATCAAAAAAATATTTTTAGGGGTCCCATAGCCAAATGCATAAGATCACCCCTTTTATATAGAAACATATAAAAAATTATAGAAATATAGATATAAAAAGTTAGTTAGTTATGTAGCTAAAATTTTACGTTAAAATAAAAGTGAAGTACAAAAAAGTGTGAAAAAACCATTCTCACAATTGACACATAATCAAACGTTTCCTTTGTTTGTTTGGATGATTGTAATCAGAAAATTATTTTGAAATTAAAGTGCACGGATGATGTACTAAAACTGGCTTTCAGCCAAAAGCATAAAAGAAATGGTTAAAAATAGAAATAATTACAAAAATTGGGCTGAAGGTGAAGAAATATCTAAACTATTCTGAAGAGAGTAAATGTTATTTTAATTTAATTTAACAATAACAAATTATATAAACTCTTGAAATACACTAATTAAAAGGCCATATTTTGCACCACAAAGGTGACGTCACGGACTGCATCCATCATATACTAAATTACTAATGCAATAAAGCCTAATAATTAGTAGCTAGAGAAACTGATCAAAATAATTTGTTAATTAATTACTATGAATCATACTTCAAAATTTTATGGGCAAACTTCAATCAACAGTCAATACTGTTGTTAATTATTCAGATCAAACGACAACACATTTGTATTTTTTTATTTAATCTTTACGAAAATAAGAATTTAAATACATTCATTTTGTATACAAAAATTTTGCACTTTTGAACATATTTGACGAAATTTTAAATTTAACAGGTCTGGAGTGAAAATTACCTAAATACCTCACAATTGATGTTTTTGAAATTTAGAAAAAATATAGATCAAATATAAAATTTAATATGTAAACTAAATATCTTGGCTTATATTTTCATGAAAAATTAAAAGATTACAAAAAATAACCGCAGTTCCTGCTAACCAGGCTAACACGATCGAAATACTCCCTAAAAATGGGGGACGCATATCAGTTACTAATATTCGATTGCACGCTACATGGATCACATGCAAACGTACACGTCTAACGTCCAGTCGTCCGCATCCATGAACTGAAAGGCTGAATATTGCAGAAAAATTATGAGTGTCTAGATGAACTATCGGGGTCGACCATCTCCCACAGTTTTCCCTCCACCTGCTTTCGACCCTGATCGGAATCACCACATCCAGCGGCAGCAGCAGCAACACAGCTAAGGTAAGGGATATCAATAAATATTTCAATAGAAACATGCATGTCTAATTAGGAAAGAAAAATCGACGAGTATTTTATTAAGTACGAACTCAGAAAAATCGTCATTATTGGTAGATTGCTTACGAGTAGAGGCGACAGGTTTGAATTACAAGAAACAAACTAGGAGTGCAAATGGATTTCAACCCGAACCCTGTCCAATTCAACTCCATTTATATTAGAGTTGGGTTTGAGCATTTTGAAAAGAATAAGTTATATAACCTAAATTAAATTGACCTGATTTCAAAAGTGAGTTGTTTTGGGTTAGACAATTTGCAACCTAACCCGACCCGATTTTATATATTATTATAAAATATAATAGATTGCTAAAAAATAATCATATGTTCACACATAATACATAGGAATTAACTAGACATGTTATAATTGAACAAAAGCAAGGAGCGCGTTTATAAGCTACCGAGTTTACTAGGTGAAGGAGTTGTATTGCTTTAAAATAAGATTATTTAGCAATTATTTTATTGTAAAAGTCATAAATGAAGAGGCATTCATATAAAAAAGATTAATTTTTATTCTTTTATATAAATATATATTTTAAAATTTTTTAATTATTAAATATTTAGTAACCCAATTTCTAATCCAAACCAAGCCAATTTTTATAGAATTGAATTTAAATTTTACTAGCTGAGTTAGGGTTGTATTTACCCCAACCCAACCTAATTTACATGCCTAAAACAAACGTTTTGTTATTATAAAAAAAAAATTCTTGTCAGAATTACAACTCATGGCACTGATGGTCTCTTTCAAGGTAATGGTCTGATTGAGTCATATGTACCTTGAACCAAGAAATGGATGACAAGTCCAAGCATTAGATCGACTTCCTAAATATAAGTAGGAGTTTAGTCTGTTGTGAGTTTAAATGAAAATTTGTCTGTCTATCCTAAAAATACATGGAAATTTATGATTATATAGTAATTATTTTATTTTAAAAGTCATAAATAAAAAGTCATTCACGGAAAAAAGATTAATTTTTATTCTTTCATATGAATTTATATTTTCAAAAAGATTTAATTATTAAATATTTAGTAACCTGATTTCTAATCCAAACTGAACCAATTTTTATAATGTTGAATTGAAATTTTACGAATTTGGTTAGGGTTGTATTTACCCCAACCCAACCTAACTTTGTTATTATAAAAAAAATTCTTGTCGGAATTACAACTCATGGCAATGACCGTCTCTTTCAAGGTAATGGTCTAATGGAGTCAACTCATGGCAATGACCGTCTCTTTCAAGGTAATGGTCTAATGGAGTCATGTGTACCTTGAATCAAAAAATGGAAGACAAGTCTGAGCGTTAGCTCGACTCCCTAAATATAAGTAAGACTATAGTTTATTGTAAGTTTAAATGAAAATTTATTGTCTATCCTAAAAATACGTGGAAATTTGTTGTCTTTTAGATAAATGGGCTAAATTATAATATCAAAATGTTAAATTATGTAATACAAATAATTAAAAAAAGAAATAAAGGGAAAATTGCAGCAGTGATGGACGAACGCAATGGGTCGAGTAAATATGCTTCTTCCCTTAAATTCATTACACGCTTGACTTGATATTTGCCTATTTGAATATTTATGAACAACATGATTACAAGGTCGACTTATGGAAAAACCATATAAACAATTTAGAAGTTGTCATTTGCGACAGTTGCATATAATGTGCATGATTAATCAACAGTGATATAAAAAGGAGAAGCAACTAACGTTCGTACTAATAAAATTACGTTAAGCTTTGTGATTTGTAGCACTTTCAATTTATTAATTCATGAATAATTTTGAAAATAAGAATAGTAGTTCATATTTCATACCCAAAAAGTAGTTTATGTCAAAAGGTATCAAAAGAGTGGAAAGACGTTTTTATATTAATTGCTTGTTATTGTAAATTAACAACTGTTGGGGGATAATCTCCTAAGGAGTCGGGTTTTTTTTTTCCATAAATGTGCTGGCCCTAGGTAGAAATGTATAAATATCAAATCTATATTTTTAAAAAATAAACAAAAAATTCAAAAATTATAAAATTTGATATTTGAGCTGACATACACGACTAAGAAAAAATTTAAAAAAAAATTATTGGCCAGCCCATGAATTGTCACGCCTCCATGGATTGAATTTATTTACAAAAAAGTCATTCTTAAAATCCTCGCATCAAGTCACACAAATAAAGGCCTGTTTAGCCATGCTTCACGAAAGAAGCAAAAGAAAAAAGAGCGGCATCATATATATACCTTTAAAACTCTTTTTCTACAAGATTGTCAAATACTCATTATTGAAATGCGCGTGCATTTTCGAGTTTTCTAGTACAATAATTGGACAACAAGGAAATGCCCGCATGTAATTAAAATATGGATAATGGGAGGCGCACGAATATCGTATCGGTAGATTCGGTACATATCCATCCCAACATCTGCCCTCTTCAATCCAGAAGGGAGAAAGAAAAAATACAGTTGCTATAAGACAACAAACTACCACGTACATATATACTAGCCTCGTGTTCTAAAAAAGAACATTGCCGGTCGTCGTCATCCAGACAAAGAACAGTTCCAGCTTCATGAGTACAAATTAACAATAATGATCGGTGCCTCGAACCGTTGGAAGCTTCTCCATTCTCTCTCCAGCTCAAAAATGAGCAGCATATTTTATTATATCAAGAGCCAAGACGGTAAGAAGCATCCCCTATGAAGTGACCATGATCCATGTAGAGAGCAGCACCATGGGGATGGAGCCCGTCCATCACCATGAACTGCATGTCCTCAGAAGGTTTCCAATGCCGCTTCCTTTGGTTTATAAACCAGTTATTTATCTGCTTCTGATCAAGCCCTGTTGACTCTGCCAACGCAACCTTCTCAGCTTCCTGCATGCACCTCATGTATCACAATATTACACCATTCAATCCTCTAATTCATCATTCCCCTTAGATGAAACAATAAAAGCCAAGAAACGACATTGGGGAACGGATCTGCTGACACAAGCCAATCAAAAATTCTTTGGGGGAAATTTTTATTTACTAACAGACAAACAGACCAATGCATGGACACAGGGACAAGTGATTGGGGAATAGAGGCAGACTATTTGGATCAACAATAGACATACCAAAACAGGAACGGCAATTTGGATTAATCATCAGTCAAAGCCCGACAAGCCAGGCACGTACAACGGACTGGTCATTTCATAGAAACATATAGCGGCCGCCACCAACCTTCCAGTACTTCCATCAATATGCTCTTTCCGTAGATTTTTTTAGTTACACACAACTTGTCAGATGACTGCTTTGCACTAAATAGGCAGGGTTTTCCCATATCAAACCGGGTGCAATTTGCAACCATTACTGTTTTTTTTTAATTCAAGTCATCTATCATGTTATATATTTGCATGATTTTTCATGATATAAAAGTAATTTTAACTAAATACAAATTTAACCCACAATATGCTCAAATGAATGAAGTTATTTATAATAATAATGATTGATATTACATATTATTAAAGTTTTTAATTAATTTAAGTTTACATTTTAAGATGACTAAATAATTTTCAACACAATGCATAATCTCAATTTAAAAAAAGTAAAAAAGAAATATTTAGAAAACTAAGGAGTTGCAACTTGCACCCAATTTCAGGGGAAAAAAGCCCAATTAAACATCAGGATTGTACCGCATACCATAACACAGAGCGTTGCCTGACATGATTTTTATAAAAATAAAAAATTCAAAAAAATGGTCTGGGCCCAATTACCTACTTCACATCAATTCCAGGTAAAACAGTGGCTGCACCTATATGCCTGTAATGGTTTCGAAAAATTCTAATAACCTGTCTCTTTTATCCCCACAGGGAGACATGCGATCCGGTTAGGTCATTCGACTAACAGTAGAACAATAAAACAATCGGTTCAATCATATTTACGTCCATATGTATATCTACCAACCCACTAGGGAAACAAAATTGAAGAAAAAATAACATTCTCAGAATCAACCAAGCACCACGACAACTGCAAATTGTGTCGTTCTCTCTCTGTTTACCTGGAAAAACTAATTCTATAAATGAATTTCTTCTATTAATATTGTAGGAAGACGTACCGACGGATATGGCCACTTATAGTGGAGCTCCCACCAACTTAGAAGCTTCTGCCTGGCCTCCTTAGGCAACTTTCCTTTTTTTCTCTTCTTGGAAAGTTCTTGCTTGAGACTACCCAGGTACCCACTATATTTCTTCAGCAGATGGTTCTTCAGTTCTCTGTCCTCAGCTCGAGGATCAATATCAGGCACTTGGGTTTCCTCTCCACTGCCATCCTGTTCCTCTTCAGACGAACCAACTTCATCGCATTTCTCATCTGCATGCATCATTACTCAGCATTAATCATGTCAATATTCAGGATGGAATAAGCGCACGTCATATTTGTTTGGGATTGGAATACGAGGACACCACGCATCGGTCATTGCAACAGATTGCATTAAATATATCATGACATTATCACTATAGCTATTTAACAAGGCTCCATATAAATCAGAGTAATTTTAACCTCTGAACATGTTTTAAAATGAACACAGTAATCCATAATGGCAACATTTGCCTGCCTTTTCTGTTTTATATGTGCATAATTCAGACAATGTGCAGTCTCCACTACAAGTTAGCAAACACACCACCACAACATTATGAATGCGGATTAAGACGGTTTGCAGATTATCCTAGGAACCTAGTTGCCCCATGTCTCCGCCTAACACCCGCCTGCCCTTTGAATTTGCAAGCTTCCTCTACCGTAGCACGACCAGTTCCACGTACTGTCATAAACAGTCCCCTCGTGACAATCTATGGATTATCCTAATCCATTTCCCAATGCAACGATCTATTAGGCAATCCATAAACCTTTTAGGAGGCAGCATACATTGTATTACATAGGCTAATGATTTGAATTCTTGTAAAAAAAAAAAACAAAACAAATCGAATGAAGCGTCTAGGCCTTAAGGATTAAGCAGTAAGAAGGGCTAATGATTCAGCAGTGGAGAATAGATGTGCAGTGTACTCAGATCAAGTGCAAGGGTTATATTGTGAATGAAAGAAAAGACGAATTAGTCAAAAAGAAATTAGAGGCATCTCAAGGCCTGCCAACCATCATTTGCAGCTGTGCAACGACTACAGATGTTTACTTGGACTTCTGGATTTTGGTTCGAATTAACGAAATACACATCTTTGCAGATGCAGATTAAAAAACGGTTAGCAATTACACAAACAGGTTCCAAGCATGACATCAAATGGATGATTAAACTAGTCCAAATTTGTCCAAGAGTACCAGGAAAAGAAGAGGAACTGACCAAATAAATCCACCTTCAAAGCATCAAAGCCAAACCTCTCTCTAAAAATTTTTAAAAGGAATTTTAAATCCATTTTCTTAGCATGCCAAACACATAGAAACTTGATATTTTCTGTGATGCAATATATAAGAGGTCAAGGAAAGGAAATTAACGGCTACCCGCTATAGGAAACAAAATTTCATCCGTTAGGAAGGTTCTTGTCCGGACCTTGACCATCAGTTTCCCAAAAATTAAGAAGAAATCCGAAGGCAATCAAACTGCAGGAGCTTCGTAGTCGTGCACTATACTGCAGTTTTAACAGTAGACATCACATGAACATGAGGAACATTAGCTATGACAACAAACCTTCAGTAATTTTATTTTTTTTTTTTCAAAAGAAAAAAACGATTGGTCCACAGATGCGCCAGAAGAGAGAGATTATTCGTCCCTTTATGCATTAAGCTATCGCTGTTGTTGCGAACTTACTAAAATGCTGTAACGAAAGCTTATTTTCTTAATTCCTCCGAAAATTGTTGCTATTACCGATAATAAATTTTGCATTGTGGCTAACAGATTATTTTGAAATGGTCCTTATTGCAACAAAAGAAAAGATTAAATATCACTACAACTAAGTCCAAAAAAAAAAATTTTATTGCGATGTTTGAGAAGACATCCGTGTACCTAACCGAAGTAAGCTTTTACAGCACAAAACAACAAAAGTATTGCGAGCTACACTACTAGGTAATATCAAAACACCCTGCATAAAATTATCAGTGTCGCTATTACCACCCTTAAACATCTTCACTTCCAACCGGATAAATTTAATCAGCAGCAATGATCTCGTCATAAACAGTATGCATTCACTGCAAGAGTTAAAATTCCTATTTAACCCCACACACTTTTCGATATTTTTATTACCTAACTACCCTTTATTAATTTATTCTCATACAATACCAATTTATATTATCTTTATCATTTTTTGCTACCAATTATTACCCTTATTATGTCATTCTTTTACATTTTACTAATCATTACTCCAATCATATCATTCTTTTATAAATTTTTTTCTTACTTTTTGCCATCTCATTATGTCTCGAAGGGGAGAAAATTAGAAAAATTCCTACAACTTTTCTGGCTTTTTACATTTTCTTTATAATATGACATTTTTACTACAAACCCTAATTTTCAGTTACTTTCCACATTCCTTCAAAATAACCATTTTATTTATTTTAACTATATTTCATTTACTGCCAATTATTACCTTATCATATCACATAATTCTCTCATTTTTTTCCTCTATTTTTTCCTTAAAACTCTCCCTTCCATGCCCCCTCTTTCACTTCCTTCTGCTCTTCTCCAACACACCATACAAAAAAACATGTTCCAGCCAAATACTACATACGATTAAATTTGGGTGCCTATGTCAATATGTAACAAAAATAAATTGCTACATAGTAGTTGGCAATGCCGGGGCCATATCGGGATAGATATAGCCATTTTTTTAAATGGCTGCTGCTATTTTTTCTTGTGACCATCTTAGCAGCCATTTGACGTGCGACAGAGAGATAAAAGAACCCGGATTTTGCTGTAGTTATATACTTAACATAGCGAGTTATTGTTACATACATTATTTTTATACAAAAAGATGTTGCTGTTGATGTTAAATGTAAATGATATTAGCCACACAAACACATTAAATGGAGCCAAAATTAGCTGACTTTGATCCCAAAAATTCGATTCCATTAAGCAATGTTAGATTTAGTTATGCCTTCCTTCTGTAGCTAACGGTACCGGACGCAACGCTTGTCGTGAAAAATCATTTTCAGTAACAACAACAAAAAATAATCACGAAGAACACAACCTTCAGTGGCAATTGAAAAATGAATTTTGCTTCTATACTTTTTTGCTACACAATTATCATAGCATAATTACTTAAGATGACAAGCTAAAGACATAGCAACAATCGTTAGAATTACCACTTGTCCATTCTCCTGAAATGATTGGCTGATTCATAAAAAAGTGTGGTAAATAAATGATGAAGCACTTTTTTTAAAAAATATTGATGGAAGAGCACTTCATAAGTCCTAAAAGCTGTCTCCCAAGAAATATGGTCAAGCTTTGGTCAAGGGTCAATGGTGCAGTGGTGAAATTTTGAAACAAAGTGCAACTACACGGCAAAAACTTTTATTTTTAGTAACCAAATTGCCACAAATGTTGTTGCCAATATTGTATCCCACCACTGGCAACAACATTGTTGTCATGTTGTTACCAATATTTAGATGCAACAGACCATTGACAAACAACATATAATTTGCCGCAGCTTCATCACTAAAATCAAACTTCATCACAGTGCACTTAAATAATATCCAATACAGTGAAATAACTACAGAGAGATCATATAAATTTGTCTAATGAAAAGGTTTCAAATCGATAAGCACACTAATTTATTTGCAATCCACATTCACTAGGACTTGTTAGCATGCTAAAACCAGCTGAAACGACCAATTACCAATTAACATCTTTTTGCAATCCCCAAGGAAGATCACACCCATAAAATATCATTAATTACGCAGCAAATTCGAATTTAGTTACCGGGCTTGAATCGATCAATTCTAACGTAACATTTCCTGAGTTGACCAAATCACGCCATCCTGCAATCAGTAAATTCCGCATATACTTTCAGAAGTTTTGTGATATGCCTTTGTAGGGCCCCTTCATAATCTAAGTAGCCCAACAGTAATATTCTCTTTCTCTGCGTACAATCCACCCACTCACCATGGTTAAATAAATAAAAAGCAATTGATTCAGTTGCGGATGCATGTAACTAAAATATAATTCCATCAAAGTTCATTCTTTCTTCTCATCATTGCAACAAACACCATAGCCTAACGCCAGCTGTTTGGTTTTTCGCTTTACTAAAGAGACACTGCCAAAAGTTCCATGATGCTAACATCATTCAATTAGAAATATTTTTCTTAAGAATATTTGTATATGAAATATCTTAAATTAAAAATAAGAACAAACCAATTATGTTCTATCATTCCCTAAAAACAGCTAAACCTCAGAGCAAAGAAATCCCAATTGCATACAACAAGCAAGAGGCACCCATTAAATTCTGGCTCTTTGGGCATCAGCCGAATTTGAATGCCCAAGTTTCCGAATACCAATGCATGGTGCAGCCCAGTAAAAAGCTAGATTAAAGGGAGAACCTAGCGAAGAAAAAAGATAAATTGTAAGGATTTTAGGGCTTATATGCATGATATGGACAATACGTAGAGACTCTATGACAGTTTTTTTTTTCACCTTTAAAAGATTTCTTTTAATCTATCTTCGACTACTGATATGTGTATTTAGATAGGGGCCTTGCGATTTATACTCGGCCGCATTTTGAAAATCATTTTTATCAAGTCAAGATTCTCTCTCCCTACACCAAACAAAGGCCCTCAACATCCTACAGTTGCAAGCAGTTACAAAAGCAGCCACTTATTTCTCTCCACATTCCAGGGCATGGAGACCCACCATTTTTTGTAACTTTTCCGCGACGTCCGATGAAAATGCACATTTTCACGCTAGAGGTAAAACGAACATCACACGTTTTGGACATGGGACGTGCTGAAACCAATTAAGCACCATGAAACTTTTTTTAAAAAAAATGCAATGAAAATCCATCACCATTCCTGTCCCTACTTCCTTGCCTCCTAAAATAAATAAAACATAGGCAGAAAAAATCATAACTATAAAAAACTGGGTCGCCGTAGGAAGAATCCGTAAAATGACCTATTGATCTACATGCATATTTGCACACAGGCGGTTCACGGACAGCATCCAATGTTCCTCATTTAAAAATATGCACTAAAAATAATAAAAGATAAGAACTAGGGACAGTGGAGGCAGATGATAAGGAAAATCTAGACGGACCCAAATATAGGAAAATCTATATATCTACGAGATCATACACCATCACGGCACTATTTTAGGAATGATGCTGCCCACCAAATATTTCCCGCCCCATGGATTAATGGTCTATCCCAGCATTTGAGATAGTTTGTATCCCAACATGGCCTAGGAAGCTCTTTTTGTCCTTGTTCATTAGCGAGAAGGGAAATGCTAACCAACCACGGATTTCTGGGTCGTATAGGGTCCGGCTCTCGCTCGAAGACAAGAGAGAGAGAGAGAGAGAGAGACGCGAGGAATAAGAAAAATGTAAACCACGGACGGGCAAAGCTTCGAGGCAGGAAGGAAAGCAGAGACCGTACACGAGGGTCTAGCTAGCTCTAGCAATTTTTTTCGTTTGCACCTGCAAAGGAATTTTCTCTCTCTACATGGATGTTCGCTTTTCCATGCTCAGTAAAGACATGCCTCAAAGAAAGCTCCTGCTGTAAAAGGCTTCTTTATCTCTTCCCATCTTCCTTGCTTCCTTTTACTCGCTACCGACGTTTATTCGGAGGACTCACGGTGATAAATGAAGAGAGAGAAAGATATTATACCTGAATTAAATACGCGTACTGAGCCATTGGTTAGAACGTTGAGTTGGGACTCGATTCTCTTCATGAAATCTGTGGCCTCCTGGATTGGTCTCGTTAGCTCTTCCCGATACTTCACCAGCATGTCGTAGTAGGCCTCCTATCGATTTTCGAGATGGAAAGAGAGGAGAAAACACCCAAATTGGAAACAATGAAAAGAACCACGTAACCGACGGAGGAGGGAGAAGATAGGAATAATCAGATGCAAGAAATGGACAGAAGAAAAGATAATTTTAAAAAGAAAACAAACGAGAGATTTGCCAAAAAGATTAATGGAATTACCATGAATTGATCAAGTTCCGGGTCAGTCGTTGGATCTCGACAGCCAACCGTCGCTCGTTGTCGAGCTTCATACTCCTGCCCGATCGCAGCTAGACGTGCTGCTACTTCAGGCGGAGCTCCAACCTGAACAAAGCAAACCCAAATCAGAAATTATTTTCCTCTACCATCTATTCTCTTTCATGTTCTTGACTCTCCACCTTTTGGCAATCCACGTATGCTTCCAAGAGGCTGGAATACTGAGGATGGGCGATGATCTTGGCCTTGATGGCATCCACCTCGCTGGAACTCCCACTCCCGTGCAGCTGTTGTGCATGCACCGGTCCATGCCCATGATCTTCGCCGCCGCCTCCTACGCCCCTCACCACGAAGGGGTACTGGAAATCCTGCAGCTGCTGATGCGCGGATAACCGCCCTCCTCCTTCGGATTTCACGCTGGGAGAGGCTTCGGAGAAAAAGCAGCTAGTTGGCTGATGGTGAAAGGAGCTCATTGGCAGAGGCTGCTGCTGCATCATGCTATGGCCGCCGCTGGGCCTACCATAACCCGCACTGATCGGTGCAAGTGCAGAAGAAGTGAAGAGAAAGCTACCTCGGGAAGAAGAATTCACTCCCAGGTGAGAATAATCCTCCATTTCTATTTGCACCCACCAAAAAAAAAATTTACCAGAACCTAAAACCCTAACCCTAAAGTGGAAGATACAAAGAAATCCAAGAAATGGGTTTCATGGCACTAGCCTTCTTCCAACTGTTGCGGTAGACGTGGAAGAGAGACGAGGCGAAGAGAGAGAAAGGCATACACCGTAAGTTAACTGTGTATGTCGGATGGATGGAAGCTGTCGAGAAAAACCATGATTTCTTTCCCTCTCGAAGAGAGCAAAGCGAACGCTCTCACCGGCGGAGACGCTCTGATATGTTTTTTTTCTTCCCCTCGACGCTCTGAGACGGTTTCTTTTACTTTCCTTTTTTTCTAGTCAATCTCCTCTTTACCTTCCTCTCTCCCTTTCCATTTTATTTTTTCCTGGCTTACTTTTCCGACTTGCTTGCTCAGCGTTTCTGTGCATTTACAAGGCCGAGTTCTTCAGCTGGTTTGTCGCGATTCAGCAAGGACGGCATTCATCGATCTACAGTACGGTGGGCCCCTGCAAAGCAGGTCCGATGATTGGAACCCTCCATCCCTACAACGCAGATGGCCGAGTTCGAATGATGGTGGGATTTCTTTTTTATGGCGCCGACTTCCATACATATTGTGACCGAGGCGGGCCACGTGCATGGGTAAAAAACTACCAAAGGTCAATTACACAGTAGAAAGTAGTGGGAATTTTTTTTAGCAAAGAGTTTTCTTTTTATTTCGACTCGATCTACCAACCGTGTATTTTCAATTATTTCCGGAATTTGGCCAACAGCTCCCGAGAAGTTGCATTTTAAACTCTTTAATTTTTCTTATTTGTATTTTAAATCCCGATATTTGGGCATTAGTATTTTAAATTCTAAAAAGTTTAATTTAAAATGTTTAAAACATTTTTTGCATTTTAAACTAAATTTCAAATGGTTTAAAATCCTAAAACGTAAATTAAAATTTTAACATCGTGAGCACTATGATAGAAGAGAGTTTAAATCAAACTTCACCTGATTTAAAATGTAAAAGTCATTTTAAACGTTTTATAAGCTTTAACGGTGATTTTTAATTCCAATGATGTTGATGGTGTAAGATGCAAAGAGCCAAATTTCAGATATTTTAAAATGCTAATACATAAATCTTGGTATTTGAAATGTAAAATAAAATTATAAGATTTAAAATGCAAATTGCCTACTTAGTTATCATCCTAAGTTATATATCGCTAACATTTTTTAGATTTTAAACTCAATGCTAGCAATGTCATTGGAATGTGAATACTGTTTTGTGGACGGGGCATTTTCATAACTAAGATTATCCAGTGATGGGCAAGGGTGAGATAATATTGTAATTTAATCTTTGGTTTCTTAATATACTTGTATTCAATTTTAATACACTTTTATCCAATCCCAATATACTTTTATCTGCTCTCAATACACTTTTATTTTAAATTCCCATCTCATCCAAACTCTTAATAGTCTCTAATAAGGTCTTTTAGTCTATTACTTAATGATGTAACTTAATTGTAGAAAATTTATAAGGTTTGTAAGATTGCATAAGCATGATTTGTACCACAAGCTGGATTTTTTGGAAAAAAAATATTTTTTCATAATTTTATTCACACATTGGGAAGGAAGCCGAGCGAAGAGCTTTTGCACTAGGACAATGCTCTGCCGTTTAAAATCACTGCATCTCTCTTGAAAAATTCATGCAAGCATCTTGTGAAGGAATAAAGTAAATAAGTTTTTTTTGATTGGTATCTAATTACATGTATCTTAACACATATTATACTTGAAGATCTGAGACATTCTTACAAATCTGGGAACACATAACGTCCCCAAGAAATCTGGAAGACACAGCTTGCAACAGCCACTTGGGAGACCATCTTGCTCCTACACTTTCCACCCGGGAGACCACGCTCCCACGCTTATTCGGGGATTCGATCCCCCGCCAGCCGCAGATACGGCTGTCAGCGCCGCAGCTGCTAGCCTCGGTTGGTAATAAAGTAAATAAGTTAATTATACGAAATGTGTCAATTATGATGACAAGGCGCTGAGTTCTCTGTTTAAAAAAAAAAATTAAAAATTAAAAAATCCCTGCTGCTTGGGCAAGATGTAAATCTTGGGATTAAATTATATAAATACAGGTAAAGTTGAATAAATAGAATAGTTTGATGAAAATACATGAGAAAATGATTAAATATATGAATATTTTTGTTTGAAAAGCACGGGAGTAATTAATGATTTCACCTTTTGCATTCTTCTCGTTCTGATCCATTATAACTTCCCAAGCAGTCCGAACAAAGATCGTATAGGGAGTTAGGGACGTGAGATGAGAAAAATGCTATTATGCACAATGATTCGTGAATGGAAAAGCGTTGTGAAAAAATGTAGGTTATTATTTTTTGTGAATGAACAAACTGTTGGGGAAAATGACAAATTTCATACCATTGAGGTACGTGAGATGTTGGTTCATAATTGAGAGAGCATGACGATAGGACGAATTTTTTCGAATTTTAAAAAATATATTTTTCAAATCTAAAAATAAAAAAATAGCAACTTACTTTTTTTCATTTCCCAGTCCATAATAATATGTTCTGTCTCAATGCACATATCATCCCAACACTCAATATTTTAACTATCTAACCACTTTATTTTTTCAATTTAATTATATTTTAATCATTATTTCAATTTTATCATAAAACTATGTCTATTTTTTTATTATTCTCCTTAAATTTAATAATTCCCCTATCAAATTATCTTATTCTTTCATTTTTTTTCTAATAACCAAACATTCCCAATGCATGTCCACAATGTGGGATTAATCTTCTGTGCTGATAATTTCCTCACTGTTTAATTTTATTTATTTTACATATGACGTCTTGAACATATTCATTTTCATTCCCAACATTTTTTTAAACAGAGGATTGCTTTTGAAACAAGCCTAGGTGCAATTTGCAAATGCGTTTACTCCCGACAGTTAATTAGTGATTGTCAGTACTGATCAAATGTAATTATATTGGAATTATTAGAGTCTGTTGTAGGTTGAAAATTAAAAATTACATTGAGAACGAAAAATACAATGAATTTTGAAATAACAATACATTGTTAGGATATAGAATGTAACTTATTATAATATCAAGTGCACTGCTGTCTATAAAAAGAAAGAAAAAACTACAATAAATTGTGAAATAACGACATAGAATTATTGTGTATTGTTATGTATTGAAATATATATATATCTTAGGAATAATAAGTAGAGCTGGAAATTTTTTTAAAAAAAGTATGACGATTGTGCATTGAAAATTAAAAAATTATTTGTTCAATAAAAGTTAATATTTAAAATTTAAACAACTACATGATATAAGTCTCACTTTCCAATCATATAAAATAAAGTTACGCACATTTGTATTGTACTAAAGTTAATGCCACATTTGTTAACATGTCACATGATGAGATTGTGAGAAAATGCAAAGGTGCGAAAATTAAATACTACGGTCATAAGGAAAAATAATTAGAATATAGTTTTTAAAAGTAAGGTTATTAGATAATTATAGTATAAAATCATTGACGATAGAATATATAAGATAAGAAAATTTATGTAAAACCATTAGTAGTAATTACCAAACATAGCTTATAAAATCAATTGTATGTCTACAACTTTCACGGGTGGTTGCCCTGATGGTAATGGTATAAGGGTTTTACAATTCACTTTCCGTAAAATGAAATTTTTTGCGAGTTCTTTTTTTTAAAGAGGAGATTTTAATTGATTTTTTTCCTTAATATATGAATATTTACATTAAACAATTCCATTGTACAATGGTCTTAAACGTACTAAATTTTAATATCAACTTGTAGCGTTGCACAAATGCTAATAAGAAAAATATACGTTTACAACTTGAATAATACGGGGATTGATGAGTATAAAATTGAATTGAATTCGTATTATTCAGGGATTGATGAGTATAAAATTGAATTGAATTCATATTATTCAGGGATTGATGAGTATAAAATTGAATTGAATTATTTTTATTCAAAATCACTTTCATGTTATTTTTCTCATTTCATATAGCTTTCTTTGTTTTTTTATTACATTGCATCGTAAGGGAGGGAATGGCCCTGGAGCATATGTGCCCCCATGCGTGTTACCACCAAGGCTTGCGCTAGTACACAGTTTTTCCTGATTTTTTTTTTTATGGGGAGATATTTACATACATCTCAACACATATTACACTGAAGATCAGAGACATTCTAACAAATTTGGAGACACCGCTCCACCAAATACACAGGAAGACACAGCTTCCAGCAATTAAATGGGAGACCACACTTTTGCTCCCACTATGCTCTAGAGGAGACTCGAACCAGCGCCCGCACAGACATAAGGCGATGACGCTGACCACCAGGGCGCGTCCCTGGTGGCTGTTTTTCCTGATTTTGATGTAACGTTTTTCTACCCTTTTCAGAATTTATTTGTTCATCTGCACAAGTTCACCATGATGGGAACTACATACAAGGGGGATTCTTCAATGTAACGGATGTAACTTTCGCGTGTATCTCAATTTAACTCAGAAGATCGTCTATTTTAATGGCTCGCCAAGTTTTATCCATATCAAATGTGTAAATAAGTTCCATCTTAAGATAATGTAAAATTAACAAATTTAAATGATTTCATTTAGATATCAATTCGAAGGGAATGTTCAAGTGGAATGTATATTCTTATTTTTAAGACACCAGTCTCTATTCTCGATGCATATAATTACATTATCATTAAATTTTTCATCCAATTCAAAATTTTTGGATTTTTTCGAATAGCTTGTATTTTCAACTTCTAAATCACCGAATATATATTTTTTGCAAGGATAATGACTATTTAAAATATTATAGAGTGCTATGCTCCGTGGAGGGGGAATCTCGTAACGAAACTATTTATCAAGCTATATGGAGAAATGGGCTTCCAAGCAAAGTGAAAATCTTTGGGTGGCGGCTCCTCAGAAATGCATTACCCACGTTGCAGAATTTGATTGATAGGGGTATTCTTGTGGAACCACTATGTTTGTTTTGCAGGTCTGAGGCTGAGGATGGCAACCACTTGTTCTTGAAATGTGAGCATACGAGTGGTTCGTGCTGACGATCGGGATGTCGCACCTCTCGGGCAGCGTCTGTTCAGGATATTTTGAGAACGTTTTCTCATAAAAACAGGTCATATGATCTTGCAATTTTCATCCTGTGCTGCTGGAGGACTTGGTACCTGCGGAACTTCTTCGGGGAGGGGGGTATTCGTCTGGTTTTTTCGGATATCCCCGATGGTATGAGGAATACTACGAGGACCACAGAAGAGCCAAATCACTCATGTTGGGGGCTCCTTGAATCAACTGTTGGTCCCCAGATGGACCAAACTGCCCCATGGAAACTTTAAAATCAATGTTAATGCTCGAAAGCGTAGGGATATGGTTGCTGTGGGATTTGTTGCGGTTATCAGAAATTATAGGGGAGATTTTTTTGCTGCTCAGGGATGGAGGCTGGAGGGCACCATGGAGCCCCTTCTGATGGAAGCAAAAGCTATTCTACTGGGTGCCAGGTGGGCTGTCAAGCTCTTGCGTGAAAACATCATGATTGAGACCTACTCCTTACTTTTGTGCAACTTTTTGACTAAAGACGGTCCGAGCCGGGCTCCGGCGGGGATTCTCATGGACGAAATTAAAGCTTTGATTCGCCCGGCTTCCCATGTCTCTATCTATCATGTTCTAAGGCAGGGAAACGCGGTTGCCCACCCCTTAGCTGATTTTATGTCCATGTCGAATTTGAAAAACCATTGTTGGTGGGGAAACCCCCCTCAGGCTATTTTGGAGAAAATTTGTACAGACAAGTTTTTTGCTAATGAATTCTCGGAGGGCCCAATCCCGGCCCCTTTCCAAATCAGAAGGGGATAGGGATAGGTTTCATTCCGTTCATAAAAAAAATAAAATATATTATTATATTTCAACACATAAATGAATATATATTAATATTTTAATATTTATGCATAAGATATATACGCTTTTAAGTAAATGTGTGCCATTCTAGGCTTTTTATGAACATGATTTTTTTTTATGTCTATCAAGATGATTTTTAATAGTAAAATAATGTTGATTTACAGTACGGTAAAAATTTAGTTTTAATCGCCCATGTGAGTTTCTTTTGTTACACACGGAGATGCTTATGATAACGGAGGTCGGGGAGGCGGAATAAGGTATGAATAATTTTGGAGCGTGTGTCAGTTGCGCGATGCGATAATACGAGTAAAGTAGTACTAAATACGGGAGTTGCATGAGAAATAATTGAAATATAAAAATAAAAAATATTTATACTATTAATTTGTAAAATTAAAATTTTTAAAATTTTTAAAATTGTATGGATGAGAGCTATGGGGAAGTGGAATGGAATGATAGGTTAAAGTTGGAAAAAAAAAGTTTAATGTAGGTAGTTGGTAGAAAAATAATTAAAATGTAGAAATAAAAATAAAAATAAAATTATTAATTAAGAGAGTTATTACCATATATTCAGAGCTTAAATGAACCTAAGATATAATGAAAATTTAAGATAAAAGTATATTATGAATGGGGCAAAGGTGTATTAAAATTAAATAAAAATATATTTAAATAAGATAAAAACGCATTTAAAAATAAGAAGACTATTATGAAATCATCCCATTTTTTCCTGTCCAATCCGCATGAACAAGCGAAAGTGCGTGGAGCACCAACTTACGATGTTCTACGGGAGCACAACGTGAACAGAGCCCCACGTCGTGATGCTGTCAGGGTCACGCGTTCGGTAAAATCCCCGCCCGTTTATCAGAGATTCGATACTGTTTGATTGGACCGTGATTAGACAAAAAGCATTAAATAATGCAAAAGAAATAATTAATTCATTGTATAATTACTGAGAATCAGTCGTTGGTTAGGGCATTCGAAAAGGGTGCCTCAGGAAAATAAAACTTTTTACGATGTACTTTTTAGATTAATAAAAAAAGGGTGGTGAGGGTGTTGGTAAAACTGTTTAATAAAAACTTTTTTGAGTACCTTTGATAAAAAATGATGTGATATAATAGAGATAATAATGAACTGTAAAGAGAATAAAGTTAAAAGAAATATGGTAGTTGTATAAATATTCGTGTGAAAATGATTGAAAAGTATGATTGTTTATATAGAAAAATATGAAAAAATAATTAATAAATAAGTTATTTATAGGGAATGAAAAGTTTTCATTGACGTGTTTTGTGTGTAACCAAATACACCCTAAGCTTGTTAGTTAGAAGTAAAACTTTTGATTAAAAAAAATTTTGAGACGGAAGTTATCGAATTGATAAAAAAACGATGTGATATAATAGGGATAATGATGAAGAATAAATAGAATAAGTTAGTTGTATGGATTGTTGTTGTGTATGAATAGTCGAAAAGTAATGCAATTTGCATAGAAAAATGTGAAAAATAATTAAAAAATAAAATAGTTATAAATAGTGAAAAAATTTAGTTAACATTTTTTTGCTCCAAACAAACACACCTAAAGTTTTTTACTTTTTATGATTATTTTATCTTTTAATTATTTTTCTATATATTTTTCTATGCAACTAATTTATTTATTTTCATTTTATTTTCTTTACTCCTCATCATAAATTTCTATAGTTTTCAACACTCACATGAAACCAAACATGCCCTTTATTTTTGCAAATGAAATTTATATAGTGAAATCGGTTAGACAGAGAAAAAATATAAATATATATTAGAGGTCTCGTGTAACCTTTTCAAACTTCAAGATATTGATTAGTGATGGAAAATTCAATCTATTTGTTGTTTTTAACAACATTTGTTTAGCTAAAAGATAAAATTTCGTATAAATCAAATATGGTGAGGTTTATATATAAGCAATTCTATGTAATCCTATCAAATTTTAAGATATTGATTATTGATAAAAAAATCAATTCATTTATTATAGTTGATATCATTCGTTTAGCTAAAAGACCAAATTTCATCCAAATTAAATATGTGTATGAGCTAAGTTTGATAAAATAGGTACATTTGTATGTAAATTACGAAAAATGCTTAGATTCATTCACATATATATTAAAACATAATAATATTTTGTAAAATTATTTATCCACATAGTAACAATATTTTGGATGATTTAGATATTGAAAAACTAATTTAAAATTGATACCTTAGTGTTGAACTATTTTATTATGTTAATTTTACATGTATAAATGGGAACAATATGCAGTGAAATTAAAAAAATAATAAAATTTTCAAAATATTATAAGTGATGCTAAATAAAATGGACGCAATGAATTTTCTATCAACAATCAAATTTTAAATACGGAGGGTATTATGTAGAAAATGGAGTTTCATAGAAGTATGACTATACATATGCACTTCTGTGTAACTATATTACAGGGAAATGATTCTATGTAACCTAACAAATGTTATGATTCTAATACTTGATTCAGAATTTAATCCACTCGTTGTATTTATCATAATTTATTTAGTTACTAGACAAAGTTTTATCTAAAACCAATATGTACGTAGGTCACATTTGTTCGAAAATACGCACATTCGTATGTAAATTAAGAAATTTTTTTAGATCTATTCGCATATATATTATAATTTAGTTATATTTTATAGAATCAATTATTCATGCTGTAATAATATTTTAGATGTTTAAATATTGAAAATACTATTTAAATTTTGATATTTAATATTAAATTATTTTATTATATTAATTATATACATTTGTAGATAAGACTCTATGTATAGAGATGTTAGACAAATGAAAAAAATTTCATAATAAATAATTAACGCTAAACACTATAAACACAATAAGGAGGATTTTCATCAACCTTATAGATATTGAAAATAAATAAATATATATATATAGAAAAAAATGTTTCACATAAGCATCCCAGTGTACAGATATTCAGAAAGGACTCTCGAGAAGGCCACGCACTTGAGTAAACTTGACTACTTCTTAATACTTTTGGCACCGAGAGACAAAACTGCCCCGTTCCGTGTTCCTGCTGCTCTCGAGTGCTATTGAGTTTGACGATTGAAAAGAGGATAGCCGAGAAATCGGCCACCGTCTAGGCTGCTGTGATGATAATAAAAGCTCGGTTCATCAAGGAGAGTTGTTTTTTTTTTTTTTTTTTTTTTTTTTTTTTTTTTTTTAAATTCTCTCACTTTCCATCCATTAATAAGATCATTTGATATCAAGATATATTTTTGGAGAATATTTTAATGCACCATGATGTATTGAAAATTGCATCGAGGTGCAAAATCTTTTTCTAATATATTTTTTTGAAATATTTTATGAGACTGTAAATCTAAATTTATTTAACTTATGTATTAAGTTTTACCATTTTTTACAGATATATAAATATATTTTTTTATTTTTAAAACAGGCGTATTTTAGTCACTTAAAAATGGCTAAAATACATTTATTTTTAAAAAATCAAAAAAATATACACACATGTTAAAAATATAATAAAATTTGTCTTATAAATGAAATACAACTATATCGACAATTTTATAAAAAATTTCAAAAAATATAAATAAATGGAGTTTTGCACACCGATACATTTAAATTTTAATGCATCAGGTGCATTGAAACATTATCCTGTGTTTTGTAATGTTTTGCAAGACCTATAACTTTTTAAAGTTTATGGAGTGATCAAAATTTTAATATAAAAGTTGCTGAATCAAAAAAAATAACGTGATATGATATAAATAATAATGAGGAATAAAGAGAATAAAACTAAAATAAATAATTGTATAAAAATTATTGAAAAGTAAGACTATTGGGTAACGAAATATGAAGAAATAATTAAAAAATATAATAGTGATGTAAAGTTAATATTTTTATATTGAAAAATTTTTAACATGGTCAAACACACCACGTAATATTTGAAAAGTGATAAAATTTTAAAAGATTGTAATGTAAAATTTCTTGAAATAATAGAAAATAATATAATATGATATGAAGTAAAAACAATAATGTTAAAATAAGTACGTTAGTTTTACAGATAATTATATAAAAATGATTGAAAAATATGGTACTTTTATGGGAAAATATGATTGAACAGTTATAGTTTAAAAAATTTCAACCTTTAACAAACATTCCCAAAAGTTTTATCATTTTCCAAACACGCTCTTTAATTATTTTACTATTTTGATTTTTTACATGGAGTGGGGCATGTTTGATTACCATTGAAAATTTTAAATAAAAATAAAACTTGTTAATCTCCACAATTGTTCTATTTTTTAATTATTTATTCATATATTCTTATAACTATTTTTTTATTATTCTACACAACCACTGATACAACTAATCTATTTATTTTAATTTATTTTGTCTACTCGTCATTATCACTTATATCACTTCATATTATTTTCTCTCAACTTAAAAATTTTTACATAAAAACTTTTCATCTATAAATTTTATCACTTCTCGGACGCACCCAGAGAATAAAAGTGGAAAACTAAAAAAGCTTTTAAAAATTTTGAGAGAGATATGATCTAGATAACTATGAATAAAGTATGAAAAAAAAATTGTATCATAAAATAATTAAAATGTATGGGTAAAAAGGGAATGTACGGTAGTTTAAGTAAATAAAATAATTGAAATATATTGGAATATTTCATTCCCATTTCCTCTCTCCGTCTTTACGTTATCAACCCACCCCATTATTATATTTCCATCTTAATCATTTTTTCATGTTATTGTTTTCATAATTAAGTTACGACACTGTATGAGCGGACATCTCGTCCGACACTATTCTCTTCATTAACAGAATTCAAAGCAGATCCATTATTTTAAGGATAACCGAGCTCTAGATCACTCTGGCCAATAGGTGTTAATTGTGTCCTAATCTCTTGTTTAACAAATAGAAAAAGAAAAAATTGCTTTCTTCTACTTTTTATGTGCAATTATCAGACTTTATAATCATTCTTTCATATATTTTCAACATTGTTTCTTTACTCATAATCATTGCCGGTAACATCTTATAACATTACTTCTCCTATTTCAAAAATTATTCAATTAATCTCTGCTTTTACAAAATGATTCCCACCTTCCAAATATCATTTGACAACGGAAGTGCTCAACGTAAGAAAAAGTAAAGATAAAGTTTGATGCACGTTGCAAGGCGAAGGATCACATTATGAGTTTGTAGTAGTTCTCCACGATGCAAATGACCATTTCGTTACTGCAAAATGTTGGACAAAACAAGTAGTTCTTCCCCGCTATGGATGGAATCAAGAGCTCTCATATTGGGTCTTTCTTAAACAACTTAAATGGGAACCAAAATGATGGAAGTAGAATCAGATTCTTTGGTCTTGATTAACTCGCTAAATTGAAATGGATGTATTGCGTCAAATTCAAATAACACAGTAGAGGAAATCTGGGCTCCTGATTCTCATTTTGACATGTTGGTGCTTTCAACTTGTTCTTAGAAATGGAATTTTAATATTCCACCTCTTAGCTAACACATGACTTGTGTGAAGTTGAGGGGATGTGTCTATGGACACGAACTCCTCAACGATGCATTATAAACTAATTCTATCTTGATAACGATCTCTTCATCGCTAAATGGTTGAAGGTAGCCCTCTTTTTTTTTTTTTTTAGGTGTGGGGGAGGGTTTCGGCGGGTCGGGTTGGGTTTTGGGTGCGTAGAAGTTACCTCTAACCAACTATTTATAAAAAAAATCTACTCTCATAAATTTTTCTCGTGCAGTTTTCATACATCAACACTGCAAACAAAATATATTGTTAACAACTATTATTAGCAACTAAAAATTTTATTATTAATACAAATGCACTAGCAAGAAAATTAGATCGTTTATAACAATGCTTTAATGGACACAAAAATTTACAACTTTTGGTAACATTCTCATTGACAAGATAAAATTTTATTACCATGGTGAGGTCTTGGCAACAAAGTTAAGATTTAATCATAGATGACCAAAATTTGTTTTCTTTGTAGTTGCTATTTCGTGTATGCCATAAATTATGGGTAATCAAGTTTTTCTTTGTTAACTAAGTTTTCCCATTTTATCATAAAAATTTAATAGTTAATATTTTAAAAAAATTACATTATGTCATACTTTACAATCATTCGTTCACATCTTTAAATACAGTTATTATATCTATTTGAAATCTATCCATTATGCTCTTAATCATTATTCCTAGCACATCTTAGTATTACACTATCTATTTCAATATTTTTCTACTAAATTTCCCTTATTTTTAAAATTTTCCTATGTACACTAACAAGCTTCGTTCGAGGTTTAGGAAAAACTTATGATGATAAAATTTTGCAAAGCGAAATAGTAATATAATATAGGCAAGCATGGTTAATTATTTGGAGTAAAAATAATAAAATTAAAATATATGAAAATTATAAAAAATATAAATATAATTTAATTATGAAAATAATGATCGAGATGTAAGATAATTAGATGTCACATCACTTCAGGAGGCATGTAGGAATTGATGATTTTTCTTTATACGTCACCAAAAATAGTCTTAGGGTGTATTTGGTAATGAATAAAATTTTCGATGAAAAGTTTTGGAGAGTAAAAGTTATCAAATGATGTAATATAATCGAGGTAATGATGAGTAGTAAAGAGTATAAAGTTAAAATAGATAGGTTAGTCGTGTGGATGGTTGGATAGAAATGATTGAAAAGTAGGATAGTTGTATAGAAAAATATAAAAAATAATTAAAAAATATAATAGTTATGAAGAGTGAAAAATTTTGACTTGCCATTTGCCATCAATTGTCAAACACACCCTTAATGGTCACCCTTATGGATCTCTGTGCATAACGGTTGTACTTTTATGTAATTTTTTAAATAAAAATGAAGATAAAATAGACGTGAGTGGCATTTGTTAATCTGGACAAGGAAAAACACTTTTTTGTAACTTTTACCTACACTTTTAAACACAATTGCCATGGTTTTTAATATTTTGTTACATTTTTATACAATTTATTTATTTATTTTTTACTTCTAATTATTACTCTCACGGTATTATATCGTTTCATTTTTTTCGTTCGTTATCTAAAAAATTTCCCCCTTTTTATAGACTGAATGGGTGGAAAAGCAGACCTGAAAAGGTATTTGATTGTTAAACAATTGTCAAAGTAAGATGGTCAGGGGACGAAGGTGTAAAATAATATAAAAATTTGGAAGGAGTAGAAAAGTGTCACTGTAATTCTCTGCTCCGAAATCCGAATGCCGCCGTGACAGCCGGTGCATGAACACCAAATTTGTACTCGGGAAATCAATTCCACGTAACAGGGGCTAATTTGTCACGTGGCTAGCTAGGTCGTTACGTGTCAAATGACAAATGCCAACAACACCTAATTAAAAGCATTCAACTAATCCGATTATTATGGGGGGACACCCTTTGGAATGATTCGAACAGTGCCACGTGGTCCTACCTAATCTATGAGCGAGGGAGGGTTTAGGGTCAGGCGGGCTTGCACTGGGAACAGCCATTTTCCAGAGATCGAGAGGCACGGACGTGGAGATTTTCATTTTTTCAACGGTAAACAGGAAAAGCTCTGTGCCAACTGCATATTATCTACCTGTGTCAGCCACCCACCAAACTCATCACTACCTCACGTGCTGCTGCTTCAATGCAAGCAAGCCTTCCAGGCTAGCAGGGTAGAAGTGGAGCGGTCTTCTAAAGACTATTCCAGGGCACGACGCGGGCGTGTATGTCGGAAAAGAGAGGCGGAGCGTGGGATACGTGTCGTGCTCAGGGTAGCTGGACTGTTTCCTTAGAGCAGCCCAACAACTGTTCTAAATTTGTTGACCGTTTTCCATAGGCCCCACCCCTACAAACCACTTCCATCAACAAGCTTCGCCCCTCTAGTTACTAATTATTATTATTCTGGCTAATTAGTCCTTTTTTATTAGTACTTGTACAATATAATATCTAATATTATATAACAAACTCATTCACTCATTTACTATAGAGACCATAAACTCCAACCAATTCGAAGTGAAAAAACAACAAACTTTCACTTATTTTCGAGAGACACAGAAATTAAGTTGAAACACATGCATGAAGTTTCGAACCTGTGCATGGTGCCATTGATATTTCTATTACACACACTGTGACCACTAGAATCAACACTTGGTTGGTTAATTAGTCCCTTTTTAATGTCTCCAAATTGCACTACGCTAGCATTTATGACAAGATAATTTGTTCGAATATTAGCATTTCTCAAATGATTGTATTTGTCATGATTATCTCCTTCTATGAGTATATTTGGAAAGGTAAGATTTGGAGGGACGGTGGGATTAGGTGGGAAATAAAAAAGAAATATTTTGATAAATGTGTGATTTGAATCTATAATAAGAGTAAAATTTGAATAAATAAGTTTAATAGAGGTAATTAATAAGAAAAATAATTTAAATCTATGAGCAAAGGTGGAAACAATACTATGATTTGTGAAGTTAATAGCTATCTTGGAAAATGTACTCCTACAAATAAATTCTATGTGATTTCAAGAGCCGTTTATAGTGAGGATAAGATGATATTGGAAAATAATATTTCATTTTCTTAAAAATATTTTCTCTTCACAAAAAATAATGGTCTTTTTTTTTTGCGATCTCAGTTCATATTTTTCTATTATCAATATATTTCCATCATTTCATTTTTCAGTTTCTTGAAGCAGTTGTCGGTGATGGCGAATAACGCTTACGTGTATGCACGGTCAGCTGGAGCACTGTGTATCGTGGGTAAAGGGAAAGCCAGTGGCGTCTGCAAGTGGAGTGGGGCACACATGTACAGCGGACCACTCCCGAGACTCTCGCGGGCCTCGCCGGAGCAGACGGATGGACAAACGGACCCACAAGCATGGCTGCTCCCCCGCGGAATCCATCCACTTCTCTCATAATCCATCCTTCGCGCTGCCTAATCTCGTCAGAACCAATTAAATTCGCTAATCTGGCACTTTGCACTATTTTACAATCTACCGAGGACGTTTAGTAATTTGAATTTTTGTGGAATTGCAATATGGGGGCGATAATTGAAATATTTTGAAAAATGTGTGACTGATATGACTCGCAATGATAAAATTGAAATAAACGATATAATTAAACAAAAAAGTTTAAAATGAATTGGTAAAATTAAAAAATAGGATTATCAGATTGCTAAATTGTGCATTGGGACGTGGGAGTAGAAACGACCGTACGTTTTCTACTATTCTCCACCTCACCTCGTGCATGCTGTTATCAAAAGTCGTCCAAGTATCATCCAAGTAAAGGAAGCAATCAAAGCAAAATATACATGGATAGTGGGTGATTGCAAGCTCATTCGTTTCCTTAGTAACAAATGGACACTCATTGCTCAATCCACCGTCGGGCCTCTTCCAAGACACATTAGCGAATACACAAAAGTGAAGTACTTAATTGACAAGGACAACAATATGTGGAAGGAGGATGTTGTGAAGTCACTTGTGGAAAATATTGGCTAGAATATCATTGGAGCTATTCCTATCCCCTCCTTAGAGGAGAGGGATAAGATCTCTTGGCCCCATGAACTCGATAATAATTTCATTATTAAATTTGCATATCGGCTTATTCTAGGGGTGGGAATCGGGGCGGGTCAGGGTGTGCCCAACCCTGACCCTAACTTTAAAAAATCTAGTTTGACCTTTATTTTTTTCCGGGTCGGGACAAGATTGGTTTAACCCTTACTTTTTTTTATTAGGTCTCGGGACAAAATTCGGGTCGGTTTCGGGACGACGGGTCGGGCAAAAACTACGGATCAAATAAGAAATTTTTAAGAATTTATGAACCTATCAAGTATAAAAATAAATCTATATTAAATTTAACTACTGTATACTTCAATTTATT
>JAXCLR010000063.1:60509821-60524778 GCA_035584095.1 Annona squamosa | reverse complement strand
TCTGTGGAACCGAACCTACCCGATTTAGGGTACCCAGCGGGTCGACCCGCGGGTACCCTACCCAAGTTGCACCCCTAGCTAGTGTTGGCCTGGATGATTGGGAATTTAGGATGGAGATGGGGATGGCCTGGATGATTGGCATATAAGGATACTGGAAAAAAAAAAGGGGATAACGTAAATCCCTTTTATGCTAAGTTAGACCCTCCCATATTCCCACCCGTTAATGCCTTAGAGATTAAAAAAGATTTTTCTCGTTTTTTAAAAAATACCCTTCTTTTTTCTATTTATATATATATATTTCAACTTCTACATAACTTTTTCTATTTCTTTTTTAAGTTCCTTTTTCTGTTTTTAATCGTTATGAAAACAGAAAAAATCGAGTAAAAAGTGAGAATCTTTTTTCAATTGATTTTAACATGTCATTCACCAGGCGTGCATCCAAATTCCAAACACCGAATATCAACAACGAGTGGAGAAGTGATGGCTTGCATGGTAAAATGGTCCAAATAGGTAAGTTAAAGGATATAGGGTTGGACATCCTTCTTCTAATCGTCTGTTTATCAAAGAGAGATGACATTAATTTTTATTTTTCTTCTTTTTTTTTTATAAAAAAAAGTACGGGACACGAATAAAATACACAAAATAGTTTGCCAGCAGACAAAGCAAAGGCTCCTCATTAATTATCTTTTGTCGGGTTACTACTCTGGCTAATCATGTCACGAGTTGTATCACTCGCCCGTAGATGCGACTAAATAATTTGTTATCCGGACAAAACAGCCGTGTCCCTTGCTAAATATATAATTATCAGCGACAAGCTGATAATCAAGAGAACAATTATTATAATATAAAATTATAAATATAATAGAGGTGTGATCTTCTTAGTCCAAACTAAGTAATAGCTTATTTAACCTACACCAAAATCCTATTTATTTATTTTACTTTTTTCTATAAACTTGTTAATCTAGATATATTTAATATATAAGATAAGTTTTACCAAATTTGAAGATGTGCATATATTTTTTTTAGATTTTCAAATATAGGGTTTTCTTAGTAATTTTAAAAAATTCAAAATGATTAAAATATTCATATGTTTAAAAATTTAGAAAATATCTACATATATTTAAAAATTTTAATACTTCATTTATAAATAAAATACATTTATATTATTAAGTCCATGCAAGAAAAAACAAAAAAAATTTATTAGCATGGGCTAAGTTGACAAATCGTATCATACCCCGGGTATAGAACGGTGTAGAGTTCCTGGTTCAGAACTGCACCCATGTAAGTCTGTTTTTTCTTTTTTTAATAGGTCGGGCCAATATATATTTTTATAAAATATTGGCTCAAGTGTATTCAATTTATATGCTAAAATTTATGATTTTCAGACAAGTGTATGTATTTTTTGAATTTCAAAATTTATCGGTTTTGGGGCATCCATCTAAATCAATTTACTGAAAACGGTAGAGTTTTGAAATTTAAAATAAAATATATTCACACATTTCAAACTTATAAAATTCAGCAATTAAATTCAATACTTTTGTCCAACATTTTCAATTTAAAACAAACTATCCAGAACGGGTAAAAAATAAGAACGTGTATGTTGAAGTTTCAACGTCTCTATCTTAGTATGTTTGGCAGTCGTTAAAAGTTTTCACATTAAAATTTTTCAATTTAAAACTTTTTACTCTCCACATCAATCATATTTTTTATTATTATTTTTTCACATTTTTCTATATAACTACCCTACTTTTCAATCATTTCTATACAAACTATCCGCACAACTAACCTATTTTTTTAAATTTTATCATTTTTGCTACTCATCATTACCCCTATTATATCACATCATTTGACAACTTTTACTCCTCAAAACTTTTCATCATAAGTTTTACTTATTTCCAAACACAACCTTAGTTAAAACTACTGTGCACCCATAAAAAAAAGTAAGACAATTGCGCAAACTGAATGGCTAAATTTGATCTTTCCGGTGCTTGAATGTCCATGATGATTATAAGATAATTGACATTTATTAGTTTCTTTTCCCTAAAAAAAAAAAAGATATTTATTAGTCTTCGGCCAACCAGATTTGAAGTTGATTTGATTTAGCCACAGGTAGCCATGTAGAGACAATGTTTAGCATGAGCATGTGCCAGATTTATCAATATTTCAAGTTTTCAACCATTGGATGATTTTCATTGTTTGATTATTTTTCTCTGTATAGATTATTTATTTTGCCATCGTATAGTGGCAAAGCCACATTGGCCGTTGGATTTTTTCAAAATTGTAGGATCTTAACTTTTTTTTTCTGCAGAGATCTTTCTTAAAAAATTTAAATATCTTAAAATATAGTTTATTTTGGAATGATCCCCCTGAAAGTTGGGAAAATGTTTAAATGTAACCATTTGCATTAAAATTTTTTAATGCATCTGGCTAGAATTTCTGTTTTTTAATATTTTAATATTTTTAAATAAAACCCTTAATCTTAGTTATTTAATTTATAAACAAAGTTTTACTATTTTGAAAATATATTTATTTTCTAAAAATAAGAGAGTTTTAGTACTTGACTAAAATACTTCTATTCAAAAATTAAAAAATATATAGAAATTTTCAAAAACTATAAATTTTAGTACATAAGTTAAATACACATAAATTAAGAATTTTATTAACATTTTCAAAAAATATTAAAAATTAGAATTTCTCGTTAGATGCATTGAAACAAAATCCCTAAAGGTTCTAGCTGCACTGCTACTATCATATTTACTAATTTAGATTTACAATAATATTTATTATTTATTTTCTTCGAACCCTAATCGTATGATGCTTTGAATGATTACTTAACTTTAGTACACCTAGATACGATTACTCTTTTTTATTTTTCTGAATTTTTTTGTACAACTATTAATCTAAATGTGTTTATCATGTAAACCGATTTTTACCAATTTTGAAAACTAGTACATATTTTTTGAATTTTTAAAAATTACTGGTACAAAATTACTAAAAATGTCATTGATTTTAAAAAATAAAAAATATATCTATAAATTTTCAAAAATAGTAAAAATTGATATGCATGTTACATACCTTGAGATTGATAGTTATATAAATAGTTTTTTATAAAAATAAGTTAAATGCACTTGGCGCATTGAACCTATATGCATCCGAGTGCATTTAGACATGTCCTATTTTATTTTAAATAACCTTATAGTGATAGAGCCCAATAAAAAGTTTGAGCTCAAGCATAGCGAGAGATGAGCTTTACCTATGGATCCTTTATAATTAGCTTAGAGAGGACTTAACGTGGTATTTATTATGGATTGAGAATTATTTCATTTCAGTCGACAGTTATGTTCATCAAACTTGAGTTATAATGACCAGGTGTGATGGAATGATTATTTACTTTTTTGTTTCCATCATATATGTGAAAGGATGGTTGATAGAATTGTGTGTGTGTCTATATATACATATATTTTTTTCTTTTCAATTATAAGGTGTGTTTACGAAGTAATAAATTATTTGAAGAAAAATTTATAGCATGCAAGTTTTTAGAATAAGGGGCATGTTTAGACGTGATTAAACTTTTTCACTCATATAATTATTTTATTTTTTAATTATTTATTTACATTTTTCTATACAATTATCGTATTTTTCAAACACTTTTACACAACTAACCATTAACTAATTTATCTATTTTAACAATATTATTTTTACTTCTCATAATTATCCGTAGCATATCACATTATTTTCTTTTATTTTAAGAACTTATATATCAAAAAAATTTCATTTAAAAATTTTATTGCTTTCGAAATACACACTTAGATAAAATAATGTGATATGATGGAAGTAATGATAGATAATAAAGAGAATTAAGTCATTATTGTGTATAAACGATTAAAAATAAGAATAACTATATAGAAAGATACCAAAAATCATTAAAAACAGACTAGTTGTGAAGGGTAAAAAGTTTTAAATTTAAAAATTTTGGTGGAAAAGTTTTACTTTCTCCCACCGGGGACTATATACTTTCAAATTATTAAGAGAGAGATGAGATGCTGTCCGGCCGGCGATGAGTTTCAAGCTTGCATCCTTCCAGGTGCATGCCAACGCTTCCAGCACTCAGGAAATCCCTCAGTAGCAAAAGAGGCTCACTTGAATTGATTAAATATGTACCAAAATGTCAACTAACAGAGTCTTTGTTGAAAATGATTGAAAAAGCATGCCTGTAAATGGGTGAAGTCGTTTGAATTCCGTGTAATGAAACATTCATTTCTGGTAAATATTTGTTGAAAATTAAATTGACATGTATTGTACTCTCAAAAACAATTAAGCGTATTTATTTTCGTTATTATTTATATTTTCAATCATTAATTATATAGTTTTATCTTTTTTACCTGACAACTAACTTAATGTCTAATTAAGTTCATATAGTCCTTAAATTAATTTTTTTCCCAAGTCCAAATCCCTTCCGAGGAACCGCGCACCCCGAAAGCAGCGCAGAATTAATGTCACGACCTTGAAAATTTTATGATCTTGCAAAACAGTCGGTTGTAATTGAGTATACAATGGGGTGTATAGTGGCACGTGCCAATTACGATTATTTTTGAAGGGTCAAAGCGGTCGTAGGATTATCCAAAAGGGAAGTCAAAGTACTATGATGGGTCATGTGCATCGCTGTTACCAAGGGCCGGAATTTCCTTTCGAGAATATTTAAAAATATTTTATTGTACAAACCCTTTTCGTTAAAATGCCAATTGTCTGCTCTTTTAAGCACTGGATTCAAAATTCAGGATATTCTTTTTGGGAGCCCTTTATCGAATGTAACATCTATATATTCATATACAGCTCAAATACCAACTTCTATCAGCTCACACCAAGTTGGTACGATTTAAACACCTGCGGTCAATCTAATGTACGTGGAGGGGACTAATATTTGCCTGGAAAGCCGGGCTAATTTGCTAGAATTTGGATATTGGACATGAACAGCGGAAAGGATTTTTGCTGTGGATTTTACCGTGCTGAGGATGCTCATGTTAACTAATTGGTAGATTGCTACGGTCTCTTGTTTAAGGGCCTGTTTCAAAGAATATAAGACCATTTATTTTTAATCATCACTCTTGGTCCTCTCAGTGAATATATTTTTATTTTTTAAAATTCCAATTGTATTGTTATTTTTTTTCAATCATTTTTTTAAAAAATTCTGAATAGAGCATTGAGCACTCATGCATGTGGATGGTAAAAAACATCCATATTTTAGTAAAACTTGATACTTTTCTATTTATATTCACTACACTAACACTAACATTTTATTGCGAAAAAATAATCTTTTAGCGACCAAACTTGTCATTGAAGCATAATTTTTAATGATAACTTCAAAATTATTGCGAAAACCTTTTTGCAATTGATTTATAATGACTTAGCATGACATCACAATATAAATTGATTCTTATAGTGATAAAGTTTAACACCGCTTAAAGCTTATTTCCTTGTAATGATTTATTTCTTCACATTGCTCTGGATTTTGCAATTTTTGTTCCAGGAATTATAAATTTGCAAAAAATCCTATCCCCAATTATTATTTAATATTTTTTTTACAAAAGTTAAAGTGTAATATATTAGGCAAAATATGATTGAAGGATGTGTACCATGTTAGGGTGAAAAACAAAATTCAATCATGGTTGACTATGAGTCTATTTTTGCATGTAAGAAGGGTGTTTTACAAAATTAAGGGTTGTGTTGTCATAATTGCAATATCACAATAAGATTTCATGTAAGTGCAAATATCCTTTAATGCATGTAGTCGAAGGTAAAAGAGGAAAATCTAAAATGGGTCTATCCCTGATTTTCATTCCGCGTCCATCTGATTCATCTAGATGAAAAGCTATGCAAATTTGCAAGCTCCACCAGCAGGATGGTGAAGGCCATGCTGCTAGTTTCTACAAAAGCTTCGTATTATACAATGGCAATAGGCAGTAAATTGTTTAACACTTTCCTTCCAAGGTGGCATGCGTATGTGCTGCAAGCCTGTAACTTTAATTTTGCGGCGGAATGCAATGCCAGGAGTGTTGGATGGAGGTGCGGCATTCTCTCTTTCTGCTGGACAGAAAAAGTGGGGGCCTTGGTAATTTATGTTGTTGAGGATATGCCACAACTATCATTTTCGTAGGTGGCTGGAAAATATATAGGCAGGCATGCATAGCCCTTTCATCGCTTCTGGGGCCACAGTTATACAATGTGCAAAAATCATTTATCGACTTTTAGTTTGGGGGTTGGGGATCGGAGAAAGAGACTTTGAAATCATAAGGCATTGTATGTTTGAACCTTTCTTGCCAAATCATTATTCGATTTTTGATCAAAGGCATTCGCTGCCGTATCATATATGGTGTTGCATCAATGCATCGATGCGTGTTGGAAAGAACTTCCCTGTCCCATGTCCCGGCCAGCCGGACATCATACTTTCAAACTAATGCTTTATTGGCCGGGCTTCATGACATATATCATTTGTGGGCATGCATGACAATCCCGCAAGCAGGTCAGTACGAGGTTTCATACCATCTTCTTAGAATCTCGTGGCATCGATCATACAATCCACTACAAGAAAAACGATATCGTCAACCGTTGCAGCCAAAAATCTTATTAACTTGGTCAAGAAAAAAAATCTCATTAACTAAGGATATATATATATATATATGCAATGAAAATTTTATTTACTTGTGATGATGCTTTTATTGTTGAGAAACTATTCTTTTATTTATAATAATACTTTTTATACGTATGAAAAAAATTCTCTGACTTATTATGATTTTTTTATAGATAAGAAAAAATTTATTGTTGTAATGATGCTTTTATAGATTAGATAAATTTATTTTGCTTGTGATAATGCTTTCATGGCAAAATTAAAATTTGATTGTTTAAGTATAAAAATTATAAACTAATGACGGCATATTTCTTCTAAATTACTAGCAATCAAATTCGTTTTTGATGGTTGTTATGTAGTATATGCAATCAAATAATTAAATAAAATTTTCTTTAGCAACCAAAATTTTGATAGCTATAAGTTAATTTTTGTAACGAAACCTGATTGATTGATGACGATATCATTATATATATATATATATATATATATATTTAAAGAAAGCTTTGCATGCTTCGGTCAAAACTGAGAATCGCTGCGTTAAGAGCAAGACGCCATTGATCATGTGTAACGAACATTAATTGGGATGCAGAGCGTCATAAGGTACAGCAACTTCCACGTGACGTGCTAATGATGCAAACGACATGCATATGCAAGGGCCTGAATTATGCAGCTGCAACATAATTATTCTACACTGTTGATATGAATAAAATTGTCTAGTATAAATAAAAATTCCATATTATTCGCATGATGTCTTGCAATTAACGAAGTGTAAATACGTTGCTCCTAAAATTATTTTTGTTACTTTGTTGGCATGATACATAATTATGTGTCCTGTAGAGGCACAGCAACTTCTACTGGCATTCGAGCCATTACCGGGCGATTATGAAAACTATTATAAAAGGCACGCAATCAAAGCAACGGTGAGATAACTAAAGATTCTACCTTTTTTGTTTTTTTTTTTTTTTTTTTTTTTTTTTTTTTTTTATCATATACACCGGATAGAAAACTGCATATTACATTGTTACATTTTAGTTATTCAAGAAATTACTTTTATAAAATCCGATTTCATAAAAGTATTTTCGTAATTCAAATATACATATTGATAGACAGAGATTTTCAATCTTATAGTGCTCACCATGTACATTGAAGATAACATTATTGTAAATAATTTAATTTGAGTATGTGCATGTTTTTAATCTTAGTCTTTCGTCATATACATGAAAGATAAAACTGTAGATTAAGTTGTTTATTTTATTATAATTAAATTAGTTTAAATCTGTATAAATTCTCAAAATATTAATGCAAAGAAAATTTTCAAATTTTCTTTTTTTCTGCATAATTTTCTTTTACAATAACTTAAAATGGTAAAATAACAAATTTCACCGTATTTTTACCTTTACAAATAGTTTTTATGGGGATATAATTCCGTAGTGGAAGTAATATTGAAGAGTCCAATGTGCCACGCTCATTTGGAGCCTGCCTTCCTTAATTACTAAACTAAATTTTATCCATTTATTTTGTTCAACATTATTTGTATTTTAATATTATCTAAATTTCCTATTTTCGTTTGGGACAAAGTGCTTAGATGAATTCAGAAATGCATTCAAACGTAATCAATCGTCTGAAACAGAGCCTTTTCGGGAGTATACCAAGGAACAAAATGAAATGAATTTTTTTATTTTCAAAAAAAATTTCTCATTACGATGTTTTTTTGAAATATAATTTCTTAAATTTCGGTACACAACAGAAAACACTTTCCGGTGCGATCTCATTCTCCCTCCGCTCTCGCCCAAACCGTTCCATATCTCATCAGGACCCCGAGCACCGCCGTGAGCTGTCCACAAGGTGCCCACGTCGAGCGATTCCCGGTTTTTTAATTCGCAGTCCTTGCATCCACGTGATGAGTGGTAACGGTAGTCGTCTGGGATGGTTGGGAATGGGAATTGAAGGAGCGCGCGGGAACAGCGCGGGGCCTGTTTCCTTTAAACGTTTCCCTTCCCAACGCAGGCATATCAAATCAGAGCAGGCAGTCAGCAGTCTCGATCAGGAGGAGGAGGAGGAGGAGGTGCTGGGGCCTGCAAGGGTGGTGGAAAAAAATAAAATAAAAAACAAAAAAGCGCCAAAGGATTCGATTCGCCTCGGATACGATTGCCACCACTCCGTCCCTGTCCAATCTCTTCTACAGTTCCCGCCTCTTCCTCTTCCACCCTTCTTGATGTGACCGGCATGCTGCTAGCTTAACACACACACACACACCAACGTGCCAAAAGTATGCACGTGCGGAATTCATCTCCTCCGTCGCTCGCTGAAATTATTGCTTGCGGGCCTCTCGCTGAAATTATTCCGCAAGCCTGTAATGTTGAAAATATAGGAAGTAATGCTTTCGTTCACGATTATTTGATTATTTTGAATCCGATGACTTGGCGGATGACATGCATGATTCATGCGCTGCGGACGTCAATTTTCATTCCGTTCGATTCTATAAAAACTTTGAGATATTCTTATTTCTATTTTCAATAATCATACCGTACTTGTATTAGTTAAGGTCATAAAACGTCATCATGTAGATGTAGTTCGTTCTTCAAATATTTCGTGCGGCCAAACGTTTGGCTTGATTCTTTGCTGTTAGAGGAAACTGTCTATGAAGCTTGCGACAAGCAGCATATTGTGCTGGCAAGTGCCAATGCTCCAGCGTAATCATAATAACAATAATAATAGTAATTGCTTGCTAGCTACAATCATTATTGCTTCCTTTGCCTTTTCAAAGCAGCAATAACTTGGGTTTCAATTCCATATAAAAACTTGCGCGGGTGGACCTTCCTATTACATTTGTACAATTAAGTTAACTTTTTTGGACAAAGATTTATACATAAGATATAATGATTAGCATGATCGGTTTGGTGATCTTGAGTTGACTTATGCTTCTAATTAACCAGTTTTACAGTTGGATTTAGCTGGCTCGAGGCTGTCATAGATCAACCCAACGCATCCCTAAGCCCCAACGCATTATGTCAGATCTACATTGGCCGACCATTTTTTCTTTGATATTTATATAATGTTTTATGCAATGCACGGTGACATTTTCATATTACAATAGAGTATGTTCACACCCTTCGTACTCTTTTTCTTTTTTATGATTATATTTACATACATCTTAACATATATTATATTGAAATTCTGAAACATTCTTACAAATACTGAGATACATCCTTCATACGCTGAATGAACATTTCTTAAATAAACCTCCATGCTAGGAAAAAATCTATAAAAAAGCCCCTTTTACTAGAGGATGACGAAATGGTAAAACCCTTGTCTATGAGAAGGTTTGAACCATAGTTGATTGATATTTAGGTGCCTTGGTTACCATGCTGCCGTCACTCATGTAACATATTGGCGGACTATTAATTCAACAATTTTCGTGTCTTAAAAAGTATATATAATCCCATTGAGGTCCCGAAAAAATGGGAAACAGTATTTGCAGCCCTTTCTCATTATAATTTTCAAAAAATAAACATATTAAGTAAAACTTTACCATTATTTACTAATCATTTTATTATATTTTTCTGTAGCCATCCAATATATTTTTATTTTATTTTTTCATACGCTCATCGTATAATTCCATTTTCCATTTTCATTCTTCATGTTAAGCGTACCCTTAACTACTATTGTTAATAAGTTTAGGGTATATTTTAAAACATTAAGTAGGCTTGAATGATATGTAAATGGTATAAGATTGCCCATCTCTAAGACGAAAATTTTAATTTATAATACAATTTTTCTTTTTTAATACAACTTTTTATATCATTGGTATCATTTTTTATTCTCAATACACATTATTATATTCCAATCTTGTTTATATATTTCATTAAAGACAATTCACTGCTTTCTAACAGTCCAAACATCGCCTTTTATCTTGCATAAATTCTATTTGATTACTTTCATTTCCATTAATTTTGTAACATTGAGTTGTTTGGGATGGAGGAATGGAACAATAATGTAATGGAGATGTTGGATGAAAAAGTGTTATAATATATATATACATATGGAAGGAGAAAATGGTATTTAAATTTAACAAATAAAATTTTTATATATTGAAGGTGGGAAAAAGTCAAAAAACCTATAAAAAAAGTAGAAAAAGAAATCTATGAAAGCAAGATTAATATCATCCTCATGGGCCTCGTCTTCATCGGCATGGTAATCCCATTCCTTTTATATCCACTCGTTTTGAGTAACTGTAATTGTCCTTTCGTGGACCGCTGTTAATCACGCATAATACCTACTCTCAACTTTTTTTTTAATTACCTGTATTTTAAATTTAATATCCTCTTTATTTATCCAAGCGCAAGGGCAATTTGAATGTCACGTTGGCCAGTCGGAACTTAGGAAGGCAGTTTAATAGCATATATAATTATATATGACACTTAGATAATCTCATATCAGAACATTATCCATATTTTTTTTGATGTCAGAATATTATCCATATTGATTAAGTTGTATAGGATAAAAAGGTGACGGTAAGACCTACGAGTACAATATAATTCTTTGAAAACTGCCAGACAGCAAGATAATCATTGCATCTTTGTACCAGAATAATGGTAATATTCAAATGTCGAGACGGAATTACAAATGTATTAGTTTCAGTGATCTTACTTTAGACGACAAATCGCCATGATTTGGGATATTAAGGTTACCTTTAGGCAGAATATTGATTATCTTAGGGGCAGGGCACTGCTACAAGCCTACATCCCCATGATTCCTTCCCCCATATATTTTAATAACAAACTTGTTCAGCCAGCAGACTGAGATGGGGGACACATGACGCGATTCTCGCTTTCTTTCACACGAGATATATGCATATTTATTCACACGCGCATTGAATGGCGATGATTTGCTGACCGATCGAATTGAAAGGAGGACTGCTTTCTCTGCTCTGTCAATGCACCTCTCCTCCGGTCCCTCCATTTATGTTTGCCAACGCAAGAGGTTCCATCAATCGACTTTCCACTGTGGATTGAAGGGGCTAGCATTACCAATGACAGCGGCAATGATTGATGTCGAGGCATACTGTTGGATGGAAGAAAATGGGCTTGATTGCTTGATTGTTAATCGACCTTGCTAATTTTAAAATCTGTGGTTCCATTCGCTTGCTGCTTTCTCTAGTTACACCAGTAACTTTTGATTAATTACTTCCCTACTTTTTTTTATTTTTATTATTTTTTTGGACAGAAACTTCCCTCCAAATTGAGTGGGTATAATATGTTCTATCAACCAAAAAAAAAAGTGGGTATATGCGATGGCATACGAATAATTTGTATTTTCTTCATGGTTTTCAAATGATGTGAAATTTAATTCGTATTAATAAAATATTCCGTTTAATTTTTTTTATAGGGCACGTTCAGTAACTTCTAAAATGTTTTAATTTAAAACTTTTCTTTATCTTCAATTAGCTTATTTTTTAATTACTTTTTCACATCTGCTTATACAATTGTCTTTTTTTAAATAACTTTTATATAACTACTAAAACAACTAACATATTTATTTTAACTTTATTCTCTTAATTTCTTTTCATTAGCCTTGTTTATCATATCGTTTTCTATAAATTCAAAAATTTTTATACAAATTTTTTCATAAAAAATTCTATCGCTTCCCAAATACACCAATTGTAAACATACGTTGTATTTATTCATTCCACATATAACCCTAACATTCATTTATTGTACACTTTAATTACTTGTGATTTTTGGATAAAGATGAGGATTTAGAGTACCGAAAAAGTCCTCTTTTTTCTTCGATTGGTATTTGTATATATAACAGTTATTTTAACAATTTTTTCTTCATATAATTCTACGATCATCTTAATGATATTTAATTTTCAACTAAATAATTCCCGCACTGTCACCGTGGACGCTCAAAGACGCCACAAACATCATGCACGTGATTCGAACCCCCCTCAGTAGCAAAGGGTGAATGATGAGTTGCCACGACGTGGGCAAAGAAATCCTCTTTACCATCATCAGCAAATTCGGATTTTAGATCATGGCAAGGTGCACTTCAACGAGAGATTATACGGCTGGAATAGATTCGATCCGATGATGATGATGTTGCTGCCGGGTTCGGGTTCGGGTACGGGTTCGGGAACAAACGTGTGTGTACGCTCGATGATTCAACATTGCCATTTGCATGGCCTACTTACGCACGCACGCACGCACGCACGCACGCACTCGTGCATTTAATTTAAATATGGACTTAAAATACGGCAAGGTGACACCCGCATGACGTGAATGAAAATAGCATTGCACCCTCGCTCACAAACCGAGATGCCATCCGCAGCGCGGTCCTGTGCCACGCTCCTCCAGCTTAGATTGGAACTTCCAAGATACACCGGTGAGCAGCAGAGAAAAGGAAGAATAACCTGGTGATTGGATAACGAATTATTAAAATATAAAAAATATATATATATTTTTTTTGCTAACAGTCAACTTCTAGTAAGGAATCGAGTTATCTTCTGCTTTCAAATTTTTGGTTCCTAATGCCTGCCACTCCTGTTCACGACTTGGATGGGTAGAGATCGGAAAATGATAACAGTTTACTTTTACCGAGTACTGATGCTTTTTTTTTTTTTTAATATAACAATATGTTTTCATCTCATATTCTCATATAATCCGTCTTTAATTACCAGGCCCTAAGATTGGTCTTGCCATAGCTTACATTCTAATCAAGGCGAGAAAACATGTAACAAATCCAGCACAGGTACTCGTTGGCGTTGGAGTGATGAAATAGAGCCCAGCCCATTAAAAACAACATGGGCAACCTTCCCATTCATGTTCCCATCAATTATTTTTTGCGGTTTAAGGTTCATGCATGTCGGTCCCAAGCATGGAATCCACATCCCTTTTTTCTTTTTTCTTTTTTCATCCGTTGTTTAAGGTGCATTTGAGTCGAGCGCATCATGAATTCACGATAACGGTGTTACTTTTGTGTCTAGACGTTAGGGCACATGACTTGACCCCGTCTGTTACCACCGTTTTTTTTTTTTTTTTTACAAAAAAAAAAAAATGAAGAAAAGAAAAAGTATTTACCAACACCAACAAGGCCCCCTTCACTGTCCAAATGCCCTTTATCATCTGATATTGAGTCCACAACAATCATCTGATGTTGACTGACACATTTAAAAGATTAACTTGCCTAATTTAGCAAATGTTGTCGTTTTAGAATATGCTTCTCATCCATGAAGATGTGCGGAAGTCTCATGATTATAAATCGGTTGATTTTATTATAGATTTGACTGTGCGATTGCACCACTGTAGTTTGGGCAAAAATCTCTTAGGACCCTTGTGGAATTCTATAATTGTGACTCAAAAACAAATCACTCCATTTTTCTAACTTTCTTTTTACATATTTATGATTTACATTTCTAAAATAAGTTTCGTAAAAAACGTAAGCCATGTTTGTCTAAGCTTGTAAACTTGTCGATAATCGAAATTTTGAAGATCAATCATAAGCATGTGTATAAAGAGGTGTTTATAGCTTTACAAAGACTTTCGTCTCTTCGCGAAATTTCTCACAAATACTGTGGCTAGTAGGGGTGTTAACGGATGAGGTTGAACGGGTTGGAGCCTAGTCCTAATCCTAACCCATTTAATATATCTCAACCCTAATCCGTTTATTAACCCATTTAAAAAACTTCAACCTTAACACATTTATTAAATGGGTTAACGGGTTGTGTTTGTTACTAATTTTCATGCTAAAAATTTTCAATAAAGTCTGTAAATTTAAATAAATTAAATAATTCGAAGCCAAAATACCTGAATTTAATTTATTTTGGCCTGAAAATATTAGTGTCAATCTAATGTCATCTCTTTAATATCAATTCTTGTTATAAATATTATAAATATTATAATATATTATATTAAATGAGTTATACAGGTTGAATAAACGGGTTGGACGGGTTGACGGGTTGCGAAGCCTCGACCATAATCCGTTTATTTAATTAAATGGTCGAACAGGTTGACGGATCATAACCAATTTATTCAAAAATCTCAACCCAAACTCATTTATTAACGGGTTGAACGAGCGGGTTAACGGGTTGACCATAACCATTAACACCCCTAGTTTTACTAGAGCTTCTGCGCATACAGAAAAACTCAACATGATATGTTAAAATACCATTTCGTAATACAAGCCATTGCTTTTATTGTAAGGAATTTTTTATCTAAATTTAAGAGGAAAGTCTTATTGGGTAAGTGCCAAGTTACCACTTATTCAAAAAGGGACGCGAGTTGCAACAGTTCATGAACTGTCATGAGGTGACAATTCTCAGTACAAGGTAGCG
>JAXCLR010000063.1:60481795-60500626 GCA_035584095.1 Annona squamosa | reverse complement strand
GTCTCAGATCTTCAAGTATAATAGGTGTTGAGATACATGTAATTAGATATCAATAAAAAAAAAAAAAAAAGAACAGATAGACATTGACTTTCACACAGTGATATCATCAAAGTGCAACCGCCCCCAACTTACTTTATCCCATGATTGCGAATAATTCCTACTTAATTTAAAGAGATATATCCCTAATTAAAATAACAAATCCATTATCAATTCCACTACTCCCCAAGCGGAAAAAAGCAATGCCACTAATCGCGGGTCTGACGTGGCCCACTCAGGCCCGATTCTCTCCCACGTGGCCATTTGTCAAGACGGGGATTGTAATTCTATTGTAAGTCATTTGCATCAACCGTACCAAATAAAAATTCGATCAGATTGTTTCTTTTACAGGGACATTTGCGTTTGTCTCCTTATCTTTGAGGATTTTGCAATCGTTACTTTAATGAGTGATTTTTGCAAACTTATCTTCACTTATAAAGAGCATGATTATATACATCATCGTGTATTTCAGGTTAAAATATAATATTCATTTATTTTATTTTATTTTATTTTTACTTTTATGTTATTTTTTTCATAAATATGTTTTCCTAATTGTATTTAATCTATATATCAAGTTTTCTCATTTTACAATACTTTTACATATTTGTTTTAATTTTTTAAAAATATCATTTCAAGGGCATTTAAGTCATTTTCCACCCATTAAAAACTTGATTTTAAAAAATCAAAAAATGAATATGTAAAAGCACTATAAAATAGCAAAACTCTATATATAAATTAAATACAATTAAGAAAACATATTCATGAAGAAAAACAAACAAAAGTAAAAATAAAATAAAATAAACAAATGTTATACTTTAACCTAAAATACATGACGATGTATGTAATTATATCTCCCAATTATAAAATTTACGCATATCGGATATGCTTCTATGTAATTAAGGTTACATAGAAGCGGTTCCATGTACCCCTCAAATTTTATGATTTTAATACTTGATGAAAATTTTAATTTATTTATTGTATTTAATATTATTTGTTTAATTATGAGAATAAGTTTCATCCAAATCCATTACATGCATAGGTCATATTTGCTCAAAAATAGATTACTTCATATATAAATTATGCAAAATGTTTAGATCTATTCGCATGCATATTAGAATATAATGATATTTTTATAAAATCATTTACCTATGTAGAAATAATATTTTAAACAATTTAAATGTTGAAAATACTACTTAAAAATTGATATTTAGCATTAGATTATTTTATTGCATTGATTTTATATGTTTGTAGATGAAACTTATATACAGTAATATTAAAAAAATGAAAGAGTTTTCATAATAATATAAGTGATATTAAATACAATAAATTGTTCAAACTTTCATCAATTATTTAAATGTTGAAAATAAAATGGGTTACATGGAGAGGGGGGTTCATAGTAGTATCCTTGTGCATGTATAAATATTCGGTTATTAATTTTAACTACATTTTGTAGTTCACTTTAATATATTTTTTATTGGTATTATATACACTGTGATATCTAAATATTATAAATCATGCTCATTTACACCCTCATAATGGAAGGACGTCTTAAAAATACCTCATATTCAGGGAACCAACTATAAATACCACAATTACCATAAAGATACACAAAAAGAGATACAAAATCCTACAATAATAAAAGGTTGTGGATTTCAACCCACAACCGAGCCAATGACGTCGCTGCCGACCAACTGGGATAAACCTAGGTGGACACTTGAACATAATTTTTTTTTTTGATGATTATATTTACATACATCTCAACCCATATTACATTGAAATTCTAAGACATTCTTACAAATACGGAGATACATAACTCCACCAAAGAAATTTGGAGACACAACTCCACCAAAGAATTAGGAAGACACAGCTTCCACTAAGCCAAAGGAAGACCATAGCTCCCACAACATTTTCCGGGCCGAAATCCCAACATGGAATTCGAACCCCTGACCACAGCTCCACAAATGCCCTATTACCGCTGTGGCCACCAACTAAGCACGACTCCGTTGGTGACACTTGAACATAATTAAAGCCAAGTAATGGTAGCCTTGTCTAACACATCACTTGATTTTGACGGATACGCGGATCTACATGTAAGTGAGCACTAAAAAACTAGAACTTCTTATAAATCTAATGAGAATTTAAAAAATATTCTAAAATATAGTTCATCCTCTTAAATAACAATATAGCCCCTCGTTTTAAAATTGCCCCCACTTGCTACAAGTCCTAAATTTGCCACTGTTTTGACGACACATGGCTCTAATTTTGACTGCTGAACTTTGAATTAAACAAAATCAACATCTATAGGAAAACATTACAAAATCCTCAAAAAAAAAAGAAAATATAAATAACAATGGCCCTTCTATGCTTAATTTCAAATCACAAATGACTTATTTCAGGTTACAAAATATCGAATTAATAATTTTATTTTTGGATAAATGAATAATAAAAGTTCCATGCTTATAAAGGCGTACCACATTATAATTTTTCGCACTGATATTAAATTGTATAGAATTTGTTCAGTGGCCCCATCTTAATATCTATTTTGAATGCTTTTATTTAATATTGTCAAAAAATTTTTGAGGGTTTGTTATGGTGAGATGAACCTAGCATGACATGTCATGCCTGTGGCCACTTTTATAGTTAATTAATTGTGTTTGGTTAGAGGTAAAACTTTTGATGAAAAGTTTTTAGAGTAGAAGTTATCAAATCAATAGAAAGTGATGTAATATAATAGGAGTAATGATTAGGAGTAAATAGAATAAAGTTAAAATAGATAAGTTAGTTGTATGGGTAGTTGTGTAGAAATGATTGAAAAGTAAGATAATTTGTGTAGAAAAATGTGAAAAAATAATTAAAAATGGAGTAATTATGGAAAGTGAAAAATTTTAGATTGAAAAGTTTTATGTGACACTTTTTTATCCTAAACAAACACACCCTTAGTTTGGTGGCTGTCCGCATCGCAGGTCGCGCATAGTTTCTATCCCACTTGTCGTTTCGAGGTATTGACACGTGGAAGGGGGCATGGTCGGTAGGGCCACCAATGATTTTCGATGATGGGTCATTTGATTCCTTGGTGCCGAAGGGTTGTGGAGCGTAGAAGTTGGTAATCATGGTGTAGAAAGAGCGCCAGCAGATCGGATAAGCCGACCATGTTGCCACCATGATGCGGACCTTGTCTTCGTTCACCCCACTTTTTCCCCCTCGCAATCACAGCCGTCCAATCATGTGAGCCCCGCCTCTGTCGGCCAAAAATCCTTACCCATCCATCTACCATTTTAATTAACCTCTTTTTTTGTTTATAACAATTAACCTCTAGTTTACATCGACGTGATGATTTTATAATACAACCACCATGTTGCGGGTTGCATGGGAAGTGAGAACCTTTGTCGGCCAAGACATGCTGGCTATACTGGCTGATGTGGAAGGATATTTGTAAATCCAAACCGTCCATTCTGTTGGCCCGCTGTTATAAAACATCATTGGGGCATAAACCCAATGTTAGGATTCAGATCGTTCATCGATTTGTGCGGAGATGATAATTTGGATCAGGAAAATTTAGGCCAGATGATGTCTGATGGAATATTTTTTTGGAAGAAGGAAATATAAGCGGCATGGCCCATTGATTGGACGGTGGGTGAGGTGGAAGAGGGAGATTTGGGGAGGGGATTAAGACGGTGATGCACTGCTGAGCCTGGGGTGCAAGGGGTTGTATGTGAGACATTCTTGCATATAATGATGATTCTTGTTGCCGTGCTATCTTCTCATTCTCCTTTGGCCTTTTGGGGATTGTTTTTTGACGGTTGATTTTCAAGAATCGAATCCTTTGGCGTTTGAAAACAGAAGGTCTGATGAGAATATCATATCTTCTTCCGCATGTGCTGTCATTGCATCATCAATCCACCACCTACTTTCCAAAAGCAATGGCTTACCTCACGCATGCCCATATCCCTTTACGGGCTTCGGATGGGCTTCGGCCTATGCGATTGCAACCCATCGGGGTCCAATCTGAAGCAGGAACCCTCTCTCTCTCTCTTTTTTTCCGAAGGTAGTGCAGTGGGAACATTGAACTCGAATAAAAAGTAAGTCATGGTACAAAAAAGAACAATACACTACACTTCCTGTCAATTTCAATCATAGATAGCGGCTGATTTTTTGGAATTGAACTTCCGGCCATAGGGCCATCAGGAGGTTTATGTCATGGTCTGGCTCTATCTTGCTGGTTAGAGCTTTAACCTTCATTGATTGGATGGAATATAAAGTTGGAAAAATAAAAGAAAGTCGTAGAATAAAGACATCGTGGATCTTCATGCGTAATTGCGTGTAAGAAGAAAATATGACATCAAATGAATAAACGAAAAAATTAAAAAAATGTATAAAATAAATAGGTAATTACTGGTTGGAAGGAGTATAAATACTTAAGTTACAATATTTATTTTTATTTTATTTTTAAATTTTTTCTTCATAAACTCGTTTTTGTATGTATATTTAATTCATATATCGGGTTTTTCTATTTTATAAAACTTTTACATTTTTATTTTTTATTTTTAAAAATCATCGATTTTAGGAGATTTTAGGTCATTTTCTTAAAAAATATAATTTTTAAAAATTCAAAATAAATATGGAAAAGTCTTATAAAATAACAAAACCTAGCATATAAATTAAATACACTTAGGAAAACTTATTTATGAAAAAAATAAAAAATAAATATACATATAAATATTATAACTTAAGCATATATACAATATATTTTATATATAATTATGCCTCTTTTTTTAGATGATGGACTTTAATTGTCTTGACTCTCATGATGAATCATAAAGTCCAATCAATGTCAATAATCATGAAATTTGATCATCATTAACAACAATTGTTTTTAAACAAACTTGAGTGTTGTAGAAAAATCAGAGTGACGGAGAATGAATCTTATATTTTTAGAGTATGTTTAAAAAGCTATAAAACTTTTAATCTTTTTAGAAGTAAAGCCTATAAAATAATATGACATGACAGAGATACTGGTGAGAAGTAAATAAAATAAAGTTAAAATAAATAGCTTTGATATATGAGTAATTGTATAGAAATGATTGAAAAATAAAATAGTTGTATATAAAGATATAAAAAATAATTAAAATATGATAATTGGATAAAGTGAAGAGATTTAGATTAAAATTTTTTAATTTAAAAGTTTTACAGATTGCCGAATATCTCCTTAAAACTTTTTGATTTCCTTAAATCTTTTTTCAACTAATGAATCAAAAAAAATTTGTAGTACCCTTGCATCAAAAGCAAACAAGCTAACGGTATATATTACAAAATGATTAGCAGCTAGCTAGTGGTAGGCAACTCTATGAGGGGTAAAATATTTTTAAATTTTTAAAAATAACATCTTACTTTAAAATTTTCAATTCACATTTTTATAACCTTAATATAACTTTTTCTATTTTCAATACATTTTTATCCTAAATTTTTATCTCATTCCTATTCTATACTTATTTCATTCAAGCTCTTTAAGTCTTTAACTTACATTTCTAAGCCATGCTTGGTGGGTGCATGCATGGGATCAAAGTAAGACATTAGTCCACATTCGAATTATGTCTCTTCCCTTCCCTAACTATAATTCTTTGTTTTTATTTCATTTATATAATAAAATGGTAGGACTAATCAGGAGCAACAACTTTTTCAAGCCTAACATTTTGTGAACCATGCAGGAACTTGAGGCACACTTACAAGGATATTAAATGTCTGGAAAATTAAGAATGTGGATTAAGATAATTCATAAACATTTAAGGACAACAGTTATCTCACAAAGGCAGCGTGCTATCTTGGTGAGCATGTTAACTATTACGTTAATGGCTAGTATGCTCACTAAGACAGTATGCTAGCTCACTGAGATAATTTGCTAACTAACATTGAAACCTGTTGTAATCCCTATTCGAAAATTAGAAGGCAAATGTAGGACCAACTAAGATTACGTCCGGAAAAAACAAATATAGGAATCGAATATTACAACATGACGTTAATCTTGCCAAAATTTCAAACGGTTCACACATTTTTTGCACATGTGCTACGAAATACCTGAGCTGATACCCGATATATTCGTCCAACTCAATATTTTATCAGACAAAATCTCCAGCCCGAATCTGTGCCGATGTTATCAATCAGCCCCAAAAGGCAGGGCCACATCCCATTGCAATCTGAAAAGGCACGATTCGCAAAGTGAACGCGTCGAGCGTATTTGGTTAGCTATAAAGCATCGATAAAAGAAAAAAGAAATTGTTCCCGCAATGTAAGGAGATAACATTCACTTTATAAAAAGTAAAGTTGACATAGTTCGATCGATTATTAATAACTTTAAAATGTAATTAATAATGACAAAATAAACTATTATATTAGTTAAACTTCCAATGATTAATCCTTAAAATTTGTTTTAAAAAAACTGAAATTTTTTTCTGAAGTCCGGGCCAGTCAATTCCACTGCACGTAATTAATCTAAGAAAAGATATTTTTTAAGCTAATTTTTAAATATATTTTTATCAGTCATGCTGGTCTGGTTTTGGTCACTACTTCAGGCCTGAAGTCTGTCAAATTTTATTATTTGTAATTTAAAAGGAGGTTCCAAATTTTCAATTAAGAAAAAAATATGTCTTTCATCCGACCAAATTGCCGCCCAGCAGCACAGACAGCACCAGTAACGCAATGAATCACAATTTTCAGCGCTGTCTACAGAGTAAAAATCCGGATCCAATTCAGCACATAAAAATTTAAAAGAAGCAAGCCCAGAATGAAATAAATAATAAAATAAAGAAGACTAGTTAGTTAGTTAGTATGGCATCTCTCCATCAATATTCCCGGGGGGGTCGTAGCTGCAGATAATGAAGGTATTGCCGTTGTGGCAAATTGAGGTGGCGCAGCCGAGGCGCTGCGTGTTGCGCCACACCACCTGCTTGTAATGCCTGCACTCCATCCCTTGCGCGCACGAGTTCGTCTCGTGCGTGTAGTATTGCTTCTCCGAGACCCAGCTCTTCACGGCGCGCCCTGCACCCACGAACATCTGCCCGTACCCCACGTACTGATTCTCGCCGTACGACCCCCCGGAGGGAGCCACCTGGCACTTGTCCACGCGCCCGTTTGCGTACTCTATTGCGTACGCCTCCAACTTCGGGTCCCACGTCAGCGGGCCTACACCGAAGTCCGATCGAGCGGCGTTGTGGGCGATCAGGAAGTCTTCGCGAGAGGTGCCGGCCATGCCAATGGCTGCCAGGCTAACGACGTAGGCCAATGCGAGCGCCCTCCTCAGTGCCTTCATCTTCTTCTTCCTCGTTTCTCTCACTCTCTCTATCCCCTGTAGCTTGTCTTTTAGGGTTGAATTGGCATTTAAAGGTGCTTAAGGTAGCGGAGTTGGTTGGAGTCTTGCGGAAGGCCTGAAATTTTGGGACTTAAAACTCGGAAAATTTCTCTCAGGCGCCAAATTTGAGCCTCGCGATCGGCAGGAGCTCGCATCATGAAGGCCGGTCTAAATCAATGTCGGAAATCATCGCATAGAAGCGTTCCCGTAATGTCTTCCTTCTAGTAAAAATTCTAGCCGACGAGATGAAAATTACATGGCGACAAACTTGTACCAATCTTGCTGAAGGAAATATTTTTAAGGGAGAATGTTCCGTGCATCTCAATGCATTGAAATTTTAAAACATTTGTCTAAAAATCTCATTTATTATTATTATTGAAATTTTTAATAAAATTCTTAATTTATCTGTATTTAGATTTTATCATTGTTGAAAATACATATGTATTTTTATTTTTAAAAATAGAGGGATTTGGTACTTTTTAAATGATTAAACTACTTTTATTTTCAAATTTAAAAAATATTTTTTTAAAAAGATAAAACTTAAGTTATACATTAAAATACTTAGATTGAGAGTTTTATAAAAAAAAATCAAAAAAATAAAAATTTCCAGTTGCATTGAAACAAACTTCGTACTTAAGCAACAAGGTTATATCAATCAATGAAAGATTCTAAAGACATGTAGGATATAGATAGAAAAAGGAATAACAGAAGTAAATAATAACGATGTGTATTTGTTTATATGAAAACTTTTCAATTTAAAAACTTATCATAGCTATTATATTTTTTAATCATTTCTTTATAATTTTCTGTACAACTATCGTGTTTTTTAATTATTTCTATACAATTATCAAAACAATTAACTTATTTATTTTAATTATATTTTTTTAAACTCATTATCATTGCACCCATCGTATTATATCATTTTCTTTCATTTCAAAGTTTTTTATACAAAAATTGTTAAAAAATAATATTATTTTCCAAACTCCTGTCAAACTTTGTTAAATATCAAACACGGATTTCATTCTATATGGTCCTCTTCTTTGTTGGGGAATAAAACCAAGCAAACTTGAAATTTGGACATGGATACAATAAAAAAAAATAATAACTTCAAATATTTGGAAAATAGAAGATATCCAGGACACCTTACATACGTCATGGTCGCAGATGTTTACAAAATTCATCACTCGTTATTATTTACGCATGATACTCTTGAATACCCTAGCATAATTAATAATCTCTGTCACCTGTAAAAGCCATAAAGTAATTCACACCATCATCAAATAAGACGTCAACATAAAAGACGCTCCTTGATCACAACATTTTTAACCATCCATCCACTTTTTGTTCAACTATTTCTTAGCCTCCCTTTGCGTCTTATCTTAAATTAGTTATCAATGATGCATAAAATGGATACCGATATATAATATGTACACTAATATGACATTTATTATTTATTATTTTTATAGTTGAAGTCTTACTACAATCATTTCAATATTTATTATAAACATTATAATATATCATTTCAATTGAACTAAATTGAAAAAACATAATAATATTTTTTAGATTTCCAAGATTTTATTTGATTTGATTTTCAAATGAATGTACGTACATTTCTATCTGAACTAATTGAATTTTTTATGGTAAACGTATTGAATTATTGGGCAAAAATTTAGATAAGATTTAGCAAAAGAATAGAATTAGATATTACGAATTATTCTTAAAATGAATTTAAAAATATTTTTAATGATATTAGTATTAAAATATGATACAATATCGATTTCACATTTGTAAATCATGTAAAATTAAAAATAATATATAATTTCAAAGTCTGTATATGCAAGTGTAAAGTAGTGATTAGAATCAGTATTTAAATTTTTTAATAACAAATATTTTTAGTGATACTAATATTAAAAAATGACGCATGTTCATGACATAGAATGGTTTTTACTTTTTAGAATAAACAAAATCAAATTAATATATATATATGTATAAAGTAATGAATGAGATAAACATATAATCTTGATGAAAATTTAAGTTCGTGATATCATAAATTTATTGTAAAAAAAATTACATGTTTACATGATTCTATATGTCTAATGTAACTTTTGAAATCTCATGGATGTATTTGAAATTAAAGTTGAATATACAAAGTATACTTGAAATTAACCTTATTTTTAAATTTTAAAGTAGATTATCTGATTCTAGAATATTGCAAAATAAATCTTCCTAGCGACCTGAGTTTTAAAAAATTAATTATCAGATCCTCGAATGCAAAAAAGGATCATGGGATTTGCCGGTGTGGGTGTCACCTACTGGACGGCGACGCTGGCATGTTACTAACGCGTCGCTGGTTCATGTCGCTGATTCAAATCTCCCTTGAGTGGGATTGTAACAATTTGTCTACCGATTCGGGGATATTTGCAAATGTTCATCTTGAGCGTAAGAATATCTACATGTCCCTCCAAAATGTCTGATTTGTAATATCAATTATCATAATGTATATAATATTAATCAAAAAAATATAATAAGATTTGTGTAAGATGTCATTTATAAGTAGAGAGAATCCTCCAATTTATAATGAAGCTTTTTATATTTCTACTATAATTTTTTATTCTCAATATATATCACTACATTATTTTATCATTCTATTTCTCAATCTTATTTCTCCATTTTATTCGAATGGCATTTGCATAAATATCACTACCCCGCTCAATGGCATTTGCTGGAGCCGGAGCACTCCTGGCATCCGCGGAGATGAGACTTGAATCCCAGTCGGTGCGCACAAAACCCACACGCGAACACGCGAAACCAACTGCCCTGTGGTCAGGTTCGCGCAAATCCCATGATCCTGGATCCTCTGAAAAGTGAGGATATCAGGACTGGCTCTTGATGACGCATGGACGATTTTTCTGGCGCTGGCTTTCGAGGCTCTATGGCCTTCCGACTCGAGCCGCACGGAATAGACTTATAGACGTCAAACAGTGAGAAGTTTTCATGAGTCGTGATTTGTAACGGGCAGCAACGCATATGGCAAAATTGATGCGAATTATCCATAAATGCTACAAATTATTACGATTTCTTAAATTTATTGTAATTTTAAAATGCAACTAATTGGATTGGAGAATTTAGATTGATACATACAAATTAAAATCGAATTTATATGTACATGAGTTTTCTTATTCTTATGGTAAAAATTCATATACTTATGAAGTTTACCTTTAAATTTTACCTATATTCACAATTTTTAAAAAAATTAAAATATACTAATATATTTTTTCTAAAATCTCATTTATTTTTGCACATCTAGGGCATATTCATAGCTAAGATTATCCTAAGATGAGATGATACTGAAATGGAATTTTCCATTTCATAATGTACTTCTGTCCAGTTCCAATGTACATTTTCACATTTTTAATATAGTTCTATATCAAATTCTCATCTATCTTAATTTTATCACCATGTCATCCGGAACAACTATGAGATCTATGAAAAGGATGGTTAGTTTCTAGGAAAATAACAAATACGTAGAAGCTCTAATATAACTTAGCATTATAATCATAAGTGTACGAAAAATTCATTAAAACATTAATCTATAGTTATAAAATTATAATTAAGACTTAGACATATACATCATTTCATAGAAGAACTAACAATCACTTTCATTAATCTTTTTTTTATTTTGAGACTTTAACTAATATTTGACAATGTGGATATGGATGGAATTTTAGACAATACATAAAGACATAGTTAAAATTGGTGAAAATTCATAAGTATATACAAAATTAATGATAAAATTCATGGTTATATTTTCATTTGCCGAATATCACTACATGTATAATTTATTCTTTTTTCCCACATTACTTTTATGATATTGAATTGAGGATTGGTTTTACACGCGGTACAAGGGTTAAAAAATACATGCACTACTACCATGACAATCATCTTCTATGCATTTCTTTTATTTTTAATATTTAATCTCTGATAAAAATTTGTTTCATTTATTGCATTTAACATCATTTATATATTTATGTAAATTTTTCGTTTACCAAATATCATTATCGATTATCCCATTTAGAAATACGTAAAATCAATATAGTAAAATAATATAATGTTAAAAATTAATTTCAAAATTATATTTTTAATATCTAAATAATCTAAAACATCATTATTATGTTAATAAATAATTTTATACAATATCATTATATTCTAATATTTATGCAAATGAATTTAAGCATTTTTCATAATTTATGCATTGTATATATTTTTTCAACAAATGTAGCTATACACATATTTAATTTGGATAAACTTGATCATTTAGCTAAATAAATGATGTTAAATATAATCAATCAAATAAATTTCACATAAAATATCAAATATTTTTCAAGATTATTATTTGGAAATAATATTGAATCACTTGTATATAACGTGAGTTACGTAGATGCAAAATTTTACAAATATTATGGCAAATTATAATTATACTTATGAATTTTATCTATAATTCTACTTATATTCATAAATTTTCAAAAATGTCTTTCGTACTTTTGAATTTTCATCGCAATTCCACATAAACTCTATAAAATTAGAAACTATTAAATGTGTTGTTAACCCGTGTAAAACAATGAATATGCTCAGACCTTAATATTACTTGAAGTTTTTTTTTGTTTAAAATTCAAAATTCATATGCAAGTAACATATTATTCTATAGTTGTGTTGCTGGAGGATATGATATATGAGAAACAAGTTTAGGGAGAAAGGTTTGCGGCCAAATTTCTTGGACATTATCGCATGGTATAAGGAGTTTCTCCACCAAAGTAGGGGTGCCCCCTTACTCGTGCAAACGGGCATTTTAGACGGGATTTTGGTGCCTCGTGGACCAAGCTGTCGGAGGGATTCGTGAAGATCAATGTTGATGCACGAACCTATGGGGATTTCGATTTTTTTGCTTATACTGCGATTATTAGGAACTCTGATGACAATTTTGTGGCAGCTAAGGGGTGGAGGCAGGCGGGAGATAAAGACTCTTTATTCATGGAGGCTACGACTTTTCTTTTTGGACTGAAATGGGCTGTCCAAATAACAATCTTCGTGCTCAAGTGAAAACTGACTCGCTTATGTTATGCAACTATATTACCAACAATGTTCCAATCTCCTCTCATGTGGGCTTTGTTATTGACGAAATCAAGACTATTCTAAGGGAAGTCGTTTCTTTCTCAGTCCATCATGCTATTCGGCAAGGAAATGAGGTTGCCCATTCCTTAGCCGAAGTGGTTTTACATTCTCCTGTGATTCAATTGTGCTGGTGGTGGGGCAATCCCCCTCAGGCTATTTGTGACAAAATTTGTACAGACAATTTTTTGACTATGGAAAGATCGGATTACTCTAACCTTAATCCCATCATAATTGATGAGGAGTAAGGATAGAGTGACTCCTCTACTATAAAAAAAAAACATATTATTCTATAGTTACATAAAATTACTAAAAATTCATGTAATATAAATTTTTATTATAAAATTACAACTAAAGATGAATATATTTATTATTTTACAAGGGGTTAATGACTAGCGACATGAGTATATGTTGAATTATGATGAAAATTTATGATTAAAATTAAAATTAAGGACAAAATTTATATGAGGAATTTGAACTAAGTATTATTTTAGAAGTGCTTTTCAAATTTATATTTGCGTTGAATAAGTGGTGTGCTGGAAATCTCATAGGCTAAATAATCTTGCAAAGTGCTTCCTAGGAGACCCGACTTTTCGGGCCCAACCAAAAAAAAAAAAAAAAAAAAAAATCTTGGTTGTGCACAAAAGCTGCCAGAGTAACGTAATGTCTTCAAATAAAGATAAAATCAATCAAAAAAATAATTATCGTGATCACGCACGAAAGTCGCCAGAGTAACTTAACGTTTTCAAATAAAAGATAAATCACCGTGGATCTGATGAGTATGGGAAAAAAAAGTAAAAAAATGGTTATTGCTATTGTTCTATCTTATAACCACGAAGAAGAAAAATTCTAAGTATGATGGCGATGATTGATGTTAAGGGTCACGATTGGATCAAATACGCTCGAAGCGAGAAGTGCGGGCAGCACCACCATTTAACGAAAAAAATACACAAACTCACACGGATTACGCCGATTGGCAAAGTGGCCGGAAAAGAATCAAGCAGCTCCCGAGTCCACTCAGCGACAGAAGCTGAAAGAGAAAACAAGGGACAGTAGCAAGAAAGCCATAGATCGGGCGCATGGTCTAGGTTCTCCCTTATTCGTCGAGTCATGGTGAGCCATCCGCAGCCGCTCGCTTCTCCCGTCGCTGCTGCAAAACCCCTTCCCGTCCTATCTCCGGCATCTAGGGTTTTAGACGCTCCCACTCCTCCTCTGCTGAGGAGTGTCGGTGATCATCTCTCCCTCACCGATGACTCAATCTGGAAACGCCTTCGCGATGCTGGCCTCGACGAAGAGTCCATCAAGAAAAGGGACAAGGCCTCTCTCATTGCCTACATCGCGAGGCTCGAAAAGGAGGTAACTTCTGACATAAGTTCGCAATTTTCTCGAATCTTGCCAATTATTTCAGAGGAATTATGGAATGTCCATCTTTCGGATGGAAAACGATAAAGTTTAAAATTTTGATGGCACTAATAGGAAGTCGCGAGTGGGAGAAGCGCCTGTTTGAACTGATCTTGAGCATAAATGTTTATCACACTAGCTAATTGTGCATATTTGAACCGTTAGCAGGATTAGTGTTCTAGCCTACTATCGCGAGCCTCCCTTGGAAGCCTGAGGCTGTTGCCTGTTAGATTTAGCTATCGATGCAAAGGATTTTCCTCTGAGTGACCTATTGCTCACTTGACTTTGCTGGGATTGTTTCATCATGGCTATTTCTTAGGTGGCATGCTTACAAGAAATGAGGATCAGGGCTGTATGTAATTGGCAAGTGATGTTGGTAGAATCCATTTATTTTCTATGAATGGACTAGATTGGACTGAGAAATATGGTACAAGAGTTTTTGCAGTCGATGCTTCAATGCTTCTGATTGTTTCAAGTTGTTAAATGAATTTTTACTCTCGTATATGCACCTGTAGCTGGTTTTTACAATGAAATAAAATCAGTACCTTTACAGGAAAATATCTTAATTATGTTTGCTTAAATAATTAGTAGTAAGGTTTTTTCATAGCTGTAGCTAGTTTGATTAATACTTCAATTACTATTTAACATACGAAGAGAATCAACATTAGTTGATTTAAACTTTAGTTTTTCATTTTCACCGAAGAAAAATCCAAGCTTCCATTGTCACTATATGTACACTAATGAATGGAATACTGATCTCCCCAGTAAATGTATTTGGTCCAAGTTCCTTCTGACGCTGCAATCCTATCATAATTTCTTGTAGATTCATGACTATCAACACCACATGGGCCTCCTCTTACTGGAAAGGGAGGAATGGGCAAAAAAATACGAGGAAGCTAAAATGTCTGCAGACTCTGCTGAAGCATTGCGGAAGCGTGATCAAGCTGCACACTTATCTGCTCTGTCAGAGGTGAAGAAACGGGAAGAAAGTCTGCAAAGGTCTCTAGGTGTTGAGAAGGAGTGTGTGGCGAATGTAAGTTTTTTCCTGCTAAAAGTTCACTTGTGAATTATAACTGTGTTTGTTTGGTCTTTAATAACTTAAAGTAGTATCTCTAGAGGGGTCGCTTTATTTCCATAATTGGAGTAATCTATATTGAATGATTACATGTGTCTGAGATCTTAGTATTAATGCTGCATTTTGTGCCTAGTCATCAAATTTATTGCTGTGTAGGTGGGCACTACATCAAAATTGGTCATAAATATCTAACCTATTCCCTAAGTCAGTAGAAATTTGATGACAGGCAGGTGGGCAAACTCTTGGGTTCTTTTGCCTAAATTTTTTATGGTGGGTTCAAGTAGCTGGAAGGGAGTACAAATGGTGTTGGTCCCTTTGGTGATAGAGTCAAATTGTGTTTACTAATTCTTCCTCCTATGAAGGTTTAAATAAGCATCTCACTAGTCTACATTGCTCCAAATTTACACCTTTTCTTGTCCTATCTATCAAAACTATACCACTACCAAGTAATATATACCGATGCACCTCTTTCTGAAAAATGCCTAGTGAGATCTTGGAGACTTGAGTAAAAGGACAACAGCTTAGAGCTGAACCTTGATGGAAATCAACCTCAAGTTGAAACCCGTGAATTTCTCCCCTCATGATTTCCACGTTTGTTGTAGCTTCTATAATGTATGGTAGAGCTCTGACAAATGTGAGGATTCCTTTTTCATTTGTGGCTGGTAAATTCATTAGTATTTTGTCCTGGAATGAGAGTTAGACATGAAACCTTCATCATTGAATTCTCATGTAATTGGTTCCTGCTGTTAAAGGTTTATCTTGAAGCTTATTTTCTCCTATCATGATTCACAAGTAACCAGCTTTTCTGTAGATTGAGAAGGCCTTACATGAGATGCGTGCTGAAGCTGCTGAAACAAAGGTTGCTTTTGAGAGTAAACTGGCAGAAGCACGCATCATGAAGGAGGATGCTGAAAAGAAATTTCTGGATGTGAAGGCAAAGCTCCATGCAGCAGAATTACTAGAAGCAGAGGCAAAACGGTATCGTAGCACTGCTGAAAGAAAGTTACAAGAAGTTGAAGCTCGGGAAGACGAACTTCGAAGACAATCTTCACATTTCAAGTCTGAGTATGATATGAAACCTTCTCATCTCTTTTATTTCTTCTTTAGGCGATAATTTTTATGTGCAACTACATACTCTCTTTGCTTTTTGTGTATTTATCTTTTCTGTGATTAGTTTTGGTGCCAACCACTTTTAGGAGGGGACTAGAGGGCAATATGAGGAGGGTATGGCTGCACATACATTACCTAAAAATTCTGATAGTTCTGTTTAGCATTCATTGTTCTTCTGCTGTCAGCTTGTTACTTAGATTTTATGTAAATTATGTTTCCATTTGAATCATGAATTCGAGTATGCACAAAATGACAAGAAGGGTATATCTATTACATAGATTTTATGTAAATATATTTTTCTATATTTATTACTTAGATTTTATGTAAATATATTTTCTACTTGAATTTTTGAAAATTGAAATATGCATAAAATGACAGAACATGATAAGACTCCCATAACAGGATTTTGAAGAATGATGCAACCCTTATGTTTCCGAAAGCTGTGAGAGTTGGTATTTTTGATCACCAGAACAATGTGATTGTCTGTCTTTTCTCTTAAACACCTACCCTCCCACCCCTCTGTTTGGCTCTTTTCTTGACAATGGTTGATGATGTTTTTTTTTTTTTTTTACTTAGTATTTAAAATGGAATCTTTTTGATGTATACTCTACCGAAAAATTCTGATAATCCTGTTTAGAGTTTGAACTTCCTCTGCTGTTAGCCTGTTACTTAGATTGCACATATTACTTAGATTTCACATAAATATGTGTCCATTTGAATTGAAAATTTAAGTACGTGTAAAATGACAGAAAGGGTATATTTATTACTTAGATTTTATGTAGAGTTATTTATGTTCAGACCTGTGATTTTCTAAAATTGGTGTCATTTGCAAAACTTATTGTAAACATGCCTATGATATGAATATTTAAAAATATTTTCAACTATGCTTATGACAAGTGTGAACCTCTTGGTTGTTGTAAACCATGATATTTTAACAAATTCAAGCCACTCATTATGTTTGTTTCTGTGAATTTAATTTAGATACCAAAGATCTCCTTGATTTGATACCTTTGTGGCCTTAAACAATTTTAAAGCAATCTCATGAGTTTATAGTTGTTAGGGTCCACCAAGGTGGATCAAGGTGATTTTTGATATCTTGAACAAATACATATTAATAAACACAATGGGTGTCTTGGATATATTGGAAATATTATGATTTTCAAGAACTGCAGGTCCACAGTCCACACTTGCCGTAGACATAGCCGCAAATTTTTTTTATTTGTGGACGCATTTGCAATAAGTTCCATGTGATAGGCATAGACTTAATATGTGTAAAAAGTCATAGGTATGAGTGCAAATAATTCTTTCATGTAAATGAATTTTCTGTTTGAACTGAGATACACATAAAATGAGAGAACATGGTAATATGCCCATAACAGGATTTTGAAAAACAACCAGCCGTCACACTGAGAGCTACTATTTTGGTGTTTGGAGGGGGGTTGTGCTCTTTCTTGACCAAACATTTGATGATTTTTTTCAGTGAGTACTTAAAATGGAATGTTGTTGATGTCGTTATTATTCTTATTTTTTTGTGGGTAATGCTTTAGTAAAGAGTCATGAAATATTGAGACAAAACAAACGAATTCTTAACAAAAAGGGGATATTGCATGCTACCCTTTAACCATATTTGATGTGGGATCACGTTTTCATGACATTGCTTGAGAATTTCCCTGGATGAATTTATTTATTATTTATTTTTTTTCCTTTTTTCCTTTTCATGTGGCAGATGCAATGCTAAAGAAAAAGAGATCAGCCTTGAGCGGGAAAGCCTATCTGAGCGTCAACGATCTCTACAGCAAGGTCAGGCCCAGCTAAACCAGCGGGACGAATACATTCTGGGAAAATCTCAAAATTTAAGTCGTCTAGAAAAAGAATTGGAGGCTAAGAAAGCAGAAATCGAGGAGTTTCTAGCTTTAAAAGAGGAGGAATCCAAACTAGATGCAAAAATGGTTTCCTTTTCGTCTAGAGAGGAGGATGTTATCAGAAGCGAAGCACTTCTTGATAAGAGGGAGCAGGAGTTGCTCGTGTTACAAGAAAAAATTGGCAGCAAGGCACACGATGAAATCCAAAAGCTTACAGCAGAACAGCAAGCTACTCTGGAAAAGAGAAAAATTGAGGTCGAATCTGGAGGAAAAGCACCGATGAAGAGACTGATGGCGCGTGGTTCCGCAGAACATGAGTTCCGCGTAAGTTAAGCTTTGCGGTTCCGCAAAACATGAGTTCCACGTAAGTTAAGCTTTGCGGTTCCGCAGAACATGAGTTTCGCGTAAGTTAAGTTTCGCGGTTCCGCAAAACATGAGTTCCGCGTAAGCTAAGTTTCGCGGTTCCGCAGAACATGAGTTCCGCATAAGCTAAGTTCCACGGGACCAAGTTGTTTAGCCGCAGAATGTGTGCCAAGCCGGCCGAAGCCGACCAAGTCCTATAAATACCAATTGGTTTCTCATTCCAAAGGGGAGAAGGGAAACAGCAACGAGAGAAGGAGAGGAGACTCCAAAGAAAAGCATTTTCCATTCTTGCTTCCGATAGAGAACGTAAGTTTTCAAGTTTATTTTTATTTTTATTAGAAAAAATAATAATAATAATAATAATAATAATAATATATATACATATATATTATTATTTTCAAAAATATATATATACTTTCCCAACGTGGATACTCCCCGACTGGCGGGTTGAATTGACACACGGGATAAGTATTTTT
>JAXCLR010000063.1:60439140-60473697 GCA_035584095.1 Annona squamosa | reverse complement strand
GGGGGCACCGAACACGTTGATCGACAAAAGAACAAGAAATAGAGTCAGCAAGAGCGTGAGCATCTGTGTTTCCTTGTCTAAGCACATGATGAGCTGTGGCCTGGGTCGATGATGTGGTGGGGTGATCCACCTTGTCTTGTAGATGTCCTTCAAAATGATTTGGACCTCTGTATTTGCTCATAGTCAGTCTCCCATCTCACATCCCTTGCTTTTTTGTCCGGGGGTGGTTTGCGAATTCTGGTGGGAGTCTCTCTAGCCTTTTTTTTTTTTTTTTTTTTTTTTTTTTTTTGTCTTTTCCTTTTGTAGACTCATTTAAAAAAAAAAAAAAAAAAAATCTAACATGAGATTCTGCTGAAGGTGCCTCATGTTCTTTTACGGGTTGCATTTTCCATCGCACTCTATCCTGAAAGATGTCCACCAAGTGTGAAAAGAGAAATTGGAAGGACAAAAAAAATTATGGAGTGTTCTATTCCTAGCATAGGCGTTGGTTTAACTTTCTTAGATTTTTTTTAGAAAAGTAATTAGAATCATGTATGGAAATCCGTTGTTCACTGATTAGCATCCACATTTTCGCAGCCATCCCTTTCAGCTGGTTGCCGACCTGCCTTTGTCGGCCAGTTGCTGTTTTTGTGGCAACATGTATTTAAACATTTTTCATAGATTTCACTGACGCTCTATTTTTAGCAGGTATGGCCCACTTAAAAATTTAATTAAAGAAATTTTTGATATCATGTTAAACAAATGATGTTAAATAAAATAAATCGAAAACATTTCAGTTTAATGAAGGTGGGCCAAAATAGGGTGGCACACTAGAATATTTAGTGGTATCACATAATTTCAATTTAAAAAGGGCAAATTTACATTTAAGTATAAATTTTACCTTAATTTCACTTGTGTATTTGAATTTTTAAAAATTCTAAGTATACTTAAGTATTTTGCTCGAAATTTCATTCATATTCGATTAAATGAACTCTTAGCGCTCTTCTAAAATATCACATATGCCCAAGTTGTAATATAACTCAATATCAGTCTGCTCAAGGCTAAAAATTTATTAGAATATGAATTTTTAGATATAGAATTAAAATAAGGGTTGGGAATATTCATTATTTCATTTAGTGTTAATATTAATAGGTATAAATAAAATTTTATGTAAAATATATGAGTTATTTAATTTTTTTGCAAATTCATGAATACAAGTGAAATTAAGGATAAAATTGATAGGTATAATTACAATAATTCTTGGTACAAGATAACAAATTAACTTGTATTAAAGGCCCAAAATTTGCCCAAAAAATTATTCTAAGATAAAAAAAAGCAACAAATTTCATGCGATTTGAAGGCACTGGGTCATAAGGGCATGTTTCAAATACTGAAGGCCTAAAATTGTCTGAGAGACTTTCTAAAATTAATAGAATATAAAATGGTTGTGAATCTTGTGATAAGACGTAATCGAATATGCCACCAACAGAGAATTGGCCTCGTGGTAACATCAAGTGGCTTGAATCTCACATGGTGTTTGATTCCTTCAATTGGGTGGTGATGGTTTTTAGAATTTTCTTCTGATTTAGGGTATTTTTTTTTTTGATAAAAGAAACTTGAGAAACTCTAACACTCTTCCCTATCAGTCCTGAAGGGATTAGAGATAGAGTTACCCAAGGATTATATTGCCAAAAAATTATCCTTACATAATTTCCCTGTGATACACCGGGGCGGATTACCCCACCATGACAAATGGTCATCATTCGAGCCCAAGATCGACTCAGCTAAAGAATGAGCTACATCATTTCCAAGTCTAACAACATGATGAGCTGAGAAATGATCATAGCTGTTCAAAATAGACATGATATCAGCAATAATGTAGCCTACCGGGGATGAAATGCGTTTCCTATTCCACAAAAAGTTGTATAGCATGAGCGAATCAGATTCAAACTGAGCACCCATCTGAGGCCCAGTAGTAATGCCAAAGCCTCTATAAATAGCGGGTCCGACACGCCTCCCCGTTTCCATCCATTCGCCGCAATAAAAGAACCACGGGAATCCCCCATGACAGCAGCACAAGCAAACAGATCCAAACTCCCCATAGTCCGTGCATCTACATTTATCTTCACAAAACCCACCGGCGGTTTACGCCAACGAGGCACCAGAGGACAGTCCAATAGGCTCGTATCGCACAGCCTCTTCGCGTTTCTCTGTTGGCAAAGAAATTCCGCACACCAAGCACTAAAATTCTGAAAACAAGGTTGGGCTCTTCTTCTCTCAGTTTATTCCTGAAATATCATACCCTCTAGCAGCTCAAAAGAAACAAGGTTAGATCATCAAGTCTCCTATCCCTGCACAAGTGTCTCCACCACCTCCCCCGGGGATGCCCTCTTCTGATGTAGGGTATTCTTAGATTTGCCCTCAATACGGAAGTGTTCCCAGGTAAAATTTTCTCTACTGGGTGAAAATTACACGTGTTTGATTGCAATCTGAATTAACTAAAAAAACGCTAAGTACAAAGGTAGGATCCTGATATAGTCAATTTGCTTTGAAGCTGACGAGGCACCAACGTGGCAGCTTCATCATCGAAGATTTTTCCATCGCCGCCATCCCTCGGAAAACTAAACCGTCGTGACCTGACCATCGAAGATCATTTCCTATCTCGGCCGTTCATCTGGCTCTGATCTACGGCAACGGTGCTGAGACGGCGAGAAAACCGAAAGGAAAGAGCGAGTGGCCTGGATTTCCTGGTTTCTTGCTTCTCTCTCCCTCCCCAAAACCCCAGTAGTTCTGCGGCAAAGCAGCGGAGAAAGCAAGCTGCCGAGAGCAAGCAATGGAGATCGGCCTCATGCATCCTCGGCTCCGCGCCAACCATCTGCTATCGCCGTTCGCTCCTCGCTCCGTCGCCGACAGAAGGCATTTTCTTTACCCGTCGCTCAAGGTACCCCCGCCCAGCTCTTCCTGTCATTCCTCTCTTTGTCAGGGGCTGTTCTGGTATTTTGTCGAACATCTGATTCCTGTGACGCGACTGGCCTGATTCCGCATAGGAAGGAAAAGGCGGGGGTGGGTGCTTGCCAGATTCGCTTCTGAGACGAGACCAAAATGCACTGGTGCTGCTCCGCTGCGGGCACGTTCCTACGATCACAGTCGCTCATTTCTCGGCTGCGGTGGAAAATTCGTTCGTTCTTGATAGTTGCAAATTAGCTGCGCAAGAGTAGCTCTTGTTTCCTTTTCCTGTAGAAAACCTTAGGTTGGGTGGTTACGATAGCTCGATAGGTGTCTTTGCAGGCGTCGGGTCGTCCATGACACTTGGGGTGTGTTTGATAATGAATAAAACTTTAGGTGAAAAGTTCTAAAAAGTAAAAGTTATCAAATGATGTGATATGATAGGAGTAATGATGAGTAGTAAAAAGGATAAAGTTAAAATAGATGGGTTAGTTGTGTGGATAATTATGTAGAAATGATTGAAAGTAGGGTAGTTGTATAGGAAAATGTGAAAAAATGATTAAAAAATATAATAGTTGTGGAGAATGAAAAGTTTTAACTTGACATGTTTTATTAATTGCTAAACACACCCTTGATAAGGTTCCTACGGTGAGCCGATTGGATGTGGCATGCAGTTAAAGATTACTTTTGTTTTTCATTTATTTTATCTATCTTCGAAAAGGTAGTTTTTTAGCGCAAATTGGAAGCTGGTAAGACTGGTGCTTCTGTTTCGGTCCAGTGGCTCATTGCATTGCATGCCAAAACGAGATAGTCTCGTAAAACTGGCCTAGCTTTCAAAATCAAAAATTTTGATACCCAATCTCCTCTCTTTTCAGCTCCAAAGTCAGTTGCGGTTGTTTCCCTCCCATTCTCTAGCTGAATTGAATACAAAGGTAGCAGCAGTGGTGACGCCTTTTAGGTGCATATACTGTGAACTCTTTACTTTATGTATCTCCCCAAAATTGAAACTAGGCATGTAAATTTCTTTTTTTTTTTTTTTTTTTTTCGTCTGTTGAAATCTTAACTGCTTATGTTGTTTTTGGCAAGTGTGATTTCCTCAGCCCACTTCTTCACCAGATGCTGATTGGTAAATAATGTTTGCATGAAATATTGGAGTTGTGCATTTGAGGAATCACATCAAGTTGGCTGCTTCTTGGACAGTTGTGATCTGGACAGCTGTGGGATATGGCAGGTCAATTAATCTATATATAGCTGTGCATTTTTCACAAACATATGGGCTTAATCTTTTGCTTCACAGCTTCAGGTCATTTGTAATGTGGGATCTCCCATTTAGATGTTTGCGATGTAGCAGTAATTTTGTGGCCTGTCAATCCTCAATTCTGCATGCCATTCAACATTTATCTTTGACCACTAATCTGTCCTAAGCTACTGTTTGCACTTCCATGTATGATTGTGCCTGCTTCTGATATGCTTGGGTTTTCTCCTTCCTAGTGATAGCAATACAGAAACTCTTGAATTGGCTGATATAAATTGGGACAACCTTGGATTTGGTCTTGTACCAACTGATTATATGTATGTGGCAAAATGTTCTCAAGATGGGAAGTTTTCTAAAGGTGAACTGCAGCGTTTTGGGAATATTGAGCTGAGCCCATCATCAGGTGTACTAAACTATGGTCAGGTTAGTCATCTTGCATCTTTGATCATCACGGGCACTCTGCCTCAGTTCTCGTGATTTCCATATAGACTTGCCATGTGTTGTCGATCTTATGTTCAACAGTTTTATTTTGAATTGAATAGGTTGAGTAGGCCTATGGTTGTCTGCAGCCTTCATAGTTGACTAATTGATTCAAATTGGATCATTCATTTCTGAGGAATGCTGAAACTTGATGGCATTTCCGAGCATTCATAATGACAAATACATGTAAAGTTTGTGAGGCTGTTCCTTTCATCTCAACGTTCAAGGTGCATGACGGCAATTTGTTGATTAGAAATCATCCAACTTACAAATGCCTGGAATTCAAATTAAAATGCTGTGATTTCACTTTGATTCTAACCATACTGGCAGACCAATTTGGTTTGGTTTTTGCATCCAAATTCACCCTTAAGTCTTTTTGTTGATAAATTTCATATCCAAACTCAGTTTGATGCGATTCTTGATATTCAATTTCATGGATGATATGAAAGAATTTTCATGTATGAATAATCCTTTTAATTTTGACTATGCAAAGAAATGACTAACAGCCTCCTGGTTAAGTAATTGAATTTCCTCTTCTCTTGAACTCTGAAGAATCAGCTCAGCACAAATTTTGATTCTATACACGTTTGATGTTATCTTAATACAGGAATTAATACAGTTCATTTTGAGTGTCTCATAGGTGAGATTTCAACTTGCGCCGTTGGCCTATCTTACCTATGGGGACCAATAATGCAAATGGGATGTTGGCATGCGATCCTTCATTCTAAAAAGAAAATTGTAAAATAGGAAAGAAGAATGTTTGAAACTCGTTTCTCCAATACAATCTTTTGGCATTTATTCACAAGTGATTCCCCAATTTGATCTTTGACATTGTATTTGAAATCAAATTTTCCTTTGCAATCTAAAAAACTTGTTATCATTTTTTGTTCAGGGATTGTTTGAAGGTTTAAAAGCTTATAGAAGTGAAGAGGATTGCATTCTTCTTTTCCGTCCAGAGGAGAATGCAATGAGGATGAGAGTAGGTGCAGAGAGAATGTGCATGCCTGCACCTAGTATCGAACAATTTGTGGACGCTGTAAAGCTCACTGTTTTGGAAAATAAACGCTGGGTATTGGTTCATCCTCTTTCCATATATTTATATCTCAAATTTTCTACATATTTGCTGCTGCTCTGTTCATCATTGGTTCTAAATTTTACCTGCAGGTTCCTCCTGCGGGGAAAGGCTCTCTATATATCCGGCCATTGCTCATGGGAAGTGGAGCTGTTCTTGGCCTTGCCCCATCCCCAGAATACACATTTTTAATTTATGTTTCACCTGTTGGAAACTATTTCAAGGTTTGTTAAATTACACATCTTTGCAAATATTCTGGTGTTTTGAGTTCTTAAACAATAGTTCTTCTCTTGGTGCTAGTTTAGTTTCTCAAATCAATTATTGTGGGTGGATAAAAGTCAAGAGGGGCTTCTTTATGCCCACTGTGTAGGAGGAATCCTACTTTTTTGTGGTTGTAACTCATTCTCTATGCGTGTGTTCTAGTCAGTGAAGTACATCAATATTTTCTTTAAGAAAAAACAATTTTGGATGATATTATTTTTCCTGTGATACTATCTCATCAGCTTTTAGCATTCTGTCAATTGATGCCAGGAGGGCTTGGCCCCAATCAACTTGATTGTTGAGAATGAATTTCATCGTGCAACTCCTGGTGGAACTGGAGGTGTGAAGACCATTGGTAACTATGCCTCTGTAAGTCGACCTCGTAATGTTTATTGTTTCCATTGTGAAGATTGTACATTGATGTCCTTTGGTGCAACCTTGCATTCTCAATTTGATCGACATTGTCTTATTCTTCTATTCACTATTTCTTGTGTAATATTGTCATTATGCAAATATTATTAGATCTGTGCAAGTAGCTTTTTAGGTTCTGTGCATTGGTGAGATCTCTAATTTGCCATACCAGGCATTATTGGAAATGCCTGCTTGTGGACATTTTTGTGGGACATTGGTTGATTGTTTTTTGGCTTTATTTAGTTTCAGGCAAGTTGTGTTTGATTGGTTCATTGTATATGTAGGTTCTCAAGGCACAAACTGCAGCAAAAGCGAAGGGCTATTCAGATGTTTTGTACCTTGATTCAGTGTACAAAAGATATTTAGAAGAAGTTTCATCTTGTAATGTTTTTGTTGTAAAGGTATATGAGCAATCAAGCCAGGTTTCTTTTAACCCCCAAATTTCATTTTATTTATTCTTCACATTAGTGAAAAGGAAAGCAAAAGAGGTGGAATGATGGTCAGATCTCATAAATATGGAGCAATATGCAATGTGAAACATGGCTATATGTAATGATAATTTGGCAACTCTAATAATCAATGCGCAAAGCAAAGAAGGCTTAGATGATGTTAATGACGATGAAATCATGCTAGCAGAACAACACCTTCAAACATGCAAAAGTTTTGGCACACTCTAAATAGCTGTCTGAAATACATTGATCAAGAGTTACTGATGAATTTGGTTCAAGGGAGAGTTGGTCCTACACATTCCTCGCTTGACATGGGATTGCATGGGTTCAAGGTGTGATTGTGTTTCGTAAAATAAGGAGAAGAAAGATGTTTCCTTTACCCCTCATCCCTGGTTCAAATGCAAAACTTGTGATGGTCTACCACCTTTTATGATGACCAATTTTGTTATATAGTTCTAATTATATGTGAAATTTTCTATTGTCTACCATGCATAATGGTGACAAATAGCCAGGTTGTCATACCTCTGTTTCCTACTTCCAATGCATGTGTACATGACTTCTTTATGTGCTTTTGTCTTCTTCTTGCTTTAGCTGTTACACATGTGAATGTGAACTGCTCTCAATCTGTATATTAATCTGTTCCGGGAAAAGGTTCATTTTGAACTTCATGCAAGTCTATTGATAGTTTGATACTGTTCTCATGCTAGGGTAATTTTATTTCGACTCCAGCAATAAAAGGGACCATACTACCTGGAATCACAAGGAAGAGTATAATTGACGTTGCTCGCAATCAAGGTTACCAGGTAGTATTTCTGTAGTTAGGAATTTCTGGGTCGTTCATGAATTTCGAAATGTGCTACTGGCTAAATTTTTTACATTGTGTATTTATCTGTCCACTTATTTAGAAATGCGGAAATGTCAGCTCTCTCATGGTTGATTCCTTTTAATTGGCCTGATGGAATTGATTTAGCAACTCTTTTGCTAGCTTTGTCTGACAACTTATTTAGCCTTTGTTTCTTTTCCAACTCTATTTCTTTGTCTATCATTGTCCTTTTAGCCATCGCTTTGCCATAAGGACAGCATTTATTGATGCATCATTCTTTCTCTGCGAAATGGTTTATGTAAATCACATTTTTATTTAGTTGTCTACTTTCCTGAAAGGATTAAGCTAACTTCTCTGTATCAAGATTGAGATGGTTTTGCTATTAAAATTTTAAAATTGTGCCAAAAATTGGTTTTCAGTTGCATGGCTCAATTGATGGACAACTGAGGTGGTCGACACCAAAACTGTGCATTTTTGTCCAAGTCTTGAAGCTTACCAGTGTTTTACTGCAAAATAAACTTAATTTTGTAGGTAGAGGAGCGACAAGTGCCAGTTGAAGAATTGCTTGACGCTGATGAAGTCTTTTGCACTGGAACAGCTGTTGTTGTGTCTCCTGTGGGCAGTATAACTTACCTAAACAAAAGGTATATCTCTTATTATTTGTCGTTTTTGCAGTTTATATTTGTTCTTTGGAATAGCTAGATGTCTCGTCTTTTCCAATGGATAGCTATTGGACGGTTTAGTATCACAGGTGTTGATGGCATGATTACTTTTCGACTAGTGGTGGTTTGGAAACAAATGTTCCTGTTCTTTCTTCCTTTTATCTTCTTCTTCTTCTTCTTTTTTTTTTTTTTAAAATATTTTCCTTTAACCCTTTGAACTAGATTCATAGCATTGTGTAATTTGCCACCTAGATCCAAGTCCACAGTGCTATTGTGGTTTGAATGCTGGAGTTGTCTGGTTCCCTCACTTCACACTCCGGGCTCGCATGTATTTTAATTTATTTTGTCAAGTACCTGTCTTCCAAAATAATTATATTAAGCACACCTAGCTATTCAAGTTTAGTATCTGGACATGGAGTGGTTATTTCCATGGCAGCTCTAAGAGGTGAAAAGATTAGCTAATGCTGGTCGAAATGAACTCACCATCTGGCTCGGATATCTCCACTGCCAATCTTGGCTACTGTTGTTGAACCAGATGGAATGTGACTTTGCCTGTTGGCAGTTGATGAGCACCCAAAAGAGGAGCATTTCTGTAGCTGTTCACAGGATCTCTTGAATTGTGCATAGATGCGTTAAATGCTCTATGATATTTGGATACACATTTCTTTTGGAAATCATTTCCATGTGGGTGACGATCCAGTGCTCCTAGGTGTAAATCCTACTTTTTATTTTTTTATTTTATTTTGGAATTTTTTTTATAGAATTGTTAATCTAGGTGATTTAATCCATATAATGAGTTGTCCATTTTTAAAGATGTGTATATATATTTTTTGGATTTTTAAACTTGGGTATTTGACTAAGTTTTAAAGGATTAGAAATGACCAAAGTTTGAAATTCTAAAAAGAAATAAACACATCTCCGAAGTTGGTAAAAATTTGGTATATGGATTAATTATTTTGATAATAGATTAAATGCATTTTTTGATTGTTATATTTACATCTTATCCAAAAGTACATTTTTTTATTCTTGCTCAATAGATTGTTTTTTACTACAAGAGTAGGAGACCATGTTTTTAATGCAAATGCGAGACGCAAGCTTCCTTCAATAAATGGGAGACGAGCACTCCCTCTATTGGTGTGAACTTGGGTCAATTGGCACAAAGGTGAGGATGTCATCTAGCTGGGTTATGCCCTCTAGTGGCAAATTAAATACACTTTAAATTAACAGTTTTATAAAAAAAATTTGAAAAATAAGAAACAGAGTTTACACCCAGGTGCATGGAAATTGCACTGGATCACGTCCTTTTGCACGCTTGCACATCACTACATTCAATTCTGATTTTAAGCTCGCATGCAGGGTGTCATATGGAGAGAGAGGCGTTGGAGTGGTCTCTCAAAAACTTTACTCGGCTCTCACAAGTCTCCAAATGGGACTTACAGAGGACAAGATGGGTTGGACCGTTAAATTAAACTAGTTGTAGGTGTCATAAGATCTGTAGAAGTATCCATTTTTCACTTTAGTTTAGTCCTTGACGCTAAGATGAAAGTCCAGGGAATGTTTGGACTATCCAGTGGTGTTTTCAGACGAAAGTGAATTGAATGTTTAGAACTGTGCTTTTAGAAGCCCGCATAATTTTCTAGCGAGTTTATTTTTACCAAATGATAGCAATGTAATGTATTATATATCCTTGAATATTATTAGTTGATTTGTCAAAGTCGCTGCTTGCATTTGTACATAAAATAAAGAGAACGCCAAGCAAGTAGGGAGGTGGCTGCCTAAAGAGAGACACCTTGGTAACGCGAACTCAAGTCATCAAAAGAGTTGTAATTTTGCGAGGTTTACTAATCCACTGAAATATCAGGAAGGATGCTTCCTGTAGGCTTTACTGTGATGTTTTTAAAAGATGTCAACGGATCATCATGTTTATATCTTTAATTATTATATTTAGCAAAGAACACAAAAATGATTTCACTAAAAGGCTTAGGTGGGCAATAACCATAGAATCAGCAGATAACACATGCATAATTTCATATTTTGGTGAACCTTTCCTTCTGATGCAGAAATAACAAAATTAGGCATTGGCATTATCGGAGGTGGTGTTACCTTCTACAGTATCCACACGAAATGGATTCAACGTTGCGTAAAATCGACCCCCTCCGAATGGTGTATGTGCCCTTTCTTATGTATTCTGGATACATAGGTTTCTTACATAGTCTTGCTCAAAAAGTCTCCTTGACAAAATATTGCAACAGTATCTGCTTTAGCCAGCACTAATCATATATCAACAGCACACTGATCGAACATGGTAATTCACGTGTCAGCATGCTATCATCAGATTATCCAACTCCTCTCACCACCGGTTGAAAATGACCAAAAACGACAAAAAATGGCGTTTTTTGTTTATATGTGCCCCCGAGTCCTGACCACTCGGGCTCCAAAATATGCCACGTCTATCTAGCTATCATCTGTAGGCATGTAGTATTCCATGCATGTCCGCACGCCACCACGTGTGGCTGCACGGAAAATGTCTCCATCCTTAAGTCAGTACTTCACAAAAAAAAGAAAAAAGTCTTTCGCAGTGATCTAGTGCTAATACTGGAAAAATGGCAGCATGATCGCATGGTTTAGGCGACGCAAGTCAGATTGCCAGCTAATGTCAAAGACTTCTTCTTCTTCCTTACCCACGCATTGGTTTGGGCCTTGGAGGCATTAGGCATTGTACACAACCAACAGACTGACTGACAGACTGACCCCATTCCATAAATGATATAAAATGATATAAAATGACATTTCTTCTGGTTCCTGTCTCACTCAACCGACTCTTAACCAACCGCCCGTACAAGTCTGCTATCCAGGCAAGATGAAACCCAGCCCAGTGATCTAAGGGGACGTTTTAGTAATGCACGTGGGGGAGATTTCATGGAAAATGTACGGCCTCCATATTTTTCAACTAATTATTTAATAATCTAATCTAACTTTACTTCTATAATTCAATCATTTTTCCTTTTAAGTACCTTATTTATTTCAATTTTACCTTTATTATTTCATATTAATCACATTAATCTTAAAATATCCTTTTTTGCATTTCTTATCATATTTCGAAATCTCACTAAAATTAACATTACCAAACGTACCTCAAATGTATCACTGTCATACCAATCCTGCCTTGTCAATTAATAATTTTGATTTTTCTAACTAATCTGGTGCAATCCCCATTAGTTGGCATGCTGGTGGATTTCTCGGCGATCGCGTGTTCCACCCCAATGGTGGGCATTTGGCTGGGCGCTTGGTCTTCCATGTAAATAAGAGAGAGTTTGTTATCTCCTATATGAATTTTTAAGCTTTATTGTGATATGAAATAAGATATAATATTGTACCCTTGCTCAAATTTTTGTTTTGATTATTTGGATAGCTCCATTCAATCATCTTTGCGGCGGCTTGTAGTTGTATGCATCCGGGTGCACTGAGTCTCAATGCACTCGGATGCATACAACTATTTTTTTAATTTTTTTTAATTTTTTTTATATAACGGTTAATTTAAGTGTATTTAACATATGCATTAATTTTTACTAATTTTAGAGATTTTTAAATATATTTTTAAAATTTTTAAAAATTAGTGGCATTTAACACTGTTGCATAAGATTGCAACCCACTGCGGCTGATCACCCCACCGTTCTCCAATCGGGGCAGTCAGAGATGTACTGCTGCATGCATGCCGTCCTTCAACATTTGATGGGTGGTCCTGTTTCTGCGTACCAAACTCTTATTTTATTTTTTGGGTCACAAGTTATGTTATTGTTTTTGGCTATCCCGTGGCCAATAAAACATCTAGATTTCGGATCTAACCCAAAATTAGGAGGCATTAGCGAAGATAATATCAATGCGTTCTGTAAGAATAACAAGCCTTATTGGTTGGCATGGATAATCTGTGGGCGATTGAGAAGACTTGGCCGTCAAATAATTATCGGCCAGAGTTTAAAATGAGGATTCAACAATTTTTCAAATCGAACCAATCAATCATACAGTGGCAGCCATCTATCCATTGACGTGGAGCTTGTTAATTAATTAACATTTAACGGGCTACAGGGATGGATGCTGTGGCCGTAGTCGCTTGTCAAATTACTAACAACGACGTGCATGTGATCCGTGCCTCAAGGTCGTCCACCACTCCACCTTGACTTCCCCCAACACACTCCTGAAAACGACTCCACCAGCCCCCCACTGTCAAAAAAATGTAAGTTGTCTAATCTAATATATCCCATGAATGTATATATTTCATGGATGTACGTATATTTATATTTCATTGGATTCAGAACTTTTGAGTCCTCGACATTTTCGTCTTCTGGCTGTGTCATGACATTGTCTGTAAATTACATGCAAGTAAAGCCAGCTGGATTAGGTGGGTAGCTCTCGCTGTACACGTGTGACGCATCGATACGGATGGGGGGTATGCCAAAGCTCGGAACGTTGAATATTTATGAGACGGAAGGCATATTTGTCTGCGAAATTTTGAGTTGGGTCTGTGTAGAAACAGTTGCACGCTTTTATAACATGTTTTGATGAGTTTGTTTTTTAGGTGCATGGAGCATGACACTGATGACCTACCGGATTGACTTGTTGCATGCTGCAACAGGTGTCTTGCGTCTGTCCATGGGGCATTTTCTCTTGAACAATCAGATTTCAGCTATATTGCATGGATGTTTTTCTTCGGTTGAAGGTGGGTTATGTCAACAGCTACATAGGAAAAGCCTCGATGGGAGTTGGGTTTAGCTGGATCAGGTTGAAGATTTTGACAATCTGATTTCAAACATGTAGGCCCATAAAGGAAAATAAAGGAAAACATGAGAGAGAGAGAGAGATTGTTTATTGAAGTGGGTCTGTGGGTGTCCCACCAAATAGACCGGAGCCATGTTCGTAATTTAAAAAAGCCCGTGCGTCTTGTTGCCTTCAATGCAGTAAAAGCATTGGATGAAAATTTCTAGCAAAGCTGCCCGTTGTTGGACAATTGTTTTCTCTAGAGATTAGGCATGCACGCTGGCTAGATTGGATGAAGGGATAGGCTGCCATTGTTGGGTTCAAACGGATGGGGCCTACCTTTGATCACTTTTTGCCTCTAAATAAAGCTGGCGAGAGCTAATAAGTGTATGTATACTTATATGTGTCCCAGCTGCCAGATGGTATGACTTTTCTAATCTGAAGAACTTGTTCATGCTCCGCTTTCAACCATGAAAAAAAAAAAGCCTGTTGGGCTTTGGCGTCATTGGTTGACATTTTGTGATATTATGTCACAACATGCTAAAAACCAAAAAAATAGCATATAGATGGAAAAGCTACACCGTCATTTGTCATTTATGATTATTTATATGTATAGGCATTTTCCCTATGAAACTTAGTGACCATTGGGTTTTCTCAATTTTTTTTCAAAGATGCATGCCGTCCATCATTTCCTCCTCCATTGATATTTATATGATATAAAAATTATGTTAATTAGAACTGTATATAATCCATAGGAAGTGTAAATGCATGAGGTCATCTATAATTTTATTTTGAACATCACGTTTAACTAAGCAAATAGTTTTAAACTAGTTCATGATTTGAAATTTTTTATAACATCGAAAAAATTGAAAAACCTAAAGTATTGCAAATTGTACAGGGTTCATAGTAGAAAAACTTAAAGAAAATAGGAAGACGATCAATTGGTACATGTACCATTATTACTTATTATAAATTATATTATTTCTCTAATTAAAAAGTGGTTTTTTAAAGTCCAAACCACCAATATTATTCATTGATGTGCATACTTTTATAGTGCAAAAATCGCATGCACCGTAAACCTCTATGTTATAAAATCTAAAACATCATATGAGAGTGAATGTAGCCATTAAAATTTAAAAATAAATTTCAATTTTATACACGTTTCCAATAATGTGTCTTTTGACATGACAGAAACATACATACAGAAGGATAATATTTATAGCTTAGTTTTTTAAATATTAATTTCAAATTAAAAATTGATTATTTTGTTTTAACTTATCGTGGTTAATATACCACTAGATCACTTCTCAAAAAATAAATTGGATATGTTAGGGGCACATGTTGCTTAATAAAATGGGTTTTACATTAATGATGAAATCAAAATTCAGTTATTTATATTGTTTAACATCATTTGTTTATTGCCACTAAGGGTGTGCCTTAGTGATAATTCATGTGGACCCATTATTAGTTGGACGTGAGTTCAACTCTTGCCTTTCCCATTAAGGTGGTGTACGCCCCTTTGGTGGAAGAAGTATTTGTAGGTTTTCTCCTATGTGGGATGGTATTGAAAATTTTTCTTAATTGTGTGAGGATTATGCATGTGCTTAAATGTAATATAAGTTGTCATAATGTGTATAAATGCCCATAAAACATCATTTGTTTGTTCATGGTATCAACAAAAAATTAGTTCAATCAGAATCATAATCTTAGGCCGGGCACATATAATTAAATATATAATCATATAACTTATAAAAACCCTAAGATCCATTTGCATACGAATTAGAATATTATAATACTTTATATAATAATTTATCCATATGCAAAAATATGCATTTAACAGTTTAAATGTTGAATTAGCAACTTTAAAATTTATTATAAACTAAAAAATCTTATTACATTGGTTTTGCACCTGTATAAGATAGCAGTCCTGATTCAATGCTTGCTTGAAATTTTAATGTGCCACAGCCTAGCTACCGTCCAGCTAGATACTTCCTTATCTCGGCCATCCACTCAAACGGCAGAAATTTCACATTTTTACCTAGCTGCATTTTTTACACATTCACCCCATGTTTAGAGAAAAATCCAAAATACGGAGGTTAGAGAGAGCACAACGGAAGCAAAAATTGGCCAACGAAGTCAAGCGGGAGCTAATCGGAGATGCGGTTGTTGCGGAGACTGAGGACACGGCGGCAAGAAAGGCGGTCGACTGAACAAGCAGACATTGTTTGTGAAGAAGCAGGTACTTTTGCAAAAAGTTGCTGGGTCAAAAGGTTAAAAGTGCAAGTGATTGCTGATACTTGACAAACATTTTTGGATTAGGTTTTCTGAAAGTATGAAAATAAAATCTGTGAAAACCGACCCTCATTGAAACCCATCCTCTCCACCTCTAATTTCAGCACCCCTAATTTGCAAGTCGAGCCATCAAAATAGCCATCAATCCTATTCCTGGCGATTGTCCATGGACAATCGCCAGCAACACTAGAAATCAATCATCCTTAACCTCTCCGCCCTTTTTCCATCTTGGGGAAGAGAGAGAATCGAAGTTTGGAGGAGGGTGTACGAGCTTTGTGCAGGGTATCTATATTCTCGGAAGGTTTTCTTTTCCACTGAACAAGAAGGTACTTTTGCAAAAAGTTGCTGGGTTAAAAGGTTAAAAGTGCAACATCTAAATCAACAACTCAGATAGCGCCTGCGAAAATGAACGGGATTATAGGCAGTGGCGCATTGAATCGGGACGGGTAAGATAGTACTTTCCCAAAGGTTTGGATTGGATGAACCTTGGTTTATGAGTTAAATAACAATTTAATTTAGATCTGTTGGTGGCCCAGCGAAACTCTGATCTCTTGGTAGGCTTAATTTCATTATTGTGTGCTCTAATTAGGATGCAACCTGAAACACTATAGTACATCCCAAAATGAATTTTGTCAACTATTTTTTTAATTATTATTATGCACACCGTGACATTTAATATTACTCATCGTGCCTGTTCATAACTTTCAGAGACATTTTTGTAAATACTCCTACATTTAGAGGGGACAACCGTAAGTACCTTTGTTAGCAAGGGGACTATATTGCCTCGGCGGCAATTTTGTCAAATATTGATAATGTTATGGAGAGTCCAAATTAAGTGAAGGCGCAGAACTTAATGTATGCACCGCTGGTATTTCAATTTAAATATCTTTCTACACTGGAAACAGTTTCAACACTCGAAATTGGTTGGCAGTGGATTAATTTGTCTTGTCATTGTCAGTAAATAATGTTAGGAGATGAATTCGAGAAGTATCCCACTCTTGCACTGCACTTGTTTTCAAAATTAGAGAGATCAATGTAGAAAAACACCCATGTTATTAAAATCACAACTTGTTGACGGCAAACAGGTCAAATTTATGACGCCGATGACGTGATACTCCACTATAGAGTCCAGATGACTGCCTTATGATCCATTGCCAAAAATTGAGCTGGGCTACCTTGCTTTTTCCGGTCCCACAATTATTCAGAGATGGGTGAATTTTTTTTATTGGTATATACATCATAACATTTGATATTATAATCAAGTACATTCAACCTTCACACAATGGATGAATTTTTTCTATAAGTATCTCCGTGATAAGGAGGAAACATGTAAACACCCCTCACATAGGAGGAAATTAATAAAACTCTACAATTGTAGGGACTGGAATTTGATCCCACGCCAATAATGCATTTTCGCCCACAAAATGTACTACCGAGTCACTGGCCCGGTGGCAGAGATTGGTGAAACTTGAGTCGGGTTACTCGGAATAATGGCATAATTTATTTATTTTTTATCTATAAAAAGTTTATCCTATCTTATCCATTAATTGGTTTAGTTTAGTGTACCTTACTCTACCTATTTCAAGGTCGAACTAGTTTTATTTTTTTTGTTTCAAATTAGTTCTTTCACTACTTAAATACAAAATTGAAAGAAAATATTACAACACTACTTTGTCATATAAAATAATGTCTTTAGTCATTTACATATCTCTTAAATAAAATATTAAAGTGCTATTACATGTATACAATCCACAATATCCACAATGTTCACTTTCATATACATATTTGTCACGTTTATAGAAAAAAACATGACACATCCAGTTATCTAAATTCAAAAGCGCATCATCATCTATACATCCTAAAAGAGAGAATTACTTTAAAAATTTCTATTAGAGAGATCTTGCTTCAAAGGAAATGGTTGAAATTCAATGTCCACAAACTCACATTAAAAAACGCATCTCTCCAATGATTGTCACTGACCATGCTATTAAATACATAATTATATGTCTAAAAATTTAACTGTCTATCTATTATGATATCCATATATGTCAGTTCCGGATACCAAAACTACATACTCTACTTTACCCTATTTAGAGGGGGTTGATAATTTTTCCTACCCTAACATGTCCATGATAAATTTTTTACTCTATCCTATCTGATCTTGGATCCATTACGTGGTTATCCATTACCTAAGTTGCAATCTTATTTAAAGATCACATCCATGCCATATAAACTGATCCAAAATATTTGTAAAGCCTAAGCGGCATGGGTTTTTAACACCTATTTGATCTTCTTCTTCTTAAAAATTTTTGCGTCAAAACAACATTGGTTGGATGGAATCCAATTCAATCAATGTATGTTCAAATGTATATATTTTTGATTTCATGTATATTGAAATACCTCGTTTAACAGGAACAAAGATATCATATTGTAAACATTATTTACTTCATAAAATAAAAAACTATTTGAGAGTAAGCATGCATATTTTAAGATATCATTCAACAAAATTTATGTTTAGCGACCAAAATTTGTTGCCAAAATGGTCCCCAATGGTGTGTCGGCCAATGGTGCGTTGCTCATGCTTACACGCCGCCGTCAGCGTATGATTGATGTCGCGATAAGTTATTGCTTTTTTTTTTTTTTTTTTTTTAAAAAAAAATCAAAATCGTTCTAGCACCCATAAAAAAAAAAAATTGTTCTAGGGTATTCTTTTAAAATGAAAATTTTGTTCTAGTTCTTTACAACTTTATATAATTTCTCAACTCATCCGGCAGTAAATCATATTATTTTATTTTATATTTTTTATCAGCCTTTTAATTTAGGCATATTTAATTTGTAAATCAAATTTTATTATTTTTGAAGATGTTAATATATATTTTTTGAAGAAATTTTCCCAAATATGTCAACAGCGTTTTATTTTAATTCCAAATATAGCTATAACATTTTTGAAGTTCTAATTAATAAACCCACTATATTTATATTTAATCTACAAAATGTACATTCCGTGAGTTAACGCCATTCGTTAATATAAAAAATTATTAATATGTTTTTCAAATTTAGGACAAGATTAGAAAAATTAAACTTCATAACTCACTGATGGCCTAGTTATACATGAGTTATAAATTTGTTTTATTTTCTTACTATTTCGTTTCATCATTTATTATTTTATAAAAAATGTATTTTGGATATTTATAAAACTTTATATAACTAACAGTTTCTAATGGAATGAACATTTTTGGGATTAAATACAAATATAGTGTATATGTTTGAAATTACAAAAAAGGTTATTGGTATATTTTATATTAAGGACAAATGTAGAGAATATATTAAAAAAAACTCTCTTTTTGAATTTTTAAATATAAGGTTAAAATAACTAAAAACATATTTATATTTAAGAATCTAAGAATAAACATACACATCTCTAAAAATGATAAAACTTGATTTATAAATTAAATATACTTAGATTAATCAGTTTAAAAAAACAGAAAAAAAAAGATTTAGAAAAAGGGTGGTATGAGGCCGGCCGGCCGCATGTGATCATTGGCCGATGTGTATACATATTGAATTTTATCTAATGAAACGACTACTAGTAGCTGCAGCGAGCGTAACTCTGCCGGGTTATACCCTTAATTAATTAATTAGAATCAAAGCGAGGAAAGTAAGCGACGGTATTTTATCTAAATTCAAAGAGAACATGCAGAGGTTTTGATTGGCCAGGTTGGAAAAAAACAAAAGAGGGAATTCCATTCCATTCGGCCTTGAGAATTGAGATGATGAAGGCGGCTTTGTCCCATTGTAACTTTGCAGCCCAAGCGGGGATTTAACCCTGACCGTCAGAGGTTTAGAGCTTGAGGTGCATCACCGCGTGTACGTTTTACGTTTTCAACTCCACATATGAAATAATTAATTAATTAGTTATATGCGCTTTGGAAATTGGAATTTGAACGCGCTGAGACAGCAAACCAGCAAAATGGAGTGGCGGGCCATTCACTGAATGCATCATTTCAGATTCTAGTCTAGGAAAGACAATGAGAAGAACCCCAAAATCTTCTCTTACGTTTTCTAATTCCCTTTTTAAAAAGGTTGGTGCCTCATCTCTTTACTTAGCCCTCCACCTCCATTTTCTATTAATAAATCTGTTCTCCCTACCATACACCATTTGCACTTGAAAATGTCATACATACATGCATACGTATCGGCCCGTTGCCGTGTCACCTACCTAAGCTCGCTATTTAGTGCAAATATAGGGATATACTACGTTGTAGACTGCTGCAATTGAGTCTCGCACGATCGATCATAAAATCGAAATCCAGCCCACTCACAACGGTTATAATAATTATTTAATTGAAGAACCAAGTTTTGTCAAATTCAAAATATGTGCTTGACTACATCTATATACACGGTAATGCTTCAATGCTTCCCTAAGTAATGAGCATAAATATGTAAAGATAAAATCTGGTTAGGCCGACCTAAGTAAAGGCTTACTTAGACAGGCTTAAAAAATATATTTCTAGGCATTTTTTAAAAAGTTTTTTCATAAACAGCTCAGAAAATTACGAGAATGCCACTTTCTTTAAAAATAAAAAATAAATACTTAAAAATATCTAAAAATGATAAAACTTAATTTATATATTCAATACACCTAGCTTAACATGTTTATGTAGAAACACTTAGGGTGTGTTTGTTTGGAGCAAAAAAATATAAACTAAAATTTTTCAATCAAAAACTTTTTACTCTCCATAATTACTCTATTTTTTAATTATTTTTCACATTTTCTATACAAATTATTCTAATTTTTAATCATTTCTACGTAACTAACCATACAACTAACATATTTATTTTAACTTCATTCTCTTTACTTTTCATCATTACCTCTATTATATCACATCATTTTTTATCGATTTGACAATTTCTATTTCAAAAACTTTTCATTAAAAGTTTTACTTCTAACCAAATACACTCTTAAAAAAATGTCTCGAAATATGTTTTTTAAGACAACTTAAGTAAACCTTTACTTAGGCAGCCTAACTTGATCGCAACTCTAATATGCAAGCCTAAGCAAGATCTTTATATATATATACATGAATTTTTATTTTTATTTTAAATTATTTTTATTTGAATTTCAAAAAATTAAAAAATCAAGCATTTTTATGTGCTAGTCTTGTGTATTTTATATTTGAATCAATTTTTAACGTTTTTCATATTTTATATGGGCTTATATGTATTTACTTCATTACTAAATTTTACCATTTTAAGATTCTATTATATATTTTTCTATAAAATTTTGAAATAAAAATTTTCTCCCATCTCACGTTTCCCACTCAAGAAAAAGCGTAAAATTTTATAAGAAAATATATAAATAAAATTTGATCCATGAACTAAATACATGTGGGCCAACACAAAAATAGAAAAATCAAAAAATCAAAAATATAAAATACACGAAATGGTTACTTTCGCTAAATAACAACCGGTTGTATAATATCATAATCCATATATTTAGATTTGACTATAGGCTTATTTGGTGTAACTTCTTTTTAGAAGCAAAAGCTTAAAGTAAACTTTCTTTTTTTTGAAAAAGCCATGGTTCTTTGCTTTTTATGTATTAAATATCTCTGAAATGGACTTATCCGTAGTATAGCCAAATAGGTCTACACATATTTTGAGAATAAAAAGCGATGTGCTTTTTGCTTAACATCGGGCCAAATACACCCTACATCTAGTATTTAATGTTCCCACTATTATAATTCTATACCTAAAATAGCTATTAGTGTTTATAGTCAACTCTAAATTGTTGCAGTATATGTTAGCTTTGGTTGCAAAGAAGGAAAAAGGAGACTAGATTTGAGCAATTGTTACCACCCTCAAATAGTTTTGTACATATAACCGAGAATGAGATGCAAAGCGGTGCTGGTTTGCACTATTGGTCAACTTGTTAACCATTAATGTAATGGTTAACATGCTAACCAACTTACATGAATGTCGCCTTACGACTGTTTATGAATTGCCTGTGAATTGTTCTAATCCGCGTTCTCAAAGATATATATATAAAGCCGAACTAATGTATTTGTTGAATAATAATAATAATAATAATAATAAAAACTAGCTGATTCTGATGAAGTTTATTGTAAGGGGTGGTAATTTTATACGGTTGGGACAAACGTAGAAAGAAGCGAATTTTGGTTGGAGAAAACAACGTTATCTAGAGGTGTGCATGTGAAGTTTTTTTTTTTAATGTATTTTTTAAAATATCTATTTCCCCTATTATTCTTTGACAATTGTGTGAGATTTTGATTACCCAGCGAATCTCTATACGAGAGCATGTCTTGTAATTCCGAAAGAAGGGACCGAGTTGGATGTAGGCCAGCAGTAAAGATGCTGAGCAGTTGGGTGGCAATTGGAAGAGAAGAATGGACGTTTGGTAAAAGAAGGCAACGGCTCCCATTGAATGTACACTGGTGGGACACCTGATAGATGATAGGAAAATACTCCTTTTCCGATCATCAGGATGTTTTCGCTGTTTAGTCTCAGGCTCACAAAGTGGAACATGCCTGAGGCCCTGAAATTTGATCACTTCCACTGGTATTCTTCCCGTTTTCCCTTGTGTTTTTTCCCCTGACAATGATATATAGTATATATAAATGATGATTAATATTCTTCCACAATATTTAAGGAACATCTGCTTACACATGTTGACAATATTATATTAGTGCGATGCAGAAATACGCATCACAAAGTCTCTACCAACTAAGTTTGAGAGTCATAGCCACTGAGGTCGTGCCTCAGTGGTGCAGGACATGGCCTCATAAATAGGTGGTCCTGGGTTCAAATCTCACCAGCAGCATTTCTGAAGTGGTGGCGTTGCAAGTCTCTCCAAGTTTGTGGGAGCCGTCCACCGGTGGGAAAGTTTAGAAGTAATAGATAATTATTAGTAAATTGTAAAGAATGTCTCAGAATTTAATTGTAATACCAGTTGAGATTGTAATTTATGAATACTCATCAAAAAGTTTGAGAGTCATAAAACGTGGACTCTCACACAAATTATATAGTACTTCACAAAACAGCTTTCTTCTTTTACCATGTTCACCGCAAGTACACGTAGCCACCATTTCAGAGCGACAAGTAATGTGATATTTGATTAAAATTGGCCGCATTTGACTATATGCCACCATCCTTAGGCAACTAACGCCTTGTGGCCACATTAATCTCGGTAATGATTCAATACGGCTCTATGTTTACTTTTAATTCTTTTAATTTTGAATGTATTTTTTAAAATATAAACTATTTATTGTATTTTATCTACGTACATTTATTTGGGCCATGCTTTAAATTCCTTTTCTGTATAACCCTCTTTATTTTTAATATATTAATGATTAATATAACATTTAATCAATCTATTATAATATTTAAACTATCTAAAGTATTAGTGCCAAAAAAATCTAAAGTATTATCATTATGTTGATAAATTGTTCTTTAAATTATTATTATATTCTAATACATATATAAATGGATCAAATTATTTTCATAATTTACCCATGGATATATATTTTTAAGCAAATGTAACCCATATATATATTTTATTTGAATAAACTCAGTCTCCTAACTAAACAAATAATGATAAATACAATAAATGGATTAAATTTTGTATCAATTATAAAAATATTAAAAGCAAATGAGGTTATATAAAACCGCTTGTATATAACATGGCCTCATTTTATTTATACTTTTAAAAATTACATGCATTGCAAACTTTTATATCCTATATATTTTTAAAATTTTAACAGTTATCTATTCATTTTCAAAAATACTTTTTTTTTTTACAAAACATAAGTTTTCAATAAAATCTTTTTTAGCAATATAATAAAATAAGATGTGTTGAATATTAAAATGATTTAGATTTCAAAAATCTACATTTTCCATCAAAAAGATATTTTAAAATTAGAAAATAAAAAGTAACTATGGAACCTCTATGCGTAATTAATTATTATCCAATCAATATATATGCAACAAATTTTAGAACATAGGAGCTTCTATGCTTAATTAATTATTATCCAATCAATATGTATTCAACTAATTTTAATTTATATGTAGCCAAAAAAGTAACTACATTTATTGTAATGTATTGTTAGTTATAACTATTTTATTTATTTATATTTGGCTGCATATACTATTTGCATCCATAAAAATGGATGTCCATTTGGCTACTTAAAAGTCATTGCATTTAAATAAATGCCATTATTTTTTAAAAAATTATTGCATAAATGTTTTTTTTGTTTTTCTTATTCTAACTAAGACTATAAATTTTAGCAGATACTACGTTAAAAATTGTTATTAAAACCTTTTATATTGATTTACTAAGTTTTAGCAGCAACTACATTAAAAAGTATTATTAGAACATTTTGCATTGGTTTACTGCAATAAGTTCTAGCTTCATCACAATGCAAATGTATACGTTATGGACGATTGCTGAACAGCATATGCATGTTAGAATCTTTCGCTTTTGCATACCCCATTGTTCCTTCTACTAATTGAAGAGGGGAACATCGCTGGTTATGTAGCATTGATCTTTTCAAAATCCTGCAATTTCAGATTGTTCCAAAAACATATGTTGTTGTATTTTTCTTTGAAAATATAAATATGTTAATTTAGTTATATTTAATTCATAAATCAATTTTTACCATTTTTGAATATGTACATATATTTATTTTGGATTTTTAATTATAGGGGTATTTAAGTCCTTTTAAATTAAAATAAAAATGTTAAAACTTGGTTTATAGATTATATATAAGTAAATTAACATATTTATAAATTTTTTTTAAAAATTCCGGTCTGAAAAGATCATTTGGCATTGTAACATTGATGCAACAACTAAATGGATATACAAAAATGCATTATCGTTGAATTCGGACTCAGCATCAAAATCACTGTACGTACATGAGTAATCATTCATTGGAGTCGTTCTCTCCTTACCCTAACTGGAAATGCTTTATTTGGGGCCATCGGAAGCGATTTTGTAAAATCCAAACCATTCATTTGGCTTGAAATTGTCTTTATAACACTGCAAATTAAGTTCATGCCGAGATATGTGCCTTTCCTAGCTAAGAAATTTAACGTATTTGTATTTAGTGGGGCATGATTTTATTTTTTGGTATTTTATGATTATTTTATAAGAGTGTGTTTGCGAAGTAATAAAATTTTTGATATAAAAGTTTTTAAATTGGTAGAAAATGATATGGTATGATAGACGTAATGATGAAGAAAAAAAGAATAAAGTTAAAATAGATGGATTAGCTATATGTATAGTTGCGTAAAAATGATTAAAAAATAGGTTATTTGTATAAGAAGATATGAAAAAATGATTGAAAAATATGATAGTTATGGAAAGTGAAAAATTTTATATTAAAAATTTTTAGTTGAAAAAGTTTTATAATTTCACAAACACCCCAAAAGTATTTCTTAATTAAGTGTGTACTTGTTTATACTAAAAACTTTTGAAAGCAAATTTTTTTAATTTAAAAATTTTCACTTTCAACAATTATTATTTTTAAATATTTTCTTATACAATTATTGTATTTCTCAATTACTTTGTTATAATTAGTCTTATAACTATTTTATCTATTTTAATTTTATTGTATTTATTTTTCATTGTTATCTTTGATTGAACTTTTGTCACTGCTACACGCACTCTAAATTCTAAAATTTACCGGTGGTTTAGATTTCTGTAAATAACAGTGATGAGGGCATTTCGGCTTTGTGTAAAAGTGGAAACTTCTGGATTGAGAGATCACTCAGTACCTTCCTCTGTAAAAAATATATATATATATATATATGTCCCGCGAGTCCGGGGCATTTGATAGTTCTCTCAAACACTCTTCTTCTATCTATGCTTTTGCGTATGACGACAGCCACATAAAAGGAAATATTCTCCCTCACACACTCGCCCACAGGCTGAAACAAAGGCAGATCAAGAAGAGAGAAGCAGACGAAGACCAACCAAGTAGGCATGGGAAGAGCTCCTTGCTGTGACAAGGCCAACGTCAAGAAGGGCCCATGGTCACCTGAAGAAGATGCCAAGCTTAAGTCCTTCATCGAACAGCATGGCACCGGCGGCAACTGGATCGCCTTGCCGCAGAAGATTGGTACTCTCTCTCTCTCTCTCTCTCTCTCTTCCCAACAAGAAATTCATGAATTTATTTTGCTTCTTCATCTTAAGGCCTCAAACGCTGTGGGAAGAGCTGCCGCCTTCGGTGGCTCAACTATCTCCGTCCCAATATCAAACACGGTGGATTCTCCGAAGAAGAGGACAACATCATCTGCAGCCTTTATATAAGTATTGGAAGCAGGTGAGGAGACTATATCTATCTTTGCTCACCCCTTCACCATTTTTGAACTGGGTATTTTCTCTCTTCGAATTAATTAAATTCATCTCTCTCTCTCTCTCTCTCTCTCTCTCTATTTTTTGTATGAACTGCAGGTGGTCTATTATAGCCGCACAGTTACCAGGTCGAACTGATAACGATATAAAAAATTACTGGAATACAAGGCTGAAGAAGAAGCTCCTGGGAAAGCAGCGGAAAGAGCAGGCAAGAAAGGGCTCCAACCCAAAGCAGGATGCGAAGAGGTCTAACGGGAGTCTCATGATAGCCGAGAATACCATCCATAGCCACCACCCTTACTGGCCAGATCCACCATCCTTGCCCATCTTACCTTTGCCGTCATCCAACCAAGTCCCATGTCCCCTTGATGATCACCAAGCCTCCCTCAAGAAACTCCTCATCAAGCTCGGTGGAAGATTTTCCAGTGACCATCTCCTGCCATTCACCGCTAATGGGATGATCGATGTACCCCCCACATCACAAAATCTTAATGGCGGAAATCCTAACAATCCTATCTCATCTTCCGCCCCTACAAATTATTCTGTCATGGACCTCCCCGGTTCTTCTTCATTGCTCAGCAACAGTAGCCAGTACGACTCGGATCGTATAATCATGCACATGCTGCAAGATTCCAATGGTTTCCCTCTTGAATTTGATGAGATGGTTTTTGGGTATTCACAAAGACTAGGGGTAGACTCCTTGTATGGGCTAGGAATGGTGAATGGTGGCAACGGAAATTATGACATAGCTGCTCATGCTCATCAGAGCAATTCGAGTTCTTTAAATCTCCCTCCTCCTTTCATCTCATCAGCATACGACGGCTGCCAATTAGACACCACTACTCTTCAAGAACGCAGCAGCAGCAGCTTTGATGAAGCTCGGTATCTCGCATTGCAGTGATTGTGCCATTCTGTACACGCGCGAAGATTGTAAATTTCTACTGGTAGAAAAAAAAAGTTTCTATGGATATTACAAATAAACCCGATTCGAGATTGTCGTTCCATTCATGTTTCATTTTTTTTTTTTTTTGGTGCTTCATTTGCAAATGTCAGGCTGATATCATCTGTAGCTTTCATGCTGCTCGTAGTCATGCATATATATTCTCAGCAGTCAAAAGACTTTATATATTCTTGTCTTATCCTTCCCACTGAGATTTTGTTCTAGTAACAAGGATGGAATGGTGTGGATGGGAAAGAAAAGGAAAGGGAAAGGTTGCATTCCAATCTCTCCTCCTCGTTTTCGTTGGGGGGCCTCTTTTTTCTCTTTTTCCTTAATTATTTTCGGTTTCTTTTTCGCCCTAGTACTGCAATTCCTGCTTTGTGTGGACAGATCGAGATCATTGATGATAGGAGAGGTCTCGACTAGCTGTCATGTCACACCTCCCACATGCAAGGTACGTGAGTTCCATAAATTAGTCTGGAAAGCGCATGGAAAAAGCTCATCAAGGTATGCAAGATGCTTTGGCGTTTTGGCAATACCTAGCTTGGTTTTACCTCTTATAGCATCTTAAATGGCTGCATTGCTTGACTGTTTTGCGAGAGCTGTCAGAGCGCGTATGTGCATGTTTTCAGTCATGTCATTAATTTATTAGCTACATATTAATGGCCAAGCTAGAAAGAAATGGAGATATTACCTTCCCGTATCTTCTTCTGCCATTTATATGTATGCGCTATTAACATTCTATGACAAGTCTGTGGCGATTGAATGGTTTTGATGTGTACATATCTTCGTAATAAATATTTTTAAATATCTATAGTTATGTTTTTCTCTAGTAAAATTGTAGGTGCTCCTGCACTAAAGGAAGGTTCTTAATTTTTTTTCTTTTTTGATAATAAGAAGATTCTTAATTTTAACTTCTAATCATTGCCATTTCTTCCTGTCAGTTGACTGTTCAATGACAACCAACTACACGCATTATCCTCGATTTTCGTACTTGGTCTCGGTAAGTCCCGCAATTAATTCACTGGCAAGATTTCCATGGACTATAAGTTCCCATTGAATCGATCTTCTCTGGTTTTTGAAATACATCACTCCCCCATTTCTGCAAACGCAAATATCCATGCAATATAAATTTGATATTTTCCATTCATTTGATGAAAGATGAATAATTTTGTTGCTGCTTGTAAATTTGATTTGTTGGAGAATCCTATTGTATATTTGGCCTCGCTTCTCCTCCCTTTCCTTCAATACATGCATTTACCGTTGTATTGTATAGGGATTGTGCATTGGGTTTGTAGTTATTGACGCTGCAATCATTTTCAAGGCAAGAGAATGCGTTGACCTCGAGGCATCATGCATATACATGCATCTTGACCTCGTGAGCTCCTTAATGTTCTCTCTCTTTACTATTTTCTTTTTCTGAATTTCACTTCTGTTTTAGGTGTCTAGCAAGTTTCGTAAAAGAACATATTCATTTCGTTAAGGGCTTCTTTAGATGTGCCGTTTACAAAAGATGAGAATTAATGGAATATTTACTTTAACTAATTTTATTTTTTTATTAACAATAATAGTTTTCTTATTTTAGTCATCATTCCATGCATTTTATGGAAGACAATTTTACTTCTAGTTACTTTGTGGTCAATGCCAATATCTATCAGAATGACTTTGCTTTGTATTTCTTTTAAAGCCTTTTTTTTTTAAATTCTTTATATTTCATTTTTATTCACTTTATGCAAATTTTCTCTTATCATTGTCTGCATGTGCCTTACTATTTTGATGAGTGGAAATCGATGGATAGCATTTTATTTTAGTTTGGACGGCTTGAAATTTTGAGTTGATTAGTTATTTTACAGCTTCCTGAGGCTTAAGTGGGGTGGGCCACAATCCCTATATATGCCTTGTAGTTGAAACAATAGGCCTATTTCAATATTCCTAGTTCAGGGCAATCTTTTCCACTTTCCATCTTTGTTGGTACAATTAATGTGGCCCACTTGACTAGTAGAAATAACTAACTTTCGATCCCGTCAATCTGGCTCACAATGAAAGACTCAGTCAAGCACTCAGTTTAATCATTTATAAGAAATCACGGAAAGGTAATGCTTTCTGTTTCCCAAAATTTTTTTCCTAAAACAAGACAAGGGAGATGACCTCAAATTCTCGCAGCTTTTCCTCAAGTCCATGCTAGAAAGACAACACAGCTCACTCAACAACCCGAAATCCGGAGGAGAATTCAGCTGCGATCTATTTTCTGTCTTACCTTGTTAGCTGAACACCTGCAAATTCAATCCAATTACGCATCAAAATACACCCTAATTTCTGAAGTAATTAACTAATACCCATTTCGATTTCCATAATTTAAAATCTCTCCGCCTGCTTCAATTTTAAAAATTTTCTTTATCCGTCATATGATTTAATAGTTTCTATTAGTTGCAAATTAGATCCTATATGATGGCTGCAAGAATATGAACTTTGAATAACGTTAATTGTATCATTATATATATAAATTTATATTATGATATCACTGTAAGTGAGTTATAGAAGACCTTAACCGCAATTTTTTCTACTGCCACACACAAAAAATTACTTTTTATAACATCCATTATATTATTATGATAGTATTTTCAAGATAAAAAATGCTAAGTGTCTCTGAAAATACGAAGAAAAATGTTGATTTTCTTGAAGGAGATTTGGATGTTTGTGAAGTAAATGTTCTTAGTTTAAAAAAACATTGCAAGAAAAACTCTTGTGTAGCTTTTTTTGTGAGAACATTTTAGACATAGGCTAAGTTTAATGTGGTTTAATTAGTCTATATTGTTTAAAAATAAAATAAAAAGCACACGCATTAACCCATTTTATACTAAAATTAATTTGACAAATTACATGAGCAAAAGCAAAAAGCGTCTATTTTGCGAAAACCTAAACTAGTGTGTGAACTTTCAGCACAGTTACATTATCTATCTTGCGAAAAGTTCAGCAGACAATGTGTGAATTTTCGGAAGTGCATGGATTTGGACGGTACAAGTCAACAATAATATGGGAGAACAGCTTAATTTCCGTGTGCTAGAAGTTGCGCTACAGCAATATTCGTGAATGCATTGACACACATATATATATATATCTTTGCATGCATGAAATTATTAAGAACAATGGGTCAGGTCAATGTCATCGGACTGGCCAGAGAAAGCTGTGGATGAAATGGTGGGCGTGCGCCGCGTGCCTTTCGTCCATCAGCTACATTTTTCCTCGTTATTGCTCGTCATTGTGGGTACCACATTTTGATAATTGGCCCAAGTACTTCTAATTAGATTTGATGGCTTGCAGGGAATTCAATTGTGGGACCCGCATACATGGTATATTAGAATCGCCCCATAACATGCACCTCCACGCAACATGCATAATGCATTAATTAGAGGGATTACCGTTTTTAATGAGTTTTACAAAGGAAAGATTTCAATCTCAATTAGGTTTTTTATGGATGAATTTTTGAAAGCCATGCATTATAATTAAGAGCTGATCATGTTTTTGTAATACATGTGCTGGAATCATATATACGGTTGGTCATGTCCGGAGCCATCTAGAATCTACATGCATCACGTACCCACAGTTGTTCTTAATTGTGTCTGACATGACTTCAGCGCGTGAACATTACATGTTCCAAACCATATACAAGGGTAATCCCTAAAACTCATCAATAATTTTACTACAGTGTAACGATGTATATTGAAAATTAGTGAAGTTATACTGGACATAAGTAAAGTTGGGTTGAAAATTGAAAAATATTTTAAAAATTAAGAAATTATCTTAGAAATGATAACACGGATTTAATTCAGGAGTCTTATGTGATTTAAAACGGACACGGTGTTTTGTTAATGGATGATGCTAGAGAATATATTATTTTAGTCATTTTAATCCCTTAAAAAAGGATTAAAATACCTCAATAATATATACATATTTTGAAAAATGGTAGAAATAGGTATATGAAATAGATAAATTTAGAATAACAGTTCTATGGAAAACAAATAAAAACATTTAAATAGGTAATTGGGATGGTCAAATTAAAACCACGTTTCTATTTAATGGCTGCTCACGCATGATAAAATATCGTAGTCTGTAATATATATGCAACTAATTTAGAATATTCGTTTCCATAAAAAAAAAAAAATTAGAATATTCGTTAAGCCTAAAGCCTGGTTTTTAACTAATGCTGACTTCTTGGTTTAAGACGTCGTTATTTGATGGGCCATGCTATTGATTTGTTATAATTTGTTGACATTTCTTTGAACGGGGTGCAATGACGATTTAACGTACATTTGGATAGAGGGTAGTGGAAGATTAGGGGTCTGAATTTGGGGTGAGTCGAATTGTGGCCTATCCTCGACTCAACTCGTTTTCTACCGAGTAAAATTAATATTTTTTTAATCCGGAACAGATGTAAGTTAAAAGTTTTGACCTGAATTAAAAAATTAGGATTAAAGTTTGTCAATCATATCCTAACCCTGAGAATTTCAACTTGACTCGTATATATTCATTTATTAAAAATTATAAATCTATGTTTAAAATTTATTATTAATTTCTTTTATAATTCTCACATTTTATGTGATTAATCAAACTGTAGTGGTGGCTTAGTCTCTTTGTTTAAATGGGGGCATCCACTAAGTTGAATTGATGGGAGAGTTGGATTATCTTATTCTTGAAAAAATAGAATAATTTGTGGGAACGTCAAATGAAAAATTTGTAAGAATATTTAAGGGTTTGATTGTAACAGAAATTGAAATGAATGTAAAATATATACTAATAAAAAATATATCAATAATATAAAAATCGATTCATCCAAAAAATAATATAAGAATCAATAAAAAATTTGCTTGGTTTTCTCAGGAAAAAACTTGTAGAAAATAATATTATTGTAGAAAAATATTTTTACAATGCCAAAATCTATTCTAAAGTAGATATATTTTATTAACTTATTTTTATAAAATTACGTTTGTTTTAGCAATGATGCGTTTTTTCGTAATTAGTAAAATATTAAAGAATACGATATTTAAATTTAGCATATATGTATTTTTATATTTGATAGTTATGTAAATTCTTAAAATCATTTTATTAGACCCACATTTTGCACCAGAACCACTATCTCAAAACTAATTAAACACTAGTTAAAAGTTTGTTTTAAGACTTATTGAAAAGATGAGGGTTTGTTCCGACTCAATATAAAAATGGAATAAAATAGAATTTTTAAAAAGTAGGGTAAAAGTTAGACAAATATTAATCTACTATGGCCCACCTCGATTCCTGCACCTAAGAGAAATGTATATAACAATTTCTCTTGTAGCATATAAAAGCAATGACAACATTTACTTGTATACGAGCAAGATCTCCATAGCTTTTTGTCGCCAATAGCGGAATCCAATCCATGAAGAAAGAGGCCGCGGGCAACATATGTAAGAATGTGTACCTGTACGATCAATCCATGCCATGATGCATGGGCCAAGGACTGGCTGCAAACTAATTAATAATTCAAAGTGAATGCAGGCGAATTCTTAGATATACCAATGACACTAATAGCTTTCAATTTTGGGGTGGCCCGTACGGAAACTATCATTAGGTGGAAGATGTTGCATAAATGTTTCCCGTAATTAAGTAAAGGTATATATATTCTTCTAATACGCATACTGAAACCTATTAATTTATGCAGAAAAGAGGGTTAGAATATCCCATACTAAGAAGGAGAAGGGCACAAAAATCCTCGAGCATAGCACCAAAATATGAGTGGCAGGCACATCCATTCACAAATTCGTATTCCATCCACCAAAGACGATAAAACAGCTAGCATGACGTGTGTAATTGAGGCTGTGGCCCACTTCATATATGACAAAAGCAATACGACGACTGTAGACTGCTTTTTCATGCATGTGCCTACTAAATTTTCCAAAGTGGCCCATTTATTTATTGCCTGACATGGACACACACCAAGGGTGGATTATTGATTATTGTTTTTCTTTCTTTAATTTATATACACACCTGCTAGTCAAGTGTCACTGTTCTTGAACTGCTTCCCCATTTCCCATTAGACCAGTCATATCCAAATGCTCCTTTATCCGTCTGCCTGCCAAAATAACATTCATTTACCCTCAATATCTCTAGTTTGAGGAATGTTTCGTGGAGGCCCTCACGAATAATATGCATGCAATCTTGTAGTTTTAATGATCCACTCCGTTAATTAATTAACTATGGGTTAATATTAATAAGATCACCTATGTATAGGGCTATGTACGGGTAACTGAAAAAAAAACCTATCTAGATCTTCCATTCTATGAAATTTTGATAATTTTTATTTACACCATGGCTATGTATTGATGTCATCGTTGCTGAATTTGAAAAATTGTTAAAATAAAATACTAATTCAAAATTTGCCAAGTTTCATAAAATGGAAGACTTAAGGGGAATCCATATATCTATAAAAAAAAATATTTTAACCCTATAACATTGCTGGCTATGATTCGTTATGATTCCAAAAAAAAAAAAAAAAGCCCCTCTCAACTTACAGCTTGCGCGGGTCAGAATGAATAAGATATGTCAAAGTCATATATTACTTCTCTCATCTATAAAACATGACTTGCGTGTCTAAACCATTCATTAATTATATATTTTTACATAGATGAGATACTGTAAGACGTATGTAAATTTAATTTTATACAGAAGTTAAAATTTAACTGGTCAATACTAACTTAATGACTACCAAACCGGTGGAGCACAACCAAGAATGACATGATATATGCAGCCTTGATAGGTGGGCAACAAAATCCGTCTGAAGTTGACAGGCCGATGGTTTTGCAAAAGGATGAAGAGATAAATGTAAATAGACCTTTTAGTAATTCTACATATGCTTCTGCCTATATGGGCGAATGTTTCAATGTACCTTGGTGCAAACTTCGATTTTTTATGTATTTTTTTGAAATTTTTTTATAAGATTATTAACCTACATGTATTTAACTTATGTATTAAGTTTTATAATTTTAGAAGATATATAAATAAATAAATATATTTTTGATTTTTTAAAAAGGTGGGTCTTTTAGTCACTTAAAATGGCAAGAGTGCTATTGTTTTTGAAAACTATATATATATATATATATAGACACACACACGTATGCAAAAATTGTAAATTTTAACTTATAGATTAAATACAACTATATTAACGATCTTATAAAAAAAATTAAAAACTATTTAAAAAAATTGAAATTTTACACTTTGGTGCATTGAAACATTCTCCCCCGTAGGCATGGGACCTGCTGCTGTGTAATCTATTTTCTGGGTAACATCACGGGCTCCCATTACCGAATTCCCATATATATATATATGGGAAATAATCCAGTGCATGCGACTGCACCGTGCAGTCCATGTACTGTGGGCCCCACCTGATCATAAATGAAAAATCTACCCCACCTATTGTATTTAGAATTGTTCACTTTATTAGCATACCAATTTTCATCCGAATCCAACATGTGTGCAGTCCTCATCTTAAAATGGTGTAAAATCAACGTAGTAAAATAGTTTAATGTAAATATTAAGTTTAAAGTAATTTTTTCAACATCTAAACCGTCTAAAGTATGATTTATATATGGATAAATAAGTGTATAAAATTTCATTACAATCTAATATGTGTGGGGTCCATTTTACAGGGGACTGCAGTCCGACTGCACAGGATCGGCTTATGGGATTTATTCCGGTGCATGCGACTGCACTGTGCAGTCCATGCACTGTGGGCCCCACCTGATCATAAATTGAAAATCCACCCCACCCATTGTATTTAGAATTGTTCACTTTAATAGCATATCAATTTTCATCCAAATCCAACATGTG
>JAXCLR010000063.1:60424222-60438997 GCA_035584095.1 Annona squamosa | reverse complement strand
TTTTTTCAACATCTAAACCGTCTAAAGTATGATTTATATATGGATAAATGAGTGTATAAAATTTCATTACAATCTAACATGTGTGGGGTCCATTTTACAGCGGACTGCACCGTAACTGCACACGATCGGATCTCGAAATTTGACGTATTAGTTACACCCAAAGTGCTCCACTTAAAAGACGGGAGAATACATTGATACATACGATTGGTACGGAGTTGAACATGTTGGCGGTGCTGGTCCAAAGCCATCTTAAACATACACATTGGAATCTAATGGGAGGTTCATTTGAACATTCCAAGATTGGCTATGAAGAGAAGAGAGTGATTAAGAAAGAAAAAATAAATTAAAAAACGTTTGTTACAGACAAGCATCTATGTACAGAAAAATTCTGTGGCAGCTAAACTGCTGCTTAATTACTTGCCACGCCTCTCTTGCTTGATCATGAGCATGGATATCCACGTAAGTGCTCCCTGTATCTTGGAAAGAGATAACTCACCAATCGTGGGGTGAAGTAGCCCCTCGTCCATACTCTGGCTACTCTCACCTGCTCCAGACTTTGAATCATAACCTTCATTGGCATTTGGGCGGTAAGATTGGATAACATGCCTATATATCTCTGCCATGCGCCCGTGCTGCACATCGCTTCTATCCATTTCAATAATTTTCTGTCCACATAAAAACCACATAAGAGCAAAAACATGTATGCACTGGTGTCGGAAGTACAACACCACCTCTCAGTGACGCAGGTTGAGAGAGTTTAAATCCTCAAAAGAGAACTTAGCAGACCGCAAGGGTGGAATGACAAAAACATGTGCGCGTGGACTCATAGAGAAGCATTTTATTAGGCCCAATTTGGAGAATCACAGCATCTCTTATTCAATTTTGATTAGGACAGACTCATATACATAATCGCTACAAACAGAACAATACTCTGGACCACCTCAGGCATTGGGTCTTATAGATACGAAGATGCAAAATTTCTGCTTCAAAAAAGTTCATAAAATTCCATGACAGTTATGAACATGCTATTCACCCAACCTAATTTGGTGAATTGCAACATTAGGTAATAACATTATTTCATAAAAGCGATTTGTCCTCACCTGGGCAGAATAAGTATCAAATAGTGGACGAAAACGCTGCCGACAAAATTCAGCAAAAAGAAGTGTCAATATAATTCCCAAGAAGGTGAAGCCAGATGCAACTGTTGCTTTCTTCATCCCAAACACCCCAAGGGCTATTATCTGTGTCAACAGCAATGAGAAAATCACTGTATTGTGCATGATAGGCCAATACTGTCCTCCTGTTTCATATTTTCGGCGATAAACATTGAGAATCTGTCCCCCCAAAAAGGAAAAAAAAAAAAAGTTACTCTTTTCAGGATCACCTGTGCAATTAGAACTAGTAAATTTTTTTTTTTTTTTGAAAAAAATGATATGAAAGACCCAGCGTAAAGAAGAATATATTGGCAGAAACCATTGCATCCCTATGAAGGTCCCAGCCATAACCAAGTATGAACACCATGATTTGGTTCAAAATGTCAGAAGAGTCTGTGCCACTCAGCTGTCTACGTGTTCCTAAAAGTTTCACATAATTCATCCCTAAAAGTGCACATGTTGAAGGAATGACAATAGTTTGCTACCCGATAGAGGTAATTCCGCTGAAGAGTCAGTTCAGGTGGAGAAATTAGTTCATTACAATAATACACGACAATTATATTAGGCATGTTCCAAAGGAGAAAAGAATACATTAAGTCAATAGAACGAACATTATGGGAACATGGGAAAAGAATTACCTGGTTACGGTAGACAACATAGCCAAGAAAGAAATAGACCATCAAGAATGGCAAAATCAAAGGTGCCAAAATCGAACATGTGAAACCAAGGAGTACGAACACTAGCACTCTTGGAACTTCTGTGTGATAAGGAAAAGACATGACCCAATCTGGATTTTCTTGCTTTTTGAGAAGACCTCTCATAAATATGGTAAATACGAGAGAGAAACCTTGCATGAGTTCAGAGCATAGACTGACCCAACCCGATGACAGAACATAAGTAATGAAGAAAGTTGTCTGCATAGAAGAGGAGAAGCATAAAGAATGAAGTAAGAGGCAGGCCTAACAAATTTGCAGAGTAAAAATTCACAAAGATGTTACAAACCGAGACACACTGGTCCACTGTAAATCTATGTAAAGGAAGAAAGAGAATTCAGAGATTAAAAAAAAAAAAAAATGTAAACGGCCGGATATGAAAAAGTATTCACTACATAATTAAGAAAAAGTAACGGTAATAATCACCTGCCTTGGTACAGCTTTAGCAAGTAGCGTCGGTATCATTTTTGGATTAGATATAACATCAAGCTGGCTAATAAGAGATCCAGATAATGCATTGACAAAAAATACATTCCAAATCATAAACCATGAGACTTTAGCACACGTGCTCCTTTTCCTTTCACTATGAGATATGCACCCTTCCACTGTAGAAAAAAAGGTCATCGTTGGGGGAACTGTGTACATGCATATCAACAAGACGACACTCGGGAGGTAGCCAGTAACGACCTGGCTAATGAAGCGCCTGCAAAGTGATATGCCATTAGTCAAGAGATTGAAAACATACAAACAATAATGCCAAAGTGACTCTTGTAAATCCAAAGAGTGACCAGTTTCTTTCTACTTCATTCATTTATTTATTTACTGTTAACAAAACTGAAAAAGAAAAAGAAACAAAGAACGACTTGAAATAAAATGATTACTATATATGGAAGTGTAAGTAATTAAGGTTTATAGTTCCACTCGGCACCTTGATGCTCATGCACCCTTTAAATCACACAATTCAGCTCCCTTCAAATATATACAAATTACAAGTCTGTATCGGCTATAACATATATTCCGATACACTAACATGCAACAAAAAAATTGGAGATGAACATCATGCAATGCTTAGATGCTATATTCGCCTTGTTCTTGGGCATGATCCAGCACCATTTGTGCGTGCATATCTCTCTTGGAATATATACTTTTTTTTATCAGAAGTGTGAATCACCAGAATTTGCCTCATCAAAAGTGTCCAAATATGATAAATCATATCACTGAACTACAGATTCAAGGAACATGGCAGTAGCAATAACAGGGAATAAGTTGAGAGAAGTACAGCCTGACCATATCCAATGCAGATCAATGGGTAAAGGCCAAAAGCGTGGCAATGAAGCTTTATGAAATCTCGATGACCTAAAGCTAGAAAAGATATGATCTGTGACTAATGGAAATTAGGATAGGATTTATGTAGCTGATTCCAATTTCTGGATTATGGGTCCCGGATGATGATGATAAGGCAACAGAGAATGATAATATAGCAATCAGTTCCTAGGGTTGCTTTCCAGAATTGGGAAGATGACCGCCAGTTCACCATTAGATCCCTTTCTTCTAATTATCATGCATTTTTTGACTGAGAAGTTCAAATACTCTCTTTAAGAGCGAAATTATATCACTACAAAAAATAAAGGAAATAAAAGACCAGATGACCGATAAAAGTCACATAGGTTGACACTCATGAAAAGTCAGCGAAGATAAATAAAAAGATAAAAGAGTCTTACTTCTTTAAAATATTTTTGAGAAATGGGAACATCTTCTGTAGCTTTTCTAGCTGAGATAGACCTTGAACAAATGTTACTGGAATGAGAAATATAAACACAAAACCAATGGCAGCCAAAATAGTTGTAAGGCGACGGAACCAGAGCTGTCTGTACGGGAGCCAAAGGTTTGACCAGTAAACATCATGCGGTTCTGGAGCCAAGTTTATCACCCATCTCATAGGATTATATGTCTGAAGAACCTGACACGCAACAACAGCAGCATACCGGGTTTTGAAAAAAACAAAAGCAGCCGGACATTCCTGCAAGAAACATCGACATATTATTCGCACATCTTTGCACACCCTCATCGAAGATATGGTTCCCCATAAACTCACAAAAAAAAAAGGAAAAAGAAAGAAAGATACCAACATTATCATATCATTGAAGCCTCATCTCAACTGACTTGAGATCAGCTACATTAATCTTACCAAGCCATTTATCTCAACCGTGGACCATTCCCACATTTAAATAAAGTTAAATCATCATTACTGAAGCCTTGTACCAATTAAGGTTAACCATACGAGTATGAATATATTTTAAGAACAACAACTAGAGATGGTTTAGTTTTTGCAGTGGACTCTGACAGAACATTACAGCTTTGTCAACCAGAAAGATACAACATGAATCCCAGCCCAGCTGAGATCTGTCATCTTGTAGAGCTCAGAGACGTTATGCTAAATTTTAGTTCAAGTGGAAGACAAACTGTGTTCAACGGGCTTAGTTAACATTGAATTTGGCTCCTTTTGCAAATGAGTGCTAAAAGCAACCACTGTTTAATTAGCATTCAGTATGGCTCTTTTTTGAAATGAGTGCTAAATGCAACTATTATTTTGCAATTTATGAAATTTGATTCAAAAATGACCAGAAGAATAAATACTTGTTGGGGTGGGTCTTTATAACATTAATAACTGCAAGTTTGTTTGCCGACTGCAATGCAATTCCATGTGGGGTTGGAGAAGTATGGGCACAATCATCTACGACTGGATGGAAATGGGGGAATTTCCGACAAGTGATAAAGCCCATTTTTTAAAAATATTTTCTTATGAAACTATTAATGTAGGTGTATATAATCTATAAACTAAATTTTACCATTTTTACAAATATGTAAAATATTATAATTTTAAATAGGGGTATTGTGGTCATTTTCAAACTGTAAAGTGCCCACAACACCCTTGTGTTTAAAATTGAAAAAACATATATCTTCAAAATGGTATATTTTGATTTATGAATTATATACACAGTGTAATATTTTTGTTAAAAAATTGAAAAAAAAAACATTTCAAACTAGTCAAACATCATTTCTGACTGGTTGAAAATGATCATTCACCAAGAAGTACGGCCAATTATCTTCGGCATATAATTTTTTTTAAAAAAATTTCAAGGGATAAATCAGTATAAGAATCATCAACAACCATGACCAAAAGGCCAAAACCAAATTGGTTCTTGTTATCTTGCACAACAGAAAGGAACAAAGGATACCAAAGTACATCTTAGAAAATATATAAACAATAAAAATAAGAAAAGAATGCATGCTATCCATAGCAAGAATGTGTTTATGAATATTTTCATAGCTCTTTACTTTGACAGGTTCAAATATAAGCTGCACTTTTAGATATTTTCTAGCCTATTGAAGATAATACTAGTAAGTCAAAATTTTGTACCCACTTTTCATGATATTATGCAGAAAAAATGGTGCTCACTTTTTCCACCAGGAAATCAGATAAGGAAAGTTTAAAGGAATTGTTTTACAGAATCTTCTTCCATCTGAAGAAATAATTCGCCGAAACCCTTAATCACCTGTACTATTGATATTGCACACTTGAGATTACAACCCTCCATGTTCCCTGCATAAACTATCATCACTCATTTTGAATTGGGCTATTGAAGTAGCAGTCATGGAATTCTTGAGATTCCCAAACATCGACCTTAGTAAAGGGGATGTCAATGAGTGCTAATCTTTACAGTTCCAAACGTGTACTGAAGTCATGCCGTTAAGATTTTGTGAATGTATCTATGAATGCTTGCTTACATATTACACAAGCACAGGTACCCAGGTAGAGGTGAGGTACCTTCTCCTCTAATGATAACAAGCGACCAAGTTCAGGCTGCATCTCAGCCATCTGAAGTTCATTTGTATATAATTTGAAAGGAGGTGCAGCCACTCCACAAAGTCCACACCGTACTTTGCGCAGTCCTCGTTTCGGGTCAAGGCAAGAGGGTGTTGAGCATACAAGTCTTTTATACATCCTCTCTGCATTATCCTGGAAACAACATAATCGTTCAATCTATTTTTTTTTAAAAAAAATACTAAGGATTTGAGATCATACAACAAAGGATATCAACTCCAAATAAGGGAAAAAAAAATTACCCGTAATGAAGTCTCATGCTGTGAAAACATCATAGACATCCTCTACCCATTTGAAAAAATAATAATAAAGAGAGTGGAATTTTTCAAACACTGAATAACAGATTTATATCTCCACAAAAATAGTACTGGGATAAAATAACTTTTGCGCTCATGCACAACTTTTGGCAGCCTAACAATCCAAGATGATATGTTATGGCCAATGGCTAGCATAGGTTATTGACATGACAATTCTTAGCACTAACTCAAATCTACATACAGTTAACTGAAACAAATGCCCAAAATGAAAAAACAGGACTTAAATGCTTACATAAATAGGATAGATGAAACACCTTATCTGCTATAGGAAAGATAAATTCATGATACAGAATCCATTTCAATCATTTTTTATGGGAAGAAGGCCTATAACGCATTAATTCATTTCTTTAAGGAACGAATACTAGCTTCTCCTAAAAAAGTAATCTAACTGCTTTAGAAAATTGGAACAAATAACAGGCACGAAAGATTTACATGCAGGGGGAGATATGATGAAACATTTCATCTGAGATATCATGCAGACAAGCAAAAGAATAAACAATAATTGCATACCATCAGCTTGTGAACTTTTCCAGTTCGATAAATCATCTGGTGAGACAAATAGCTAGATGCATGATAATTCATGAAGAAATTCTTCACAGCATCACTATATGATGGACATCTTGGGATGCCACGAACAAGGACTGTAAAGTGGCTTGGATTTGGAGATGTCACAACTAAATGCTTTAGCCTCAATTTGATAATCTTTTTGTATTCCTGTATTCATAGAACAATATGGGAAACCTGTCACTGATGAGATTCCTAAGCATCATCCTGGATGATTATGATGATGATGATGATGATGATGATGATGACCGTCATAATAATAATAATAATTGTAATATAAAAATTACAAAAACAACAACAACTATAATAATATGACTACCAATTTCTGGAAATGATCCATATTTTTTAATGATATTTTGGGCTCCTCTCTTTCCTTCCTCAGCTTTGTATTTCAAGAATGGTAGAGCGAAAAAGATAATAAACAGATAACAGACAGGAGCACCAAAATAATTCCCAGGATGTGTCATCACCACAATCTACATGAAGGATGAGCACCCTTACAACGTAAAGAAGAATGCAAGCCGATAATGATATGGTATACAATGCTAAACAGTGGGCCCAAAGCCTGCAAAATAGTTCAAGAATATAAACCTGAGTTAATACATCACTGGAATAAACTCTTAGTAAGATAAATCGAGATCCACAGCAAAATAAGAAGTTGATGATGCATAAAACATAACTTAGTCTGGCATTATGAGAAGTACTTAAGTAAAATGAGATGCGACAAATAAGTTTGTGGTGCTCAGTGTCAAATGCGACTGTTAAGCTGGAGTTTCCATGACTAAAATAATGCCTGTGGTTATCCATGTTGTTGTCTACACTTCGCTAAAACGTGTTTTATTCTCTATATGGGTATATTCTTTGCTAAATGTTTGTCATTCTCTGTGATGTTACTTCCCAATCATGACTTCATGTGTTAATTAGGTTTAAGCATGACATATATTATGAGATTTTTTTTATTATATCATGAATTCTTTAAGATAAGTAATCAAATTAGTGAATAATCATTATCATCTCATTAAGCATTCCTTGTTCATGTTCCATCTTGAAAACAGAGGAATGTAAATTGTCCAGGTAAACAATTTCAGGACTATGCAACAATATCTTCAAACATGCCTTGAAATCATTTTCCCATTTCAGAGAAAAAACTCAACTGCAATTCGGAAAGATGTACGTATCTTAATCAGTATGTAGGCATCACAGCAGACTTTTTTTCATGCTAAGATATATCAGAGGATATTAAAAGTGACATTTTACTTTGAGTAATCAATCAATCAATCGAAAATCTTGCCCGTACCATTTTGATGCTTCCTTGACATTTCCAATAGTAAATACATCCAATGACTCTTTTGGAATATGCGTGTGATGCATCTCCTGCCCATAATAATTCAATGGAAGCACAACAAACAAGCAAACAAGTGCTGCAATGGAGAATATCCTCATACTGCAAAGAGGATTTGTCATCCCATAGTCAGTAAAAGAATTCCAAGGAAAAACAGAAAATTTGTTGATGCATGCTATTTTAAAGAACAAATGTTCAATATGCCTGCTTTAATCATGCACTTAGCAATTTGAGTGGGAAACAGAATATACATGTAAATAAGATCACTACAGCGTAAAGAATTGTTGAAACGAATAAAATGTTCTGTAAAAGACAAAAGTCTATTCATAGGAAGAAATTTTATGAGTTACAATTCGGAGAAAAACTGCAATAATGTTCATCAAATCTATCACGAAGAATTCATGAACAATGACCTTCACTGAGAGGTACACATCGGGCAGTGTATCTGTTAGACAACACCTATTCCCTCTTACATTTATATTTCCATTAAAAATAAATTATTTCATTCAAGTTGCTTGCTTTCACATGTTAAGAGGAACAGAATTGACATTTGCTGCTGATGCCAGCAACCTTATGATGAAGATTGAACTTGTTTTTCATGCAATGATCCCAAAGTAATTTCAGTTTTCTGTGATCAGGAATCAAATTAATCATGTATAATGAGGAGCGACCTACAATCTGCTTTGATCATGGGCTCATTTAGTGCATACAAAATGCTCAGTGGCAAGATGCTGTGCATTTTACCTAAGTAAATAAGATTAGATGCATTATATTGCTGTATCATACACAATCATTGCTGGACATTTCATACATGAAGAAAAGGATAGCATCCTCACAAGACACATGAATTGACCTTGTAAAAAAAGTCTAGTCAATTGCAAATCCTGTCTAAAAGATCTCATATGTGAACTCGAGCAAGCATCACTTTAATCACCTGAAAACAAGAATTCTGAGGAAGACCACTGCATCCAAACCAGCAGTGTTCATTATTTCATCCTCTGTTGATGACCAGGCCTTCAATATCCATGCAGGTGAGGGAAGTAAATGGTTAAAAGTAAATGCATCTGGATTATTAAAACGTTTTTGAGAAAGCCTTCCTCCAAAATACACACTAACAAGGAATGGTTGTTTTCTTAAAATGGAATACAGAGCCAAGAACAAGGCACAGAGGCCTATATTGATGCCTGCAGAAGTTAGGAGAGCAGAGATATTCATCTCTGTCCACTGCAAAGGAAAGGCCTAGGCATCATTTAGCTCATGAACGAGGACAGGAAGTCTTCTGTTTCTCCGTTAAGCAATGACATCACACATACAGACAATATAGAGCAATGCTGACTCCAAATAAGAGAAGTATTGAAGCTGCAAAAACAGAGATAAACAGGAAGCGTCAAAAGCATAATACAGAGGCACAAAACTCCAAACTCATAATACAAAAGAAATGTAACTTATCAAAACTGCTATCTAGCTAGCTATATTTTCACTAACACAATATTGTCCCAATACATGTCTTTTTAGCCAAAGGAAGACCCCAGCAAAGGTACTAGCTACAATATTGCAAGGGTATTTTCAGCCTAATGATACATGTGAGAAAGGACGCACAAGAAAAGATGTTAGAGGAATGAAATCAAGTCATAAATTCTGCAGGTGCAATATCAAATTAGCATGCTGAGTATTTTTTTTATTCATTGTTGAAGATGACGGAATCTTAAAAAGTGAAGTCATCTGACGGTTCCAAAGAAGACGGGAAATGCTCCACGGTCAACAAGATTAGAGATTCATTGTGTTTGTAAGTGCTGCATCCCAAGGAACTCTCAATTAGAAAGGCGGATGGGCACCAATAAAGAGGCACATCGATAATTTTGTGCCAAAAATAAAACATGATGGATGTGTATTAGCTGTGTGGGAGCATTTGTTATGAAAATTCAAAGTTGCATAGATTTTAAACACAGTATGCATTGAATACTGTACGTACACAGGAGGAAAATACTTAAATAAAGCATTATGTACTGAATTAATTGGTACATTTGTCATGTTTGAGCCCCATCTATGTGACTATAAGAATTACAACACAGTATATATTTGTTTTTTTTCTTTAAGCTAACATGACAATTTCTCCATTAGAGTCTTTGCCCTGCGTAACTCTTTACATCCCACAAGCTCATTGGCATAGATGAGGAATGGACGCTAATGAAGGAATACCACTCCAGCTGAATTATACGTCAAATACCTCTTGATTAGGTAATACATATCCTGGAAGCTGGTATGACGCTTAGGCCTCTATCACAACCAACCAACTTAGGTCACAGAGGTCTGAACCAATGCTGAATGAGCAACTCGGTGCTCGTACATAAGTCAATTTGAATTCAAGATATCTAAGTAGCGACAAAGTGAATAATAGAATAAAAACATTTTCATTCGTCCCAAAACATGATAACAAAAATGCAATCTTTACAATCATCCAAAGAAAACATAAACAGAGGAAGGAACCAATAACGTTCCAAAGGAAGCAATAAAAAGAAATGAACAGAAAATCAAAGGAAACAGAGCGAACGCATTCCCGCAAAAGACAAAATCAAATGGACAAGCTCGGAGAGAGAGAGAGAGAGAGACGCACCTTTTCGATCCTTACGCGACGCGAGGGAAAGAGATAGGATTCATGACAGGGAAAACGGCATTAGAAAACACGATGCGATGGGAATTGGATTTTCATTTCTCGCCTTACATCCTCCGTTTCTTGCAATTTCGGGCGAGCCGTAGAAACTACAAACTGCAATTCCTTTCCATCTTTCCTTCCTCGATGCTTTCCGCGATCGGAGTGCGGCGAGAATTCTGGAATCGCACGTGGCGCTTTCCTGAGAAACAGCAAGCTGTCCGAATAGAGTACCGACCGGCACGTGACGGAGCGGAGCAGTTGAAGTCGGTTAACTGTCTGTGGGAAGCCATCAATGCCCACACGCTTTGTCCGTTTGTCGTGCTGCGAGCCCTGTGCCGCCCTGTACAATTGAAACCCATTCACCTCTTTTGACGAATTTCCATTTTTTGTTATGCTTAATTTAATTGGTACAAAATTAAAAGCGTCCGAGTTGGCCGCCGCCACAGTAAATTATTTTTTGATGATTTCCTAATATGACCCCCAGCCCAAAGTATGTAAATTAGTAGTCAACGCTATCGTGATTAAAATAGTATTGAATTCATTCCTTCCTATCTATGTCCCATGCTTTTTAAAAAAATAATTTAATATTTTAACTATCAAATTATTCTATTTTTTATTATATCCATGTATTTTACTAATTTTATCAAACAATTATACTATTTATTTATATTTTACTCTTATCATATCGCATTACCTTTTCAACCAACTCATTGCCCATGTTACCAAATAAAATACAATCAAGCATTTGATTTTTTGGATTGATATACATATCTACATAATTACGGCCATAAAAATTTAATACGATTGTAATTTCTAGCCAAACGGAGGATCTTTAGCAATTTTTTCTTAGGTGCCTATATAAAATGCGATTGATTTTACGAAGAAAATTTGATGTAATTTTACCTAATGGCCATGTCGATGCACTCTTTTCATTTTTCGTTTTAAATATTTTCTTTTAAATTTTTCCACATATATTTATCAACAATGTAAAAAAATTTAATTGATAATTTGTTTGTCACTATTTTCAAAATTTAATAATTATATATTTACAATCAAAATCTTTAAATTTTTTTTAAAAAAAGAAAGGAAAAAAAATTTAACCTTTGGGATATGAGTCAGGATCGACTATTCCCCAGCATTGGCATTTTATATTAAATATTTGCAATTCGTAAAGTTTTAAAATTTTTATTCGAATTCCTTGTTTTTATTTTTAGTCGTGGGAGGCATTTTTGTTAATTCACATCCATCAATTTTAATATTTAACGGCCATTTTTCTATAACGTTAGAAATATTTGTGCAAATAAATAAACCGTTGATTGAATATGCTTAAAAATTAATTAGCAGTTGCTTCTCAATATCCACTTTTAGGTGGATGGCTTGGCAACTTAATATTTGTCCACTTCATCTAAGTATATTGGCCTATGATGCAGTGAAGTGTAATAACAAAGTTATCATAGGAGAATAACTTCAAAACCGATAAACAAATTTTAATACTGACACTCAAATACAAATACAATTTTTTTAAAAAAAATTCTGAAATATTATTTAAGGTTTAACTAAAACAAGGAGAACGAATATGATCATGTGTAAAAGAACAAGCGAACCATACATAACTAATTCATACACAATGAAAATTATGAAAAATCTTATTATCCACAGCTTTCGAAAAATATTAACAAATGCACAATTCATTATAAATAGTAAGTAAAAGCAAGTAAAACTTCAGTGACCTTGATTTATGCTCAAACAACAAATAGTAATTTTGGAAACATACTAACCGGGTGATGCCATGATTACCACGCCAATGGACTCGAAACATACTTTTCATTACTACGGTGGGACTCTTTCATTGTTCCTTGATCAAAAGTTATGCTCATTTGAAGCTCACGATCCGTACACTCTAGCATGTCCTACGTGGTGGCTTCTACATATTCACATTCGCTTAATTTTCAACAAAAGTGTCGTTGATTATTTGGATTATTAATCGAACGATTTCATGGGGTCATAAACACGCCATTCAGACCCGTAAGGATGCATATTTACTTTCTCGGCATGTGTATTTTAATATAAGTTTCGAAATTTTACAAAACATGCCCTGAGTGCTTGTAATTTTCAATTAAATGGAAAAGAAAACACTCTTATAAACTATTTTAAGATATTTCTAGTATTTTGGAAGAATTTGTAATATTACTTGGAACTTCACATAGATCAACTGTCAAAAATTTTGTTTTATCAGGGTTTTAAAATTATATTTATGGTTTGTTTACAAAATGATAAAATATAGTGTAAAAGCAAAATTATGCATGGTTAAAAGTTATAAGTCTATTTTGAGAAAACCCAAGGCAGGTAATAAAAGAAATAGCAAGATTAATTAATTAAGTAATGCTCTGGTAGATTGCGAATGGTTTCCGCACGTGAAATTCTTGGAAGGGACGTACGTTATGTAAAAAATAATAAGATTAGTAAATTACATGGTCGGGCCGATTGCGGTGGTTTACGCACGAGCAATTCTTAGAAGGGACGTACACTAATATTGGAAACCATGGATGAAATGGGCTCGGATTAAATCTACTTTAGAATTAAACTCTTCCATAAATATGTCATAATTAAATAAGAAATATTTTGATTTAAAAATAGTCCAGCGTATCTGAGATACGTATACAATGCGAGTCCAGGTGGAACTACACTTCTACTAAGAGTCATGATGGGAAGGACTATATATATAAAGGAGTCTAGGTTCCTCTCTCACACGGGTACATTACAAGTGGTTCTCAATTACCGCTAGTATCATAGGGAGAAGTATTGAGGGAGAAGACCTCGTACTTTACTCGGTCTACAGGTGGAATCTACACACACATGGATTCAGGTACACTTCTGCATCACATAATTTCCAACAATCTATACTTATCTGCCCAGCCTTAATACATCAGGTGTTTTGAGTTTTTTTGTTTTTTTATTTTTCTTTTCATTTCTATGTGGATCCACATGAAGTTTAATCATTATATATACCAAAATTTATTATCTTTGGATTAATATATATTTTTTATAATTTAAAAAATAATAGTTATTACTCTGGATTAATAGAATTTTGATATTTGCCGACCAGTTGAAAAGCACCCATGTTTTCGACCATACCTTCAGACTGTTTTATTAAGCGAGTTCATTCGTATTCGTTGGATTAAAAGAGAGAAACCAAGAGCTGACATCGACAATTAATGCGTGGCGAAAATTTCCAAGCATCTCCCTCATCTCCTCTAATCGCCACTTCTCTCACACCTCTCTCTCCGGGAATCAAATCTAGGAAACTAGAGCAAATGAGCATGGCTACCGTTCTCCTCTTACGCTAAATATTTCGGATTCTGCTGTCGACTATAAACTCAGTAAATTGCCTCTTCTCTCACAACTCTCTCTCCAGGAATCAACTCCAACAAACAGGAGCAAAGGAGCATGGCTACTATTCTCCTGTTACGTTGAAAATTAAGCTTCGGATTCTGCTGTCGATTATAAACTCAGCATGAAAAAAAAACGACGACTTCCCACATTCAAAACTAGAACATGAGAAAATCATATTGACTTATTCCAATATAGTGTTGCTGTTGTATGAGGAAAAAAATGAATAGATCCCAAGTATCAAATCTCTAAATTTAGAAAATCACTAGAGATGTCATTGTTGTACGAAGAAAAATCAACATATTAATTTCTTTCATTGTAGTTATTTGAAAATAAAAATAAAAATCAATACTCTTGCAGGTGAAAGGTGATTTTTTGAGCTGTTGTTGAACTTGGGGAAGAACCATTTCTGTTGAAAAAGATCACGTCATTTTGGCTATGGTTGGAGTCGATTGGCTACCATGGTTTGCAGGCCCAGGGATGCTTTACGACCGGTTGGAAATCCGATGATTTCCGACAGGTCAAAAAATTATTTTTTAAATTTTTTTTCGAAAAATATTTTTATAAACATGATAATCTAGTTATATTTAATTTATAAACTAAATTTTAAAATGACTTAAATATCTCTGTATTTAAAAATCTAAATAAAATGATTTAAATACCCCTGTATTTAAAAATCTAAAATAAATATATATATATATATATATCCAAAAATGGTAAAACTTGGTTTATAGATGAAATATAACTATATTAACA
>JAXCLR010000063.1:60410386-60424122 GCA_035584095.1 Annona squamosa | reverse complement strand
GGTCATAAAGGATCACTGCTCAATTTGCAACTAAGAATTCCAGCCGCCATTCGCATCACTGCTTGCCTAACAGGGCAACCACTTGTCTCCCTTTCCTCAACTGCTTGGAGCAGTATCGTGAGTTGGCATAAACAGGAATTTCCCACATCTTAAATGGAGTCTGCGCTCTCGTCTTCGATGACATCATCATCCATAAAGGGATGATGAGGGGTATGGGCCTTGGCCAGTAGCGGCCTGCAGCTTCAAATGTGGGGAGAGATAGCAATAGCGGAGGCGACGACAGAGAGGAGAAAGTGTGAGAGAGAGAGAGAGAGACATGCTGAGAGAGACGGGCGAGATGAGAGGTGTAGAAAGAGACAGCAAGGAGGAGCAAATGAGTCAGTGAGAGGGATGGACCAAGGGTGTCGGAATGGTGAAAGGTCACCGGAGGAGCGGAAGAGAGAGAGAGATGTGAAGGAAAGAGCAACGAAGGAAGGGCCTATGCACAAAATTCCAGCCTAGCAAGGGGCTTATGCACACAATTCCCAAGCATTAATTCATCTACTTACGCCGCAGTTTCGGCATCTCATCTAATGGTCCAAAACGAGCCTGTGAGATCCAACAGTTGGGAGTACTGATAGGTAACTGTAGCACCCGCCGGGAGCGCTACGATGGGCTCAGAATGGGTTTTCCGGGCCTTGGAGATGTGGATCGTGTTGAATGGCAACGTGGGCTTAGATTTCCTGCATTCACACGGGACAAAATGAGTTAGGCCTCATAGTTTTTAGAAAAACGGGCATATGAGCGCTTTCTCGGGATTTTGGCGGCATGACGGCTAAGACGGGGCGTTAACTCAAACACGCACATAAGAAAACAAAAGAAATGGAGTCGTCACCGATCTTTAGAGGGAGATCGGCTCCTATTTAAAGAAATAAGGCACTAGTAATACAGAATCTGAGTTTCGGCCTTCAAGTTGAAGCAAATATGGAAAAATCTGCCAACCCGAGGCAGTTAACACGGCGTAAAGGGGGAAAATAAAAAAGAGTTCAAGAGAATGGGAGAGATGGAGAGGGGAAAGTGGGAAGAGAGGCGTGGAGCGCGTAGAGCATGGAAGCCGGGATGCCGGGGAGTTGCTGCAGACTCTCGTCCTCCCCTTGGGATGCCTCTCTTCAAGTGTGTTCAAATGAGGAGGGAGCTCCTCCTTTTATAGATGGTGGAGTGGGCTTTGAGCTCCCTTGAAGTCATGGACTTGGTCCATGGGCTTGGGCTTGAGTGGGATCATGGACTTGGTCATGAGTTGGGGTCATAGGCTTTTGGCTTGGACTCAATCCACATACTTGAGCTTGGGTTGAGATCGTGGGCCTTGGGACGCTTGAAGGGTTTTGGACTTGGTCCATATAGTTGAGCTTGGTGGACTTGAGCTTGGCTAAGCCCATTTGCTTTGGGTGGGCCGTTGTAGGGGCCCAGAGTTGTAGGGAAGCCTGCTTCCGAGGCTTGGGCTGCATTGTAGAGCCCGTTGGGGCAACCTGGAGGAGCTTCGCTCTTCGTAGGCCTGGTTTAGTTGTTGAAAAGCCTGCTTCGAGGCTTGGTGGAGCTTCGCTCCCATGGGCTAAGTGCAGGAAGGCCCGCTTGGTTGTCTTGGAATTTCCTTTTGCGTTGAATTTGTTTGGGTTTGAATTTCGTGTCCAATTATCCGTCTTTGGGCCCTGAGAGTGGGGTGTCAACAGTAACACTTGGCTTTACCAACCGGTCAGTAAAGATCAAAATTTAGGCTAATAAGTACGCAAACCTCAGAATTTAAAAAATAAATATTCAAACTTAGAAAATTCAAAATGCAAAAAATACACATTTAATTAGAACTCTCAAGTCCCAACAGCTCATGCCAAACCGAAGTCGGGTGCCCGTTCGCCCTTGCATTTGAAATGGGCAGAAGGGCCTTCCACAAGCACATCCGCTCGAGTTAAACGGATGACTGGACCCAAGGCTTCCCGGAAGAACACAGTGGAGCAAGCTGGGATATGAGCTGCCCCATTTCCAAAACCACCTACATACGAAACCCCGTAGAAGCTTTGTTTCTGGGCTTTTTTAGCCCATCATCGTGATCACCACTTCTCAGTTCTCAAAGAATCCCATGCACAGAATTATTGAGGTTGCTAAATATCATCAGAGAACGTCCAGGCTTTTTTTTTTTTTTTGTTAAAAAGATTATTCGAGGCTCCGACAATCTTCTATGTTAAAAACCACCTACTCTGTACAAATGGTGAAGACAACATTTTTTCAAAAAAAGTCCCGCCCACTTGCACAAAATGGAACTAAGAGTTTGATCTATTAAAGGCTTTTTTTTTTTTTTCCAGCCAGGAGTTGGAACTAAGAATTTGATCTTTTAAAAGGCTTGTTAGGCCCTGCATTGCAAATAACATTAACCGCTTCTTTATCTCGATATGCAGGTAATGTAAGGGGTGTTTGGCTTGTTTTACAGAAGCCCATTCGAGGCATTTTGTATGCATGAAAGCCAGAACCATAGCTTTTGCTGGAAGCCAAAATTTCTACCTTCAAATGAGCTGCGTGTTGAACTTGCACTTCCAAAAAAAGGCAGGCCAAATAAGCCGTAATACTAAAAAAAAAAAAAAAACAAAAGATATTTTCTTTCTATATCCTTCAATCGAACAATATATCCCATAACACGTATGTTTCAACCTTTGCAAGCTAAGCAATCATGGTCTAGAATAGATTTTTCTTCTCTTACCCATCGTACAGTTGCATATACAAAATAGAGAAGGTTATCCAACCACATATGCATCTAATCTATCTGCATGTGGGCTGTATGTGTTCTCGAAGGTCCATTGAACTTTCAAACCATGTGGATTGGACACGGATTGAGTTTGGTCCATTTACATGACTAAAATAATCATAAAAGACCATTGTCAGCTAAGATTTCAGATCGTTTTAAGATTGAGATATATAGGAAGGCTTCTCAGTTTTTATCCACGTAAATCATAAAGTCAAATGATTATTTATAGAAGAATTGAAAGAGTCATATATAGTTCGAGGAGTTGAATTCTAATTAGTTGGATAAGTGTCTACGGATTGGACGTACGTACGTCCAGATGCATATGGACTGATGTTCGATATGTATCGAATTAACAAGGGCGAGATATTTCACCGCTGTCAACCTCAGTGCACCTGGATGCATTTTATCCATTTTTTAATTTTTTTAAAATTTTTTTATATAACCATTAATCTAGATATATTTAACATACGTATCAATTTTTACTTTTTAGAGACTTTTAGATATTTGTTTTTTATTTTGTAAAATCAGTGATATTTTCATAATTTATGATACTCCTAGATTTATGGTTGTAAAAAAAAAAATGTAATGAGTTTTTGTACCAGGGTGCACCGAAGCTCAGTGCACCCGAGTGCACTGTTTCCGAAGCGAGATATTTGGGATTTCATGGACATTTTACAAGCAACTTGAGAAGGGAAGGTTGATTGCGGCGCTAAAGGGAATGTATGTTTTTGCACTACCCATCAAGCAATGTCCGCAGCTAGCTGAATTAATCTACCTCATGATAACTCAATTCAACCAAACCCTTCATATTTGTATGTATTAATTGTACCATCATGCACCCACTGAAATGTTCTTCCTCCAGTTAGTCGATTTTTATATTCCAACGTGGACGGAGGTATAGCACTTTCTTCCTCTGATTTATTGCTTATTCTTCTTCTTTTTTTCTTTTTTTTTGATGGTGATTTATTGCTTATTCTTGATCTGTAGTTGAACACGTAAACTCCAGCAGAAGTCGTCGAATCTGCCGAAATTTTTTAACCACAGACCACCTATATTTAGCTATAATAAAAGTATTTAACCACAATTAATTATCTAATTGCAAATATTTGATTACTTTCAAGTAATGGAATTTGGTTAAATATAATTTTTACATCAAACTTAGTAGAAACAACTTTCAGTGCAGCTGTTATAATTTACTAAATGCAACTAAATTTTAATTTAACTTCCAAAAAAGTGGTCATAGATAAGAAATTTTGCAATGACATGAATATGCAGAAAGAGTGTGCTTTTGTGAGAACTTTAATTCTTTGTAACTTTGTATATTTTCTCACGGAACAATTGATTTGAAATCTACTTTATCAATTATATTTATCATTATTTATATTATCATAAAAACTCTATCATTAATTTAGTATTATTTTCTACGTATAAATATATAAAATTAATATAATAAAATAATAAAAAACAAAAACTTAGAAGCTTAACTTTGTTGATGGTTGTAGAGTGTATTTCTTCTCTCCATGTCTCACACTTTCAAAGATAGCTCAAGCCCCAAAAATACAAAAAATGAAAATGAAATCACCAACCAATATTACAAAATTATTGCTTGACAATGTTTGTTTGCAATATTAAAGATTTTTAGGGGAATGATTCAATACTTACTCTTGATTTTTAAATTTTGAAATATATTTTTTAAAATATAAACATTGAACATGTTTAATAAATCTTTATTTTATCATGCCATCAAAAATAATTTTTATTAAAAACTTATATATCGTAAAAAATAGTTTCTTTTCAAAGTGAATAGAGTACTCTAATTCGATGTCCACCCATATTAACACCGCACAATTTAAGGATCCGACACTTGCATGGTCTAGATTGTATTTATTTAGATAGACTAAAATTATTGACAAAATGGATAGCGAAAATCCCTTTGATGAAAACAAAGATAAGACACCATAGTGTTTAGGGAAAATCAATAGTTCTTGGTAAAAGTTGCAAAAAATACAAGATTATGAGCATCAAGGCAAGTGCAAAGGGTCCTCCAACTTTTTTATAAGTTCTAGATAATTCAAATTAGCTTCCAAAGTTAAATTAGAAGATGAAGTCCAACGTATATATCTTGATCTAAGTCATATATTAAACTATAGATATGATCGAAGCCCATATAGTATTGCATACATTGCATGTTAAAATCTACAGCTGAAGAGGGAGGAGATCCGTAGATAGAACTACTTGAAATTCTCAAATTAATGTATATCTAGTACTTAAAATGCTCAACGACATCCACGCAGCTTGATCCGGTCAAGTACTATAAAAAACTTCCTGCTTGCTTCAAGATATTGTCAGAATACATGCAGATTGCTATGGTCATCTTACTCTTGTTGATCCATTAGATACTACCAAGTATAGAACAATCCAGAGTGAAAAAGAAAAATACCCAGCCCATTGGAAGGTGGAAAAAATTGACAGTGCCGGGGAAGTATGGAGAATCCATTGGAAGGGCAGCAGGTGTTTGACCAAAGTCTAGGACAGAAAAACGAAAGTAATATTGGTGAGAACACATAACTGCTGCGTTGAATCGTCAGAACACCTGACTTGTTTGTCGATTTGACTGTTGCCAGACCGTTGCCATATGCACTGGCTACAAAGATAATTCTACAGTATGTTCTAGAAGTTAGAGCATAGAACGAGGATGAGATAATAATTTGGAATGAAAGAGTATCAAAAATAGAAAAATGTATTAAGAACAAAAAAAAAATGCATTAAAAATAGAAGATCTCATTCCAGTATTATTCTATTCTAGCTATGAACAACCTAGAATGAATATATAAATCATTGTTTGAACCTTAAATTTGCCTTATTCACTGTATCGTTGATAACCATAGTCCAGTTAACCATGCATGGGGCCAGAAGGATCGATTGAGTAGGCAGTAGTTAAAAAACCTGTGCTGCTACCAAACAGGCGCCGCTCGCTTGGTCATGGGAGCGGGAGTGGAATCCTCATTCAGTAGGCTAGTGCGTATTCGACTACTACCATGGGAGTTCGTACAGACTTGAGGTGGGGGCATTTGTGCAGTCTCTCTCTATATCGGGGGAGAGCTGGTGGTCTTTTAGTTGATATTCAGAAACTTGGTATTTTCTTTGGAAAAAATTGCAGAACTTCAAATGTAAAATGAATTGAAATATCTTATAAAATATACTCCAATCAAAAAAAAAAAAAAATGTGTTGCTGAATGTATAATTGTCATGATGATATATGCATGTGACCCATTGTAAAACGACTCCAACGGTTTCAGTCACCATCTGCAGCTTGCACATGGCTCTGAACATTATTGAGCAGCAGTTGTACGGCGAGCATGTGTGCGGTAGTGTAAGAGCTGGCGGCTAAGATAAGATTGCTCTAGGGTCCAACAATATACATCTATGTTGAGTCGTGTTAGGGTTCGGCTAACATAAACTTTTTTTTTTATAGGTATGTATGCTAACATCATCTCAACTTGTATTATTACGACTAATTACTCAGCTGTTTTTTAAATTTTTTATAAAAATATGGCCTAAGTAAGATCACTTCATATATGTCAAATTTTATATGTTATTTTTTACATCTATCTTTTAATTTCGAAAAAACATGTTCATGTGTCATCACGTAAAAGTGGACATTTTTATTTTTGAAATAAAAAATGTAAAAAAATTTAAAATATAAACTTTGTATATGAACTAATCTTATTGGGGCTCTTTTTTACAGTAAAATAAAAAGTTTCACCCGGATACACCCTGCCGCAAGTCATGAATATATGTATGAGCTTTAATAGGAGCATGTTAGCCCACATTAATTTATATTTATTATTTTTCATAAAAATGTTAAATTATATATAATTCACTTCTGTTAAAAAAGTGAATATAATTCATATATCAGATTTTATCATTTTTGAATGAGTGTGTATATTTTTTGAATTTTAAAAAAAAATTCTATATTTAAGTCATTTTCATCAAATGTTGATATTCGAAATCCAAAAAAAAAATATACATGTGTCCAAAAATTATAAAATTAGAGGGTTGAATTAAATACACTTATGCCAATATTTTTATGAAAAATAAAAGTACACCTATTAACCCGGGCTAGGCTAACAAAATCAAATTACGCAAAGGAGAATGATTCAAATGCATACATATTTATTGGAATCTTAATACATACTAAAAAAAAAAAGATTTCGTATGGACTCACATAAAGCTCAAACCATAAGTATGTATTAAGATTCCAATAGATATTAAAAAATAAATAAGAGTCTATATGTAGTCTTTGTATTTACAAAATTTTATCATTTTTTATAGATAAAATTTATCATTTTTTGAATTTTATCATTGTAAAACTGTTAATTTTTTAAATTATAAAAAATTTTAAAGGTAAATTTTTATCAACTAAATACATTTGGGGTTATAAAAAAACAAAATAAAGTTGAAAAAAACCTCAAACCATAATTTATATGAGTACATATTTGATTATTACTCCTGAATAGATAACATCCTTAATTAAGGTATTCAACTAATGTAGTCAATTATTATAAAAAAGTAAGGTAGTGAACTAATTAGCTGAAATAAAAAATCCCACTTGCTATTTGATTTAAAGTTAGTTATTTTATTATAGTACCAAAAATCTCAAATTTTCTTAGAAAAATAAATTTTCATTTTGTAAATTATAAAAAATGCTTAGATTTATTTATATTTGTATTAGAATGTCATAATAATTTATAAAATTATTGATTTACATAAGATTAATATTTTAAATGATTTAGATGTGAAATTAACAACTTCGTTTCAAATTGATGTGTGAGTTAACTAATTTTATTATGTTGATTTTGTATTTTTTTTTGGATGAGACTCACGCACTTATTTAATTTTGATGAAATTTGGTGTCATAATTAAATAAATAATTCTAAACACAATGAAGGCTTGTTTTAATTTTATCATAAAATAGGCCCTCGACTGCACCCTAACACTATATCACTGTATACATATCTATGAAAACAGAGCGACTGAACTGCCACATGCTGCCATTCCGTCCTGCACGCCTACCATTGCATAGCTAGTTGACTACTGCAATGCAATGAAGAATTGAAAACCGTGGCTCTGAAGATTTAATGCCTCCAATCGATATCCAATTGTGCATAAAAGGATAGAAAAAATTATTCGACGTGTCAGTACAAATAAATTAATTCAGAAACATGATCCGGTATAATAATTGCTAGTATCTTTTCGTTGTGGTTGCTAAAGAAATTAATTTGTTTTCAGTTATCCCTCTTAGCAACTAAAAATATCTTTATTATCAAGAAATATGTACAGCTTTCGATGAAGTTTTCACCTACAAGGGAAAACGTTCTTATCAAGGGTTATACTTGAATAAGAAAGGAAAATTTTCCTTATCATTATGCTTTTATAATAAATCGAAACTTGATTAATCACGTACAAAATTTATTAAGTATATGAATAAAAAAAACTTCTTCTTCATAGTTGCTATATAATGTATGCTATCAACTATTGGCAGCTAAATTTTTTTAACAACTAAAACTTAATTTTTTGCAAGAAAGTATTATCAAAGTCAAAAATATTTGTAGTTAATTTTATCTTTGATTTTTTTAGCGATAATATGTATATTGATTCAATCCGAGCTATTTATTATATTCAATTAAAATCTTCAAAACCACTTCCATTAAAAGCTCACATGAATATCAATCAAGAAAATATGTCTTTTAAAATTATTATTTTTATATCTTGAATGTTGCCAGTTAAAGAGGGCAGGGTTAACTTAGAGCTAGTCCAAGTGGGCCTCATTTGCACCATTTGAGGAATACGTTTCGTCTATTTTGTTTGTTATTATATTTTAATAGTACTGCTTAATTAATATCAAATAATCAGAAATTTGTATTATCAAAAAATAATCAGAAATTTGTGTGTGTCTCTCATACCGAAGACAAGAATTTTAAGGGTTTTGGGTTCACTGTAAAATTATACTTACTTTGTAACCCATCTATATGTACTTTTAATCAAACTGTCATGAAACTGCAGTCCCTTAATGCAAGATAATTAAGACCGTTCATCGGTGGCCTTAAAAAAAGTGATTTGTAATAAAGAAAGACAAAGATCCAGATCTGAAATCGGCAAATACCTATAATCAATGAATAAATTTGAGATAGTAATACCTCACCGGCCAGCTTCTATACATGGCCTGGACCTTAGACAGCTGTGATTGGCATAGCATCGAATGTGTTCTTCAAAATCACCCCTCGAATATCTGAAAGCATCGAATGTCAACCTCATGCATGGAACGTTTTGCTAGGAGATTCGGTACTTCGTTTGTGCATGGCAATGGGTGAACCTGTCTAGCGACGTACATACATGGAAAATACAATACGACACCCGTGCAATATACCACGGTTCAGTACGTAGAATGTGGATGCGATGATTTCAAGAACAACGAAGATCAAAACCTTTTTTTTTTTTTTTTTGTTTCTTGTCATCTAAATAGTCCAATTCTGGCCCCTCTGATTTTTTGCCACCAAAACTTTTTATATCGTACATCCTTCCTAACTGATTGATTGATAAGATGTTGATTTGATGTTAAAGAAAATCCTTAATTTAATTAACACTAACTTGAAAGATTTTGATGAAATATATTTCTTAATTAACATCGGTTGTGCAATAGTTTTTAAATCTGATATATTTCTTTTACATAAAAAAGTGTTTATCCATCAGAATTTTGCTGGATCACACTGAAAATGAAAACTACAAGAAATAGGTTTATCATTAATTGAAATTAGTTTGAGAATATGAGAACTTAATTATATCTATCTATCTATCTATCTATATATATATATATATATATATATATATATATATCGTAAGTGTAGATCATGAAATCACCCAATATGTAAGATTTGACTAGATAATTAATAAATAATCGTTTTGATTAATAATTATAAAACTTTTGTTATGGTATTAATACTTATGTAAGATGATCTAGTTCACTAAGCACAGGGATTTTTCCTCGACACGAGTATGAGATTTTGGCTTCCGGAGCATATCGTGGTATTAGACACAAGTAAAGCACTGTAAGATGAGAGGGGACACGACGGGAAATCGTGCACCAAGAGCCATTGAAATGACGTTTACGTGGCCCATTTTGTACTGTGTTATTGTGCTCTTGGTTGGTTTCCTTTCCTGAATCTCCCCGTGGATTGGATGGCCTGAAAAAGCACGGAGGGCCCCACATGCAGCAACTTGCTCCTAATTTCATGGGCTTTCGTCCCCACTGTTTTTCCTTGCGTTTTTTTTTTTTTTTTTTTTTTTTAATGTTTGAGACAAATGAAATTTTAAGAAATGGTGCTTTGATAAATCTGGGCTTTTCAACCTTTCCCATGTTGTTGTCTTTAAATAAATAATATAATATCTTTTTTTTTTATAATTCTCGAGTTAGTAGGCGCAAATACTGTTAAAGGTAGCCAACTTAAAGAAATTTGCAATCAATCCATAACAATATTTGCATTCGCAAACAAACATTGTATGCGGTCAAATTTTGTTGCATATAACATTATATGCAACAATTTTTACGAATAACTGAATTTATTTGTATGCAACGGTCCGTGCGTAACCAAATAGGTTGCTAGTTTGTTTGTTGCATATATTTATTTACAGCCAAATGATATTAAATGCGATTATATGTAGCTAAAATAATGATTACATTTAAGAACATTTGTTGTGGTGAATTGAGTTCCACCAATTTTATTTTTGTCAGAAAAATACTACGATTGAAATCCTAAAAATCCATTTAATCTATATTGGCGCCTTTAGAAATAAAAAATAAAATAAAAAGTATAAAGAAGTAAGAGCAAGAACGTATAAAAAACTAAAAACATCTTTATTAGCATGAAAAATGTATATTAATGTGCGTTTGAGAAATGGTAATACTTTTGTGTGAAAAGTTTTTAGTATAAAAGTTTTTGAATTGGTAGAAATAAAGAGAATAAAGTTAAAATAAATTAATTAATTATATAAGTAATTATGTAAAAGTGATTGAAAAGTGAGGTAGTTGTATAGAAAGATGTAAAAAATAATTAAAAATAGGATAATTGTGGAGATTAAAAAGTTTTTGTAGTTGAAAATTTTTCTTACTTATAATGACGCTTTTATAACCGAATGAAATTCTGATTGCCTAAGTGTAAGATCATAAAATATCACAAATAAAATTTTTTCTCAATATTTGGTATATGACATGTGTCATTAGCGATTGAAAATTAAATTTTTTGACTTTTTGCAATAAAATTTTGGCTGCAAAAAGTTAAATTTTTATAATGATAAAGATAAAATAAATATATAATGACAAACAAATAATAATTAAGAATAACTAAATATCACACATAGTATCTAATTAAGAGAAGAAAATTTTTATAGCCCCTAATACTTTGGTTGCTTCTATTGTTGTTATACCACATTGCTAATATGTATAAATCATCAACAAAGTCGATTATTGAAATTCATCTTCAATAGCACATCAACAACAATGTTGGCAAATATTGTTGGCAAAAAAACAACAATGTTGGCATATTAGTTTAGTTAGAATGTTTTTATCAATGTGAAACCAAATATATCTTTATATATTGATGCAATATTTTGATGACTTTTTCTTGTATTAGTCGAATATCAAGAGTGTTGTCCACAACATGAAGTTTTTGCAAATAATCTTTTTGTCGTAAAAAGTTAAATTTTGTCTATAAAAAATAGACAATGATTGATTACTCGCATAAATGTGGAAGTATCACACCTTGAATTTAGCTCCACTAGTCAGGTATTGTTCTTATATATATAGGGTGAGTTTGGCATTCACAAAAACCTGTGACAGTTTTTCGTTGTGTAAAACTTGTCGCATCATGGATCCTGCATACGACATATTGAAATGTCGCCGCTACTCCCGTGGGGTCTAAGTGCTAATGCCAATTAATGCAATGTTACGAATTGTCCATGCTGGCGCCCGAGGCATACACTGGACGACGATTGCATGGTTGAGAAGCTGAACTCAGCAGCCGAAAATGATTACCGGACAATAGTCAAAATCGTGAAACGACGGGTTTTTATAATGCAGCCCTAGGTATGAAAAGTTTTACGTGATTTTACATGTTTTTGCATATACCAAACAACCCCATAATGTTCAACTTATATCATAGTTTTGCAAAGCCTCCACTCAAATCCTTGTTTTGTTGGGTTAACTAGTGGAAGACATGGTTAAAAGAACCAACAAATATCACAGGTCACAAATTTAATTGGAAACTTTGTAGGCCTCACATTGTCGGGGCTCAATTGCCAAATCTAAGTTGTGATAAAAAGCCTCCATATTTAATCTTGATTTTTTATTTAAAATTGTGTACTATATTTATACTATATATTTTTCAAAATCTTTACTGATTATATATTTACTCTCAAGATATACTGCTTGTATGAGATAAAAGTCCCTAACGAAATTTATTTTTTATGGATATTTATATATACCCTGAGAACTCTTATTATATTCAAGCGCATTCATAATCTCACACAACGTAGAGAAATTTTTAATAATACCCTAAATAGAGGGAAAAACTGTAAATACTTCTCCCAAAGGGAGGCAATAAAAAAACTCTCACACTACTTAAATGGAAAGGAGAAAGTAGAATTCATGACTAGTCAATAATGAGTTAGCATGGGTTACCACTAGAGTATACCCTTGGTGGCCTAATCAAATTTATTTTTGATATCATTAAAAACAAGGTTTATTAAACATGATAAATGATTTAATTTAAAAATATATCTAAAAATCAAAGATATGGAGTCTTTCGTGCTTATGTACGTATTGAATCATTATCTACAAATATAACCATGTTACAAATATTTTGTAGTGTATGCTAGATTATAAGGAAATTATTTATTGGATTGCAAATACTAGGTGACTCATATGTTTTAGAAACAAAACTGTCCTTAAATGACCATTTTGATGTAAATAATAAAGTTGAATGTGCTTACGATAAAGGTATTTTTTTGCTAATATATAGCGATCCTTCGGTGCAAATAATTGATCTGGAGAATTATATGATTCTACAATAAATGTTATTGTAAGGCAATTACCGACCTGATGTAACGGATAAAAGAAAGAAAAGATGGGAATCGAAGGAAAGTCACCAGCTTTTCTAAGTGGAAAAATTGAGAAAAAATCGGCCGTATATATCTAAGACAGCTAGGTTGTGGTCCACACTAGCTAGGGTGTGCATGGGAAATGGCGGGGCGGGGCGGGGCTTGAAGTGTGGACAAAATGCCATGCTTGGGTGGGCCACCATCTGTTCCTATTTGAGAGAACATAACCAATGGGGGGCATACCAGGTTGCTCCTCCAGAGGCCACAGCAGCACTTGAAAATACCTTTGTGCCCCTCCCTGAACACCACGCTGTACTCTGGCTCCTGACCGGTGCTGCAGGTGGTCTTATGTTCCCTTGTATGTACCAATGTTGTCAGAACAAAACCGTTGATTGAACCGGTAAAGAAACTGGTCTGGTTCGAACCGGTGCCGTCAGCATGACGTACTTATGATGTCATAAATATTAAATTATTTTTAATTTTTAAATAAATATATTGATAAAATTATATCTTCCTAATTCTAAATAGATATGTTAGATTTTAAAAAAACACAATATAAGCATAAAACATGTAGGAGGGATGGGGGCAGGTTGCAGAAGAACACGGGTAAGCCACAGCAATCACACATACATATATATTATTCGTGCTTTATGATAATTCTAAAAATCTATTAAATTCACACTTTTTGATTATAAAAATGTTAATTGAATACAGATTTTATGTGAAATTTCATAAAAATTACATTTTTCATAAAATCTTTAATTTTACTATAAAACGGGTCATTTTGCAACTTTTTTTTGAAAATTTAAAA
>JAXCLR010000063.1:60396167-60410286 GCA_035584095.1 Annona squamosa | reverse complement strand
AAATTAAATTAAAGGACAAAGTGAATTAAACTAAGATAATATATGATATTATTTATCAAAGAATTAATATTTAAATTCGGATTTAAAATTTTAAATGCATTACAGGAACACCAAATGACCATGCAACACCAGAGCACCATTTCTGGTACTCCATCACCCCCAAATCCAGCAGCTGACCATCTGCAATCACATTCAAAGCCCAAATCCAAATAACCGAACCCATTACGTTCAAAAAACACCATCTCTGTTTCCATCTCCCATCTCTATCTCCATCCCAATCCGTTTCATGCTCCGTCGTCATCGATCATATATATAAAGTGATAATAGCTACAGCAGCTTCTCCCGCCTCCGCTCGGATCAGGTTAGCTTCATCGCACCTCCCCAGAACTGTCTCCTTCACGGTCGGGAATCGCCGCATTCCAATTACCGATTCTGCTTTCCTCGGCGCCTTGGCAGCACAGCTCCGATTGGCGGTCGCTCACCTTCGTGCTCAGGTCCGGAGCTCTGCCCTATCATCGAAAGCTTTGGGTTGTGAATTTCTACCGTTTGTGCAGAAGACAGTGGATTGTCGAACCGCCAATTGCCGATTGTTGAACCTGTCATCCCGTCATTTTACTTACAGGCTTTCGCCGAACTGCCAATGGCCATTGCTGAATGCCGAATCCCTTTTTCTTTTAATCATTTTATTCGCCGAATGCCGAACCGATTGCATACGGTCGAACCGTGACATCCGGTTCAACCGTCGGTTTAATGGTTCGTGCGGTTTAATATAATTAAACCGAACTGTAGGTAAACGAACCGGACATAAGACCGGTTCTCGGTCGAACCGGTCGAGCTGGCCAGTCCGGTCCGATTCTGACAACACTGGTATGTACAAGCTTCATGTAAGGCTCACATGGTAGCCATTCCGCGTCTTTGAAACCGTCTTCTACCCACTATCTCATACACATTACCCTTTGGTTCATGTTGGATGTATACCCTTTGGTTCATGTTGGATGTATACTTTTAAAGAGGAGGGTCCAATCAGTTTTTCTCACGTGGTTGTGTTAATGGATTATGAAGTCAATATCAAATCAAATAGATGCAATTTTTTAGAAATGAGGATAATTAATTAATGATATATCTATATATAGTAGCATATTGTGGAAAGCTAAATATTACATTATTACAAAAATCATAAGAAAAACCCAAGGTAGAAAAGAAATTTTAAAATGTAAGATATGCTTTGTATTGTATAAAAGAATAATCGAATATATATGATAATATCTCAAGGGGTTTATAGAAATAATATATTAATACAAGCTATAACAAATGAAAATAAAATAGGTATATTTTTTTACAGAAAATCTAGATAATATTAAGATTATCATAAACAATAACAATTAGTTAAATATTACATTAAATAAAAGAGGGGAATAAATAGTTTAATATTGTATTAAATAAAAGAAGGAGAAAAGGCTTGTTTACCTTTTTCTCCTCGAATATATAAAAGCATGAACTATTCATATGGATGGATAGGATATATTTCAAATGTAGATTGGTTGTGGCATGAGTCATAATTGATGTTGGATGAGCCCTAAGATGAGTCTTGATCTTTTGAAGCCGGCCCAAAAACATATTTTTTTAATTTTTTTATTTTTTTCATGGGTAAGTAAATCTATGTGTATTAAATCTATAAACCGAATTTTATCATTTTTAGATTTTTTAAGTTTTTTTATTTTTAAACACAGTGGCATTTTTGTAATTTTTTGAGATTTTTGTATCTCAAAAAATTACAAAAATACCACTGTGTTTAAAAATAAAAAAAATACTTAAAAAATTCAAAAATGGTAAAACTTTGTTTATAGATTTAATACATCTAAATTTACTTACCCATGAAAAAAAATCAAAAAAAAAATTAAAAAATAGGTTTTTGGGCCAGCTTCCAAAGATCACTTGCCCCTAAGATAAGGTTTTTGAATTGAAGAAGGGAATTTTATCAGTCCAATCAGATCCACGAGAGTCAAAGATAAGGGAAGATGAGTGCTGTTAAGTCAACAAACGAAGGGAAAAAAAAAAAACCCAATCCCTGTAGAAAAGCCAATCTCGAAAAGTGTGGAAGATTATGTTTGGATTTGCTAAGAGACTGGGTTTTTTCCACGAATAATTTCCCCATGTTCTCCGAGGATTTGGTAGTTACGCTAGTAAGAGAAATGAAAATCGTACTAACCGGCTGTAAGTAAGATCCAAAGCACCCATGCACCACAGTAAAAGAAATGAAAGGATGAAAAACCCCGGCTTGGATCTTTCATATATCTTTATATTGACAACACCACTATCACTTGATTGGAAGTGATCATTAGCATACTGCCTAGCTTTCTTTCGGCTCGGATGATCCAACCCCAGTGAAACATCAAGCAACCAGAGTAACCTTATCCATATAAACCATGCCAAATAATTTTATCATTATTCATTCAAATTAACTATATATATTTCACCCTAGTGATCTTTTCTGAACATTCCCTTTAGAGTGTATTTGGTAAATCGCAAATATCATGGAGTAGAAGGGAATAAATATTTCAGTCATATTCTCATATCTTTTCATATAATTATACTATCTATTTTTACTTTATTGCTACTTTACTCTTATCATATTCATTTCATTCCAGTCCTCCATTTACGTAAGAGAAGATTTCAACAAAAAATCAAAAAGGCATAAAGAAGTTTTTTATGATTGTCTTTATCGAGTGTGAAACTTAATTATTCATAATAACTATACCTTTTTACACTGTTATCTTAATTTTTTAAAAAAAAATATCTCTCTTTATTCTCCTATGAGCAACTGGCACCACTAACTATATATACATAGGGATAGATTTTTAGTGTTCAAGTAACTGTGCACCACATATGGGCCCCTTGATCATGAATCAAAGTTTAACTCATCAAGGAAATCAAATTTCATGTAAATCAAAGTTCTATTTTAGCTTCTCAACATCAAAAGAATACGTACATTGGCCTCATTAATAAAGTGGATTGAGTCAATGTAATAAAATTATTTTATTTATTCTCATCAAAAAATATTTTATTTATGTATCAATATGAAAATTGTATATTCAATATCTAAACTATTTAAAATATTATTTATATGTAGATTAATGAGGCTATAAATTATTATTACATAATAATATAGTTGTAAATAAATCTATTTTTTTTAATTTACATGTAGTTGCACATAATTTTGGCAAGTACTTCTAATTAGAAATTTGTTTAAATTTTCATTAAAAAATCTGATTGAAATGATTTTTGATGTTAATAAAACTAATATTTTTAAATTAAAATAATCAGTTGAATTTAGAGATGATCATCTATATAGGCCTCATTTACAGCTAACTACATCTTAACAATTGACTTCATATTAGCATATAATACACCGGAGCTGTTTCCGTAAAATCCTCTTCTATGTAGTCTTCTCCATTTTTAATTTCTTGATGATCAATGAAAATTCACTACATCTTTGTTAATCGATTGAATTTAGAGATAATCATCTATATATGCCCCATTTGCAGCCAACTGTATCTTAACAATTGACTTAACAATAATATATTGGAGTTATTTCTACGAAACCATCTTGTATGTAACCTTCTCTATTTTTAATTTCTTGATGATTAATGAAAATTTACTTCATTTGTCATATTTAGCATTATTACTATTACCATAGAAATCATTTTATTTATTTAAGATCATTGCATATAAGCCTCATTTATAAATGTACAAAATCAATATAATAAAATAATTTAATACTAAATGTCAATTTTTAAGTAGTATTTTCGACATCTAAACCGTCTAAAATATTATTACTAAGTGGATAAATGATCTTTTAAAATATTATTACATTCTAATACATATTAATTTTTAATTTACACAAAAATGTACCTATTTTTTAGTAAATGTGGCTTATACACATTTTAAATTTGGATAAAACTTATTCTTCTAGTTAACATATTAATATATTAATCATCAACATTTAAAAAATGAAGGGGTTACATGAAATCACTTCTATATAATCCGCTTACATAGAATCATGCCTCATCATACACATATTGACACATATTGACATTATAATTTTTTATATCATATATTGTAGCTTATATATTCACATCAAAACAAAACAAAAAAAAAAGTTATTCATTTGGAGATTTTGACACATGCTTTGTGCATCATTAATAACCCCACTTGAAAATTTTAGTTTCAATCTGAGTTGAAAGTAGAATAAAAAGTTAGGTAGGGTTCGATTTCATGCGAACATGACTTAAAAGAACTTAAACTAATTACCAATCTAAATTGAGGTTTAATTATATAGTTATTATATATATTTCCTAATATATTATTGTATAAACTACCGTATAGAGAATTGATTTAGTGCATACAGTTACAAGGTGTGGTTCATTGTATATCTATATATCTAAAAAGATGGCAAAATTAATATGGTATAATAGTTTAATTTAAATAATAAATTTCAAAGTTGTATTGTACTATATAAATTGTCTAAGACATAATTCTTAAGTGGACTAATAATTATTTAAAATATTAATAAATTAAATATATGAGAGCCTTATTTTATGATTGACTGCATCATAACTATGATACAATCGCCAAGAGGCTATAGTAACCATCGATCCTGCAAGTGGGAGGTTATGGGTTCAACGCTTGTTGCTAGTAGGTATAGTAACTGACCTTTTTATAGTTCAATCTTGGTAATGGGGGTTTTATCATTTTCCCTCGTAGTTGGGGTTTTCATAATTTTCTCCCATAGTGGGGGGTTTAACAAAATTTTCCTCTTCAGTATGAGGGTAAGCATGTGCTTCATTGTAATATTTGGATGGCGTGATGTATAAATATATCATAAAAAAAAACTATGGTGCAATCTAGCTGTATTGGATCACATTTTCTTTATGTATTCACATATATGTTTAAGATATACTCTTTATGTGTTTTTAATCTTTTTTAAAGCTTAATGTAATAAAATAAAAAACATTTATACCTGCTTAGAACTTGACCCGAATTGCACCCCCATTCATTGTATCCTACATTCACGAACAGCTCCGGAATATGATATGATACAGCTGCATGATTTAGCAAAGGAATTTAGTGGCGTCCTAATCAATTCCTCTGTGTTACTTTGCCAAGAAAATCCACGTCCATATCCGCCATGCAATCTATAAAAGCACATCACATGTACGCATCCTCGGTGTTGGATCCTTGATCGAAACGATCCAAACGCGCATCATGAGCTGCTCTCGATCGAAAATATAATACGTTTCTGCATGGACCATCCGCAAACAACAATATCACCGTGGCCATCTACCAACACGTGACATCGACATGACCTCATCTTTTTCTCTCGTTCAAAAAGAAAAAGGAAATTCGCACGCATGCGCGCGAGTCCCATGTGCCGACACCAAATCACTCTGGCTGTCCACATGGAGGATATCTGTTGCAGAAAACGATAATTTGAGCCGTCCATCTGTCTTTCGTTCCATCAACCGGCATTTAATTTAGAAGGAAAGCAATGGTCAAAACAATAATCTGGGCATTTAAGTTTTATTTCCGAAGGCAATCACAGCCTTGAAATTGGACGATTTTCGCGTAAAATAAATTGTTCTACTTTCCAAAAGACAGGACGTCTCAGATCACTGGCTCGTGCGCTATGTTGATGCGTATGGGGCTTCTTCTTGATGAATAGCGAGCCTACTAGTACGTGCTGGCAGAGCATTCTCGTAATGCCCATTTGACAATTTTCACGTACAGAAACAAAACGGAAACCGCGTAATCTCCTTTTCGTGGACGCGGAATCCCAGTAGGCCATGCATGTGCCGCTCACGATCGTTTTCTGACCGACACTGACCCCTTCGCCCTACGCGTGGCATTCAAGTTCTTCTAGCCCACTGTCCAAACCACGGGCCATGAAAAAGAGCATTCAATCGCTAAAATCATGCTTATGATAGGACCTCAAGCGGATAATTTTGCAAGGAATAATTTAAGTTGTAAGCTGAATGAAGATAAGATGGATAAATTTTCTAAGAGAAAAGACAGCCAGGCATTAGCGGTTTCAAAGAGAATTTTTTTATAACTACTGTAATTTACTTTTTCCATTGTTATTTCTGTTTTCAATCTTGGTAATCTATATATTTTAACTTATTTGTTCTTTTTTTCCCAACCGAACATCACTTAAACATCTGCAAACATTTTTTTTTTCACAACCGAACATCACTTAAACGTATTATATAAATGGCTAGTGCAATATAAATTTAACCTTAACATTATAAGAAGTGGAAACTATGCCACCAACTACCAAGAATCGCTTATTTCATAAGACATTCGATGTATATATAAGTCTAATAATGTCGATTGCTCAAAAAAAAAAGGAAGAAGATAATAATGTTGAATAAAAACCTAATGACAACGAAAATTACTATTATCGTGAAAGTAATAGAACCGCAAACATCCTGTCAAACAAACAAGATGGAAATAAATCTTGCTTCCCATGTTTCCACGTGTACAAACAGGCCCTAAAAGTCCCGATCACATCCGACATTACCCCTCATTCAAAATTGAAAGATATGACCCCTCCACTTTTAATTTTCCTTCACCCTTCGTATATAGAGCAGTGCATTCCAAGGGATGTATTCCTATTAACCGTGTAGCTGACTAGCTGCACGCCAGCAGCGGAAAGGTTGGAGCTGACCCGTTGCATTTTTTCCCGAGCTAAATGTCTCTGATCTCACTCCCAGGACATGCATCATCCAATTCGCACCTTCATACGCGTATTCGTTAATGCGTGGCACGAGCATGCATATGCACTGCTGACTGCTACAAAGCCGCGAGAAACTTCAACTTTGGTTTCTTGCTACAAAAGCTTGCATTCAGTCAACTTCGCCTCACGCTCGCGATTTTCTTTGTTCATGGTAATAGCATTTTAGTTCGTATTAGCAACGTATATAGTGCCTGAGAGAGACATTCATCATACAATAATAATGAAATTTATGTAAAATTATTTAAAAAAGAGAAAATTGCATGTTAGAATTAACTAGAAAGGTAAACTCTCTTAAAATATAATTAAAAAGGAAAATGGTATATCCGGATGGAGGAGTACATTATCGATCTTTCATTGACGTGGCATTAGAAATACTTATAATAGTCACCTGCATGCATAACAATAACTGCTTATCTTTTATATATTTTTTCGTATAAAGCGCGTTCTATATATTTAAACACACTTTTTATCAAATGTTTCTTATGCAAACGTCTAATGTACTTGAAAAAATGCATCGGATGTCTTCATTCATGAGATCACTGCCCATCACATATTTAAAGCTTTGGAGGTGATTAACTCACATAGGCTTGTTACATGTCACGTGGTCGGTGAGTAGTGCTACTAATGAAATAAGATTTAATAATAACCGTTTTCTATTCTTTTGATCACTAATCAATAATTTTCTCGATTATCATGACGACTTTTTATGAGTTTGCAAAAAATACGGATTTAGCTATCTGTTTACATCACGATAAAAAATATATATATATCGGTTTAAAAAATTCCTTGCGTAATATTAGGCGGTCAACGCAACGGAGAAGGAAAACTCGCTTGTTGGAAAGTGAGACCCATGCTCCATCACCACCATATCATGCGGCTACAAGACCGTGAGGCTTGGATAAAACCGCTGTACACAACAGGGTCGGTGGGAGGTGACCCAAGCAACCGACGCAACGTCCCTAACATTCTCACCCGCCGACCGCCGCCAATCTCGCAGCCCCGTGCCTCCCACAAGGCCACAAGTCACAACTACTCCTAGGCAAAGGCATAAACCACACAGGCACGAAAAACAGCAACGATCTCAACTTTTTAGTTTTTTTATTTAAAAAAAAAAAAAAAAAAAAAAACCAACCAACGGTGTCCCCGGCCTATCGAGGACCACGTTATTCCATTTCTTTAGTCTCAGTCTCTATGATCTCGTTGGTGGAACGTGGTCGGGCCCAACTGGATTTGGGTGACCTGGGTCACTTTTCAATCCCCACAGCTACATTGCTGGTAGCCCATGGTATCATGGGATTTTTGTATACTGGCTGAACACGGATTAAAGCAGTAAGATATGATAATAATTAATAGACCTTTTTGACCGACGAAGGGCTTGCCTTAGCTGTATTTAATAAACTACACATGCCTGTGTGGAAAACTTCAACTGAAGATTGGAGTAATTAATTAATCAAAGAGAAAAAAGAGTCTTTAAACAAAGATTATATCACTACGAGTCCACATGGATCGAGTGCACTTTCTACACTATTTTTTAAAAGAGATGATACAATACACTTAGCTTCAATGTGCTCGGGTTAAAAATCTATTTTTTATTTTTTAAAATTTTTTTATATAACTGTTAATCTATGTATATTTAATACACATGTTAATTTTTATCATTTTTAGATACTTTTAGATATTTTCTGATTTCTTAAAATCAGTAACATTTTTGTAAATTATAAAAATGTCACTAATTTTAAAAATAAGAAAAATTTAAAAGTATTCAAAAATGGTAAAAATTAATATACATGTTAAATATATTTAGACTAAAAGTATATAAAAAAAATTCACCCGAGTGCACCGACGAAAAGAACAATTAATGAAAAAACCCACGTATCAAAGCGGGGTTGGCGTTCACACCCGGAACGCTTGCTTGCTTCAACGGTTGGCATCATGGTCGTCCCCATTGGAAGACAACGATAATCGAAAAACCCAATTCCTGAGTGAGAGCTTTTTGGAGACGCTCATCGGCCTCGCTGCTTTCCGGTCTGAGGAGGATTCCACGAATGCCTTGAGCCGTTGCATCGAGAGGTTGAGTGTTTCTTGAGTCATGTTAGCAAAACACATGCGGAACCAGCCCGGCTCGTTGCAGTGACAGGATGAGCCTGGCGAGATGTTGAGCCCCACCTCAAACAGAATCTTCTTCCACAGCTTCATCTCTCCCTTGAACGTTTTGGACTTCAGGAGGTGCCTCATGTCCACCCAGCAGAAAAGACCAGCATTGCTCGTCAGGGCGCCAATGCCGGCGTCCTGAAGGCCGGCCACGAGCATGTCGTGACGCTCCTTGAGCCTCCTGTGATTCTCCGCAATGTATTTGCTCGTGAATTTCTTGTCTGAAAGCATCACCGACAGCAGGTATTGAGTTTGCGAAGAGACGAGGCCAAAGCTCGACATCTTGGTTGCAGTTGCAACTACCACACTGTTGTTGGAATATAATGCTCCCACACGAAACCCAGGGAGACCCAAATCCTTGGAGAGGCTGTAGACGATGTGCACACGATCACGGAGCTTCTCGAAGTCCTTGGACTCTGCTAGAGCCTCAGCTATGCTGATGAAGTTTGGGGAGGCGAACACAGTTCCGGAGTAGATCTCATCGCTTATCAGATGGATTCCTTTGGCTGCGATGAACCGAAGCAGCAGGTGGAGCTCTGGCCGGGAGGCCGTAGTGCCAAGTGGGTTGGAGGGGTTGGTGATCAAAACGCCCTTCACTCTCAGTTTGCGCTTCTGGGCACATCGATAAGCTTCTTCCAAAGCGCTTTCGGTGATTTGGTATCCGTTGGAGCTTGAGCAGTGGATTGGGATGATCTCGACTCCAGTCCTCCATTTTAGATCTCTGTCAAACCTGAAATGATGAAAGAGCCAATTAAACCTCCAAGTCCACGTGTGGCTGAAAGCATACATTATAATGATAAAATTAAAACAAGCAAGATAGAACAATAAAATACCTACCCTGGATAGTATGGTGTTGGCAGAAGGAAGGCGTCGCCGGGCTCGGCAAGGCAGAACATGAGAGTCTCGTTTGCTGAAGTTGCACCGGCAGTGAGAACCAGGTTCTTTGGATCGAAATTCACTTTGTTTCCTCTTATTTCCGACATGAACAGAGCTAATGCCTGCAAAAGGAGATGCGAGCCAAGTTAAGTGAGCTACCCAGAATAAAACGCGTCAAGCGTTTAGAATCGCAAGCAGGTTCTCGCTACTTACATTCTTGAAGCATGGCATGCCATGGTAGTCTTGGAACAAGGCAAGCTCCCGGAAAACTGACATATCTTCTTTCTTCAATCCGAGGGCGTCGGGGTTCTCAGCCAACCACGATTCCACGCGATCAAAACACAGCTGTAAGACAAAACACCAACAGAACATACGCATGTCAACGTCTATATAGATGTGAGAAGGGTTATAAAATTTTTTGGTGATTTTCTTGTTTTTCTCGAAGTTGGTATTTATTACAGAAGTGGGTGGTACATATTGCCGGGCATGCTGACCTGATTCTCAGCAAGACCCATCTGTATGATTCCATCAGGATTAGCGATTTCATCATAAGGATTCTTCTCGTACTCCTGCCATCCCAGAAAGTAGGAGGAGTCTTGCCCGTGGGAGTTGCATGTAGCTTTACGAGAGAGAAGCTGATCCTTCCTCATGCTTGCTGGCTTGTGTAGTGGGAGAAGGGAGAAAGGAATGCAAAGGGGTGGATGGAGAAGAGGAGGAGGTTTCGAAGAACGATTGTATTGAGGAGCAAAAGGAGGCTTGTAGAAGGTTTGTGTTGAAGCAATGGATGTTTGCATTCGAAGAAGTGGACCTTCATATATAGGGGTTTTGGCAATTAAGAAACGACGCAACCTTTTTGACGGGGATTCGTGTGAAAGCCAAACAACAACGGGTAGGAACGGATTCCTACTCGCGAGTGGGACCCACTTTCGTCAGATGCTCAGCAAACATAGCACGTGATGGTATTAAATGAACGGACGGATCAAGGTTAAATCCTGTAGGATCAGCATGTGGGCCCTCACTGGCTCAGACAGGAGCATGACACGTGCTTGGGGACCGGCCGCAGAAGAGCGGACGTGATGTCGCATGCGCCGTCTGAGATTGCGAGTAAGGGCATGGCATTGCTACTCGCGTAGCGCCGAAAATACCGGGAATTGCGAGCTCTACGCGTTCATGCTTATTCTACACACGCAGGAAAGAAAATTCTTAACAAGCAGCGCCTACTAAACATCTTATTGTTAATAAACCGTAACAAAAATATAAATATCCGTAATAATAAATTAATCTCATTAGCTGTAACATAAATTAATAATAAACTGTAACAAAAATATAAATAAGGAAATGAAATTGCTCATTCCTTGGCCAAAGTGATTTTAACTTCTTCTGTGATTCAGTTAGCTGTTGGGGCAACCCCCTCAGGTTATTTGTGACAAAATTTGTACAGACTTTTTTTTTGTTATGAAAAGCGCGGATTACTCTATCCTTAATCCCAACAACGCTGTTGGGGAATAGGAATAGAGTGACTCCTCCTTTTATCAAAAAATAAAATAAAAATTAATTTCACATGTATATATATATATATATTCTCAAATATTAATATCATAATTTTAGAATAAAAGTAGAAACGGTCAAGGTGATTGTATTATTAGGCTCTCATTTACATTAGATTCCATGTCATAATTCTAAATAAATTTATTATAGACATGTTTAGAAAGTGATAAAGTTTTTAAATGAAAAGTTTTAAATGTAAAAGTTTTTAAAATATATAAAATAATGTAATATAATATGGATAATGATAGAAAGTAAAGAAAACGAAATTAAAAAAATATGTTATATAGTTGTATAAAAATGATAAAAAATAAAATATCAATATAGAAATATGTGAAAAATAATTAAAAAATATTGTAGCCACAGAAATTGAAAAGTTCTAATTTGATCAGTTTTACGGCTATCCAAATGCACCTTATAATTATTTTTTGGAGGAATATATATTTGATAAACGGTCGAGATAGAGAATAATGGTTGTATTAAGGCCAGCGGGATGTTTGCGCGTAGGGAGGGGCCAACGTAGGCGAGGAACAGAGGGAGTCAGTAGGAAAAGAGAAATGATTAAAAATGCAGCTTTTGTGGGGACAGACTCTGCCGACAGCAAATCAGACGAGGGTGTGGCGCTGACCCACAGAGAGGCATGCAACCCGGGCCCATTGTGTTCCCTGGTCCGTCGCCGCCCCGGCCCATACTCTTTCCACGTTGTCGGCCCGTACTTTCGTTTTCTCACCAATTTCTCGCCAGTCTCAAATCAGACCATTTTCTTGCCGGTAAAAAAAAAAAAAAAAGATTTTTGTAAATATGTCTGCGAGGCATTACTAACATTGCATCCATTTTCCTAAGTTTTCTAAACTTGCGAATATGTCCACAAAATTTGCATAAAATTGAAACTGTATCTCTTCCGTTAGGATGCCGTTAGATTTTTATGCCAAAAGATGATAATACCATTTAACCTAAATGATAAACTTGCAATTTTTTCAAATATTATAGATATATTTGCTATTTCATTCTTTTATATATTTTTGCACATATTATTATTTTAGATTTTTTTGCAAAAATACTTACAATATTTTCAAAAATTAGAAGTATGTAATTTAGGTTAAGGGCATTATTGTTATTTTACATAAAAATCTAACGACGTTATAACGGAAGGGACATTGTTGCAATTTTATATAAATTTTATGAGTATATTTGCAAATTCGACAAACTTAAAGCCGCGGATACAATATTAGTTAAACCTTATAGGATATTTGCAAAAATCCCAAAAAAAATCATTGTTATGTGATTGCTAATAGAAAATTGAAATTTGATACAATTTACGCACAAAGCTGACCCACCACGCACTTGTCCAATCCAAAACTACGAGAGTCGCTTGTTATCATTGTCTTCATTCATCAAAAGTTTTTTTTTTTTTTTCTTCTGTCTAACTGAAGTACGATCTACATGTATATATTGGTATTTCTCATATTTCACCATTCCTTCTGATCAATTATTGCAGATGTTTTTTGAAAAAATAACCATTCGCCACTTAAAATACTCTTGTATATAATAAGTCAAAGAATATATCCCGAAGTAGCAATCAAAAATCAGCACGTCTTATGTACTTTCGATCACGTATCTCACGAAAAGAATTCCTCGTAGACTGACATAAGATCTCTTGGCTCCACTAATAAGATCTTTTGACCCCGCTAGCAAAAAAAAATTCCACTACTTTTGAATTTCTGTTATTTATTAAATTTTACAGAGTTGAATATTAGAGTGAATTGTCAAATGAGAATCAGCTGTATTTAGTTAAAAGCCGTGAAAATCCTCTCGTTTTGTTTTCTATGGACATGTTTACATACTTCTCACTATTATACAGAAGTCATAAGACATTTTTACAAATTTTGGACACACATTACTATAAATGAAAAACCTCACGTTTGGACTTTCGAAAAGGGCAAGAAATTTCTATAAACGTGATTTGACGAGCCACGTCAATATTATCTGACATCTGTGATAGCTTAATTTCCTGTCACCATTGGGCAGTCGCGATTGATGCATATGCGGACATATACTATGCATTGAGTTTGAGTCGTAAACAACAACAAATACAGTCCTAGCAGCAAGACCACGTGGCAAGCATGTGGGACGGATCAGGTACGATGGACCACCTGATGGATGTGTCCTCGGCAGAAATCATAAGAGTATCACGTGAAAATTCTGATCACCGTCTGCCTTTGCTTTCATCTCCTCTAGTCAGCGGGAGCCTACAATCCCGGAATACCAGCTAACTTGCTCGAGTATGGGATTGACCCAAATACATTCGGAGCACGTGTATCCCATGCATGCAAATACTCTCGGTGTCTGTCGTTTAAGGGTGTGTTTGGTAATAAATAAAACTTTTGATGAAAAATTTTAAAGAGTAAAAGTTGTCAAATGGTATAATACTATAGGGATAATGATGAGTAGTAAAAAGAATAAAGTTAAAATAGATAGGTTAATTGTGTAAAAATGATTGAAAAGTATGGTAGTTGTATAGAAAAATGTGAAAAAATGATTAAAAAGTACAATAGCTATGGAGAGCAATGTTGTCATAACCGAACTGGTGATTGAACCGGAAAATGAACTTGTCTGGTTCGAACCGGTGACGTCAGCATGACATATTTATGATGTCATAAATATTAAACTAATTTTAAATTTTAAATTTTAAATAAATATATTGATAAAATTATATTTTTATAAATCCTAAATATATATGTTAAATCATGTCCC
>JAXCLR010000063.1:60350539-60394987 GCA_035584095.1 Annona squamosa | reverse complement strand
GTTTCAAAATTATTTAAAGGTTTGCATAGTTTTGAAATATAATTAATATTTAGATTTAGGAGTTATATATATATATATATAATTTTACCAATATGTTAATTAAAAATAATTAAATATTTATAACATCATAAATATGTCATGCTGGTGTCACCGGTTCAAACCGGTTTGACCCAGACCAGTTACTTTACAGGTTCGATTACAGGTTCGATTTTGATAACATTGGTAAATAGAAGGTTAACAAAGAAGGCTAAACATTCTCCTTCGGTTCAACTACAACTCATGCATCTCTATGAGGAAATTACATAACTTTTTTTCTTTGAACCGTTCAAACGTTGAAAGAAAAAAAGAAGAAGTCCAAACATGTCAGAACCGAAAGCCGATGTACGTGAATATCCATAAAAATGTTTGAGTGTGGCGACAGCAGCTTAAATATCACGATATTTTACTTCATAATTATATCGCGGTAAGCAAACTTACCAATTTGCTTGAAACGAAATTAGAAATTGAAGAAAGATAACATGACCAAATAAAGCTTTAAGTCAATAAAAATAAAATACACAAAACATTTTAATAAAAATATTACGGTAATCAAGAATATATTAACAAAATATATAAATGTTACATTAATAAAAAAGATTAATAACATAAGAAACAAAAAATATCAATTTCTTTACCGTCTTATAATTGACTCCTGATTCAACGTTGTGATCGCCGGACTCCAAAAAAAAAAAAAAAAATTTATGAAGGTATGGGTTAGTTCATGCCCTAAATTTAGCTTTCCACGTACTAGTGATTCGATAGATATAGCTTTCCGCGTACTAGTGATTCGATATATAGAAAGAGAGAGAAATATTCACGTGCAGCACGGCTGAAATGAGCCCTACGAGATGATCAAATTATAATATATTTCTCCCATTATATTTAGAATAATATATTTTATTACCATACCAATTTTCATTCCAATCGGATATGTGTATGAACCACATCTTAAAATTATACAAATTCAACGTAATAAAATAGTTTAATGTAAACAACAACTTTAAAATGGTTTTTTCAACATATAAACTATTTGCTATAAAATTTATATATGGATAAATGATTGTATAAAGTTTTATTGCATTTTAATATGTTTTGGGCCTATTTTGGGACAAATGTACCGCTGTTCCGATGCAGTTGCGTTGTACCTACATATATATATATATATGAGAACCATTCACATGCATACGGACTAGTCCACTGAAAAATAGGCCCTACACATATTAAAATTTAATGAAACTTTATATAACTATTTATCCATATAGAAATCATACTTTAAATAGTTTAGATGTTGAAAATACCACTTTAAACTTGATAGTTACATTAAATTATTTTATTATGTTGATTTTATACTATTTTAAGATGAGATATATACACACGTTGGATTTTGGCGAAAATTGGTATGCTAATAAAGTAAATAATTTTAAATATAATTGGTGGAGTAGATTTCTCATTCATGATTAAATGCGCCTCACAGTGCACAGACTGCACTGTAATTACGGTGATGAACTTGATTAATTTCCTATAAATATAATGTTCATGCGTCTTGTATTAAGATGTAGACAGTGTTTTATAACCGCCAAAAATATCATGGCCATTAGAGACCGCGTGTTTGGATGGATTGTCATCACTTTCGATCATTCCCGTCCATTTTTGTCATGATTTCTCCGTGGAAATAGTCTTCTGCGCCGTGGTTTTAGCTGCCTGATTTCATCCACTTTACTTAGAAAGTAAACCCCAACACCAAACCAACTAATTCAACGGTCATCGCCTTTTCCTTGGTAAGAAAAGGAGAAAGTCCCGGACGTGATTTGATGCACCTGTACGTGCCCCGTTCAGTGCACTTAGACTTGGTGTACATTTAACCTAATTTTTTTAATTTTTTTAATTTTTTTTATAAAAGTGTTAATCTAAGTATATTTAATATGTATATTAATTTTTACCATTTTTGAAGATTTTTAGATTTCCAAATATGCCTTAAACATTCTAGTGTGGAAATTTTTTAATATAAACAAACACACTTAAAATAAATTTGAAAGTAGCATACAGCTGATCTATATCCTTATTTGTATGGGCCGTGATAAATTGTTGACGTATGCAAAAAAAAAAAAAAAAAATTTAAGTTAGGATCAGAAAAAATAAGTTAGTTTCATTAATAAAATTACTTGTCGCCATATTCGAAAATGAGTACTTACACTTTTTCTTACAATTATCAAGTTTGATTTTATTAGTTGGAATTCCCGTTAAATAATATTAAAAATATGCAAAGTTGTAAACCAAATTATTATGTGAATATGTGTCATATTTTTATATTGATAGATGTGAAGATCAACGAAAGGCAGCATACACACGCGTGGAACTGGCAAATTTCGGACCTTCCATGGGGCAAGGTTGCTGATGAGACGTGAGAGTGGAGCATAGGCTTTTTTTCATGGAAGCATTGGCTTTTGATATATATTTATCGCCAACTCAATTTGTATTTGTATTTCATTTAAGCATTGAGACATTTTTATAATTTTCTAAAAGAAACAATAAACTCTCATCAATTAAACTATCATCAAAAGGAAAAAGTAAAATTTTCACAAAATATAGAAAAAATAAACGCTCGAACGCACATACTAAGAATCGAACACCTAACTTCATTGGAATGGTCATAGGTATTGCTACCAGGATAGACTTCTAGTGTCGGAGCACTAGCTTTTAGAATTCGGTTTTTGTGGCAATAAAATTTGTGTGAAGGTCATTGTTTCCTTTTTACATTGAAAGCAGAAAATGGTACAATCGTGATTGTATTATATTTTAGTGCATTAACGAATTTTGCAAGGTTAGCACTGAGAATATACTTCATCCGCATCATATGATACTTCTGTATAATACGTACATTGACGATCTACTCCATTTAAATGATATATATCTCCTTTACAGTACATTACGCTTAGGGTAAAAAGTACTAATGTGTAGTTTTGTAAATACAATGTTTATTACATTATATTAAAATAATAACAAGATTTTATGTCAAGATTGATTCTATTAAAAACAGATTGTGGATTTTAGAGATCTATTTATAAGTAATACTCTCATTAACTATAACATTTATGAGTAATTTTTTAAAATTATTCTCGTTTATCTATGAAATGCCATTAGATGAAATTCAATGTTCAAGATTTCCGTTCTTTTATTGGGTACATAAATTAATTTTTCTCTCTTGATGTTACAGTCAAGTTCACAGTAGCCATATAAGCTTCCACCATATTTTCTTGAGGACTCAATGCTCCACCAGATTCTGTTAGAGACACTGTGCTCCACCATGCCAATGTTCAAATTCGAACCAAGGACGGCAGATATACGCATCTGCGTCCCCACCCAACCGCGGTTCCGTTCTATGGATTTCTAACTAGCACACATTACAGTCAAAACTCCCTTGGAAATTAGATTTGCTAACAATTTCTCTGCAGATTCTATGCGATTCGATAGAAATAAATAAATGTTCTTGAGTCGGATAGAGATAACAGAGGCCTGAAGCGTATTGGCTGCCGTGATCAGGCTTCTGATAAGCTTTTTGGTTATTCTGTGGGTCGGAAACTGTGGATTGGAAACAGGACTCAGTCGTCCAAATGTTAATAATAAATTCACGAATTGGCAAATTGTGTGCATAGAGGGATCATGTGCAGTAGTGGCGGAAAGCAACCTCAGTGGTCTCCTTCTTTGTCCTTTTAACAGTTAGAACTAAAAGAGAAACGAAAAAATGATGTAAAAAATGAAGTAAATTATATGAGATAGATGTATTGACTTTTTAAAAATAAACGATAATACAAATATTAATTCTAAATAATTAAATGTAACATATAATAGTATCTACATATAGAATAGCAAAAAAGCTTTTAAATAATTATCTTTTTATATGAGTTTTTAGACAATATATATATATACGAGAAAACTAAATAAGCATTTGAAATACATGATTAATAGTATCAATAAAATTGAAAACAACGTAAGTACCTATAAGATTTTTAATGAAAGTAAGGAAGAATATTTAGAAACATACAAAATAATAAGGAAAAGTATAATTTTAGAAATAATATTATACATCGATAGTTAAATTATAATTTTGGTTTTCCAATGATGTTGACATTATACTTAACCATACATATGTAGTAAGTGTCTTAAGTCCCGAATCAACGTGTTTAAGGATTCTTATATAGTTATAGGTGAATTAGGATTCAGCCAATGATATTATATTGTGTGTGCACGCCGGAGATTCTAGTATCAAGTATGAGGGGAGATTATCTCCTTGTAATGAAATAAAATAAAATAAAAGGATTCCTGTGAGAACAAGCTCTGAACAATATTCCATGGTCCAGATGTTTGGTAATCTACTCTGATCAGGAATTACAAGATCTAAATTATGGAGATTCTGGTCATGCATGATCATAAGCTCTTACCATCAGGAACTGGCTATGGAATTACATAACGAATTTTTTATAATAATAATTAAAGATATACTAATTGATATGTTAAATGGTTTAAATTTTAAAAATTATTTTTTAAGAACGTAAAAAGTATTTTTTTTTATGAAAAAAAGTATTTAGTCGTGGTGTGAATATTGGAAACTACAACTAGTTGTGTAAGATCGCAACCATTCTGCTTTTTGTTATTACATATTTGATCATTGTTATTTACTTTTAGCTTTAAAATTAAGCTTGTTAATTTTCTGATCATTACATCATCTCTATTTAAATGGACACTAACTATTATAATTTTCTGATCACATCAACTCTACTTAAACAGAAGCTAACTATTTTCTCAAGAGAAAAAAAGGGACACTAACTATGATTTGTAAAATTTCATATATGCATACCAATGTTCAGGAATTCAAATTCCGATTTGGGTTTTGGCTAGAACATTCCAACCATCGTGCCCCACCTCATGTGCTCAAGCTAAGTGCGTACGGTTTTCATTTAAAAAATTTTAAAAAAAAAAAAAAAAAAACTGTCTTTTGATGCTCTAATAATAGTCTGGCTAGTGTAGGGTTTCAACATGTCATCGGCCCACGTGAGATCACATGCATGATAAAGACTGACATGCATGAAGACAGCCTAATAATGAAGTCTGTCACGTATGATATGTCTATCGATCATATATCATCATCATTTTAATTAAAAACACATTTGCACACGTAACTTTACTCCATCGAATGCATACATCATATCCATGCATGGTTAAAAAGAAAGGAAAAACGCGATTAAGTATTATTCGATATACTTTGTATAAAAGAACTGAGCTGGTCGGCTATTAAGTGCACGTAATTCTCTCTGGGAATCTTCTCCACAATCATTCTTGGAAATAAAACGAGATATATTAACTAGCTAGTTAGCTAGCTATATGACAATGCAGTGGAATTATATTGCAGGAACTGGAAGCTAATTAAAACGAAGGCAACGACATTCTCTAAAACCCATGCATCGTATTGTTCCCAACAAGAGGGAAAACTGACAGATGCCATGCAAAGCAAGGTGGTGTCCATTGCAGACTTGAAGTGTCTCCGAATAAGGCAAGGGAAGCAACAAAGAAAGAAACTTTCGCATCAGGTGCAGCTTGTTAAAGATCCCACATTGGAGCAACCAGTCTCTTGCATGTCTGCCTATAATTAGAACATCATCAAGACATGAGCATGCTACCCAAACCCAGCAAAATGAACCAACTTCAGATTTGTTTCATCGTTGGATGTTCTGCTTCTTTTGGGCATCAAACAACAATCTTAGCAGCTAGCTATAAGGAAACCCTGCTGCGCAGGTTCGCTGGGTCCCAAACACAGGCAGTTGCACCCTTTTCCTCTCATCTACAGCTGGCTGCATGCATGCCTCGAGAAAAATAAGCACACTTTTCGTTAAATATATATATAACCCTGCAACTCCTTACAAATTAATCTTGCTTGCAGAATAGACCCTTTTTAAACTTATATTGTAAAAATAAGCTTTAACCTTAACTTGTCAAGACAACTTTGAATATGAACCGACTTACGTTAACGTAGTTCTTTTCTGGTTGTATGGAATACATTTGAAATCATAGCGAACTCATTTCATGTATGGAATACATTTGAAATCATAGCGAACTCATTTCATATATATATATATATATACATACACATATGCGTCTAATTTTTAGTTAGGGAAAGTTAGAGATTTCGTTAGCAAAAATTAAGCCCGAAAATATCGAAAATGACCAGCCTTTTCTTTTCGTTAATCCAGGGGCTGAAATTTATAACTTGAGAATCGAGGACATGTATTCATCTCACATGGGTGGTGTGGAATTATTGAAGTGATGGAGAAGAGTGTCACGTGGGTTTGTAGGAGGAGGAGGGTTAGGTCATGTGAGGCCCTTTGTTTTGGTAGGGCCCACGTGGGGGAGAACAGCCCCTGTGCATCTGGGGCCATAGCCAAAATAAATGTTGGCTGTGGTGACACATAACCTGACTATAGCACGCTAGTCGATGCCCGCCCCTACCATTAGCTAGCTAGGGCGACACCAGACAAGGCTAGCCATCCCTTTCAATATCACCACCACCAGGCCCGGCCATTCATTGGGCCGATGGTCCCCCCACATTTCCCACTCCGCTTCCTTGTCTTACTATAGCTACTCGATCGAACTTTTGTCAAACACCTTGCATTGTCTCACTAGCTAGTCGAAAATTCCAAGTTTTGTCCAAGTCCCCAGATATCTGTATATATATGTCCAGGAGTCAACGAAAATCACCACTCGCCTGAAAAATGATAAGCACGTATAGATGCCGGTTGGACCCCATCTGGGCACATTGTTGGAAATATCCGTCTGTACCTCCCTCTAGGCATCACGTCTGACTATATATATAGACATGGATGTATTGCTGTTTGCTAGCCAGCTATATATTACGTACACTGATAAATGAGTTACACAAGCTCCATGGGTGCTACAATTAAATTTGTAAAATGCATGCTATTTAATTATAACGGTCATTCGAATACTTGATCGAAGTGGGTTCGAGTTGATTAGGTTCAAAAAATGGTTTTTTACATTGATACTTATATATAGTTCGAGATTATTAAAACATTAATACATAAGGCACCGCTGCAATTCGACGGATTAATAAGTCTTAAGCTGATCATGGATCGCATTTTCTTGTACGCTATGTGGACCGTCGTTTTCTTTTTTTCTTTTTTTGTTTTTTTTGGTGACACCTGATGAACCGCTTCACGTGTTCTAGCTAAGTAGCTAGGCTGATGGCATGCATCCATATATGTAGATTTTGAGTGTCAACCTGCTAATTAGGAAGTAGTGGGTGTTGATCAAGTGATTCGCTGCATTGAACCTACAAGACAGCTTACACTTGATTGTTGGTTCCTGATGCAGAGCTCCGCTTTCATAGAGGAATTGGGAAAGAAAGGCTGCCGATCGAGCAGGAGAAGATCTTGTGGACATGCAGTTCTCCCCACCCCACCTTCCCCGCACCCAATATCTGCCCATGTGTGAGGCCTTGCAATCTTGCAGGGGATATTTCTTGTTATCCCCCGTGAACCACCTTGAATTCTCCTGAAAAAATAATTAATATTTTTGGTCCGGGGGATTGGCATGACAAAGATAAACGATTTCAAATCATTTTGCCTGATTGGCTCGACAGAGATGTCGGCACACGCTGACAGGTGCAACAATGGTGTCAGCCGATGTTGGAATGGTCGACTTGGTAAATGGACAGATGCGATTTTTCCAGTGAGTGAATAGCTATCAGATTATTGTAGAGTAATGGGCAGGTTAGATTCTGCATGCATGCCCCCCTTCCTATTACCACCAATCCAGTTGGCATTGAAAACTCTGCCTCTTAACCTTTCTGTTAATTTAATAAGCAGACACTAGCTTTTTTCCCTGTCAATTTAACAGGCAGACACCTTTTAAAAAAAAAAAAAAAAAAAATTCAGTCGATGTTACCCTAATTTGACGGAATTTATAAAACAAATATGAGCAGTGTCCACGGACGGCCGCAAAGTCTTCTTGAAAGCTCGGAAGGTTCTTGATTAGCTTTATGTTTTACAGCTCTTACGCAATTTACTACAATATCTTTCTTTCTTTCTTTCGTGTGTGTGCTCGAGCAAAGCTACCGTGTGAAAAAGTTCAATGATTTGCTCACCATAACTACAATAACTTTGTTTCTTTCTTTCATGTGTGTGCTCGAGCAAAGCTATCGTGTGAAAAAGTTCAATGATTTTCTCACGCTTATGGTGCTTTGCTTTCACATTTAACAGGCTTTGTTACATCTTATAGAAAATGGCTTGTTACGAGGTATTTATTTATTCTGGTTTAACAGTATCATTCCTCTTTCTTTTAGCGAAGTGATCTTATTTGTCTGGTTTAAGTAATTACCCTACTTAGCTTACCTCAAAAAAACTTCTTTATAAAAATTTTTATTTAATTTTTCTTTCTATACTTATTTATCTAAGTTATTTAACATATAAACTAATAGATATGCATATATTTTTTTCAGATTTTTAAAGATATGGGTATTTTAAATACATATATACATATAAATTTTTAAAAGTCTTAAAAATATATATACACATATCTAAAAATGTTAAAACTTAGTTTATATGTTAAATATATTTAAATAAAGAAGTGTATAAAAAATAAAAAATATTTATTGTAAAAGAATTTTTTGAAATGGACTTAGTAGCACATTCGTCTGGGTTAACAGTATCATTGCTCTTTGTTTTATGGGTGAAGAGGGGAAAAATGACTATATATTTACTATCCTCATTTATGCGACAAATATATATTCATTTATCATAACTAATCTTTCTTATCTTCTCACAGTCAAATTTATTTATTTTATGCTTATCAACTACAACTTTCACAGATAATAAAATATATTTTGTTTTAGTTATTAACAACTTTATTGTATTATTTTCTATAAATATCTATTCTTCCATTATTGTTTTAAATGGGAGATGATTATGCTCTTTTATTTTAAAAAATTGAAAAAACTAAGATAGCTAGTCTTTTCATTTTCTATTTAAGATGGGCCTACAACTTAAGGTAGTGAGGTTAAATCTGGGGTCAATCCAAATCCAGACTCAAGATGTAATATGTGAATCCCAATATTAACTTAACCTTATTTTTAATATATCAATCCTAACCTTATTTTAATAAATTGCTAGGGATGAGTTTTAATAGAATCAGATGAAAATTGGCGTGAAGAACTTGGTGAAATTTAGGTTGGAATTGGAATTCATCCCATTAACTTAAATTCAAATTAAAAAATTATAAAGATGAAATTGATATTATACGTCCATCCTTGACACGTTTAAGTGTTTCCAATCTTTTTTATTTTTTCTTTTCTTTTTTTATATGAATTCATATGTATTTAATTTACGATGATGCTTCTCTAAAACTTCCTTTTTATGTTACTCTCTCCATTTTTAATATCTAAGTGATTAATAAAAAAATTTAACTATATCTATTGTATTTAACACACTTATATTATCATAAAAAAATTCATTTGTCTATTATCAGTGTATATGAGCCTCATCTACAAACATGTAAAATTAAAATAATAAAATAATTTAATACTAAATATAATTTTTAAGTAGTATTTTCAAATTTTAAACTATCTAAAATATCATTACTATAACGATAAATGAATCTATACGTATTACTATATTCCAATACATATGTAAATCAATCTAATTATTTTTCCTAATTTCCCCATGAATCAATTTGTTTTTAAGCAAATGTAGTCTATACACATTAAGTTTGAATTAAACTTGGTCTCATAACTAAATAAATGATGTTAAATATAATAAATGGATTAGATTTTTCATCAAGCACCAAAATTTTAAATTTTGAAAGGGTTATATAGAACTGTGTCTATATAATCCAATTACATAAAAGCGAGCCCATTTAACTTATATGCTAAAATTGACCTTTTTCAATTTCTATATGATTTTATTAGTTTAAAATGACAATTTGCATCCCTATTTAATTTAAATAGAGGTAAAAATTGCGGATTATTGAAATTGTAAAATATATTAAAAATCAAAAAAGTCAATTTCGGTATATGTATAAAGATTAGTTGCGGAATAACACAAAATGAAATCATGCTCAAAACACCTCAATGTATGGAGACTTGGTACATACGTATGTATTAAATTATTAACCGTGCATTAAATAACTATTTACAAAATAGTAAACTTAAAATATTTTCCTCTTTTCAAGATAATTACCATGTATAATAAAACAAGAAATTAGAAAATGCATGCTTACAATAGAGCTACATGTGTCATGCATATTTTTTTTCTAATATATATTAAAATAATTCACGGTTGAGTTTTCATCGGCCAGAACCCAACGCAATTTTAATTGTTTCAAACCTGATATTTAAACCTAAAATTTCAAATCACCAAATCCAAATCCTGAAAAATGTTGGATTGAGTTGGGCAAATTCGATCCAACCCAACACAAGCTGCACCTCAAATTTCAGGCTTTAGGTTTTGATTAGCACGGAGAATGAGCGCTCGAAGGAAGAAGAAATCAAAATTTTAAGACTGGTTGAAACAAGTGGATGGGGTTGTTGGGTGTATGTCTAGCATTAATTGTCTGATGACGCCTTTGATAGGATGCATTAGTCAACTAAACAACATCGAAAAGACTAATGGGTCTTGTTATGTCTTTCTTAATGTAAATAATCCAACTCATCCTTACATTCTCTCGTAATACCAGAGATTTTCTAGAGACAATAATCAGTAATCCCCATCCCCTTTTGGATGCACCCATCAGCATGGCATCTTTTCCTTCAACATGGGATCATCAAGCAACTGTGGATCACATGGCATGCCAATGACGGTTTATCAGTCTACCAGACCATGACAATGGCAACTTATAGAGGATAAGTAATTTCATTTGAATTGTAATTGTTGTTCCCCAAATGAAACCACTCTATAACCATGATTTGGAACATCCAGCTTAATGCAAAAAAGCATGCGTTCGATTAGGACCATTGAGCATTGAAGAGCAAATAGACAGGCATAGGTCCCGAACCAGAATAGTGGGAACGTATCTTTTGAAACGTAATGTGGAGGGGGCCGAAGGTTGGGGGGTACGTGGCATGGGTTGGCAGTAGAGGGAGAGTAATTAGTTCTATACTTCTATGTGCATAAAGGTAGACGTGATGATGCCTCATTTTAGGCATCATGGACACTGACATCTCATCTAAAAAATGCTGATCCCCAGTTTCTGTACTTAGCTTGCTAAGTGGCTATATTTGCACTCAAAGCATTGTCATATAAGTAAATTAATTAGAGCATCATCTGCTGCAATCTGAACTATAACTCCTGTCTTTTGATTCATCTGATTATGGCTGCCCCTGGAAAGTACTACCTCTTAGATGGTCAGCGTGAAATCAGAGCAGTTTTTGTGCCGTGGGCATCAGTTGTGCTATTATAGCTGTGCCACGGGCATCAGTTGTGACATCAGAATTACTGTCGTACCCTGGATAATCTTCTCAGCGTAAGGATTCAATATAAACATATATGTACCACGTCTCAGTACGTTAAGTGTATTGATATGAACCTGCCAGCAAAATTATATGAATCTGCTAGCAAACTGCACTAAAGATTCAATTCCCGCTTAAAGCTTTCATGCAACGGGGTTCCTCTTTGGGAGGGAACGTCTCCTTATATCTTGGTTAACAAGAAAGAAAAACAGAAAGACGCCCATACAGAACAAACTGTCTTATTTACATTGCACGATCCATGCTAACTACTAGATGTCACAATAGCACCTGTTGCTTAAAGGTTAAGCTTTTTCCTAGCTCGAATATGTTCACGTGGCCTAAGCACACGTGGACCTGGCTGGGCCTAAGCTGGCATCCTTGAAACTTGGCAATCATTAACCTGCTCGGGATGACTCTGCTTCTCTTGAACCACCCGCAACTGTCTTCTGTCCACATCATGTATTGAGCCACTTTTTTATTTTTTACAAAATTTATTTTTGATCTTTTTGGGCTTTTATGTATTTTTATTGTTATGTGATATTATGATGAGGAATAATCCTGTTGTCTGAACTAAGTAAATGTTTTGCTTAGTCTACTTTAAAAAACTCATTTATAACATTTTTTTTATTTTTTCATGCACTTGTTTATTTAAGGGACACCCTTACATCGTGGCAACCACCTCTGTCCTCAACAGGCAGATCCCTTCTGTGTAAGGGTAGGTGTACCATGTTCCTCCTATGTGAGGATTTCATAGGTTTTCTTACACATGGGAATTATAGAAATCCCTCCCCAGTGAGGGTTGTGAATGTAATATCAATTGTCATATTATATAAAACTACGACTCAAAAAAGTGTATTTAATATATAAATCAAGTTTTACCTTTTTGATATGTGTATATATTTTCTTGAAATTTTTAAAAATAAGAGTATTTTAAATACATACATACACATATATATTTAAAAATATTTTAAAAACATACATACATATCTAAAAATAATAAAACTTAATTTATATATTAAATACACTTCGATAAACAAATGTATAATGAAAAAAGTAAAAAAATATTGTAAATAGATTTTTTAAGTGGGGCTAAGCAAACAGAGTTATTCACTTATTATTATTAAGCTCATTTCAATCTTCAGACAACGAACTTTCAACCTATTCTTAGAAAAGACAACAAGTTTTCATCCATTATTACAAAAAACTTAAGCTCCCTCCAACAACCCTCACACTGGTGGACTCGAATGCACGTTACTAGCACGATTGCTAGCAAACGTGTGTCGTTGCTTATATGTAATCTTTACATATAATTGTAGAGCTGTGATAATGTACGACTCCATATCATATTTATTTTTTATTTTTTATTTAATTTTTTGATTTTTTCTTTATAAACATGTTTTTATAAATGTTTTTAATGAACATATCAAGTTTTTACTGTTTTATAATATTTTTACATATTATTTTTTATTTTTAAAAATTAAACTTTTTAAGGGGTGAAATTGACTGAACCCCTGAAATTGATGATTTTTAAAAATAAAAAATAAATATGTAAAATTATTATAAACTGGTAAAACTTGTTACATGGGTTAAATACGTTTTTTTTAAATATATTCATCAAAAAACTGAAACAAATAACAAATAAAAAATTAAATACTAAATATTGCGTATAAGCCGAGATACGACTTAGTCATATGTAATCACAGATCATAATTGTATACCAAGAATCCCTCAATGCAACCAATTGCACCATCAATTGCTTATTTTTTCTTTTTAATATTTTATTTTTAAATCCAATCCATCCATTATATTTACTTAATTGATTTTTGCATGACATGAAAAATCAAGTTGTTTAAATTTGTATAAAATCCATAACAAGTGAAAATGCACAAAAGTTGTTTATAATTATATTTTAAAAAAAATTATTGATTATAAAAATTCTCAATTCACTTGATTTGTTATATAATTTAGCGCATGACATGAAAAATCGTGTTGTTTAAGTTTGTATATAAAAATCCGTAACAAGTGCAAATGCATAAAGTTTTTTATAAAGTTTTTTATTATAAGAATTTTCAATTCACATGATTTTTTGTATATAAACTAAATAAATAATTTAAAACACAATGCATAGACTAGATGTTAAAAATATAAAAAAAATTAAGTGGTTGCGACTTCCGACCAATTGTATTGGATCATCTATATACATATATATGAAAATTTATTATTTTTGGATTTACTTTTTACAATTTCAAAAAGAAAAATGATCCTCGGTACTCCGAATTAAGTAATCACTTACTTAAATCGCATTAAAAAACTCATTAAAATTTTTTTTTTGCTTTTTTAATTCATAAAATTGTGTATTTAAGTATATTTAATGTATAAGACAAATTTTATCATATTCAAATATGCATATTTTTTAAGATTTTTAAATACAAAATCATTTTAACCATTTTCAATTGTTGAAAATAACTAAAATACCCTTATATTTAAAAATCTTTAAAAAAATATATGCACATATTTAAAAATGGCAAAACTTTATTTATCTATTAAATACAACTACATTAACAAGTTTACGGTGAAAAAGTTTTTTTCTAAAAAGAAGATTTTTTAAATAAATTTTTTAAGGTGGATTAAGTCATTATTTAGCATGAACTAAAAGGATCATTTCTCGAAAAAACCCATTACTTTCACAACCATTACAAAAATTCAAAATAGTAAAATTTAGTACATGAACTAAATACGTACAATGCTACATAAAAATGAAAAGAAAAACAAAAGAAGCAAAAGAGAAAATAGACTCAAAACACCTGTATGTATTGAAGCTCAATTCATATATATGTATTAATTCATTAGCCAACTTTGAAATGTGAATTATCACTATCGTGCTAAGGGCACATCCTTCGGTGGCGCTGTCCAATCATGATATCGGCGCTTCAACCAGAATTTGCAGAAAGGAACAGCCCGATTGATTGGACTCCACACGTTTGAGTAAGGCCTCCTAAGGAAAAACAAGATTTGGAGGTTCTGAGCCAGGTAACACGTTCTGAGGCTTAACCGCGACTATCATTGATGATGGAATGAACGAGGAAAAAAATCAACATTATAGGTTGTTCAGATATGCTACAAGCAGGTCATTCCAAGAATCTGTTAGCCCAGGCAAGCACCAATGCATACAATCATCGTGTTTCTTCGCACCAGTGGTTGACGGATGGGCATCTGCTCTGAACTCGCTCATGTGTGTGATGTCAAGGACGCGGAAACTTGATCCTTTGAGAGCCCTAAACAGGTGCTGGTTCACCAAGCGGGCCTCCACATTTGTCCCATTATTCTCCACACTAAAAAGCTGCTCAACCTGAAAAGAAAGTGGAGAAAGGGCAACATAAACTTCTAGCCTACGAACCCCTCATTTCAACAGAAAGTAAATGAGCTACAGGAATACAGAGAAGGCACTTGCATGAGGTAACGGTTCGCAATATCATACAATTGTTAAGCTATAGAACACTGGAAAATAGGAAGCATATTCTATAATTTACCTCTACAATATCACACTACTCTCACATCTTTCAAAAGTCTTTTATTCTCTACTTCCCACCTCCCTCCCCAGCCACATTACCAAACAGTACCTTATACTAAGATTGGATGTTGAAAAGAACATGAGAAGCTGACAGACTGAGAATAACTTGAGGAAGGTAATAAACAAAGCAGGAGCTGGTGGTGGTTTCACAGGCAAAAAAGGATAAGAAATACCTTTACTGGCAGTAAGGGTTCCACTCGACCACATGAACCACCTTCATTCCAATCACCTCCTTCAAAATGTCTAGGGGATTGTGTGCGGAAGAATTTAATTGTGCCAGGTCTTGTCTTGCTTTCAACAAACAGTATCTGTCGAGGATATATGTCAGAAGCTAAAAACACAGTTAATGCCCGTAGTCAGTACAACACTTCAAACCCACTGTTTGACCGATGGCCAAAACCAGAGCAGAATTGTAAAAACAAATTTCATAAAGCTGGCCCATCTGACTGGATTAAGGCTCAGTCAAGAGAGCTATTTATCTCTAGAGAACATAAAAATGACAAACAGAGACCTATATGCACCCAAAACAGGTATTTGTTACGCATGAGAACATCCCCCTCCTGAGTACATTCTTTCAATGAAAACCCAAACATTCATATCTTCTTCTCCTTCTTTTTTTTCACATCATTTTGAGCAATCTTGCTTTCAGTGTGGAATTTCAAGGTAACTGCTCATGCTTGAAGGGCTTCTGTCTGTAAAATGATAGAGAAAAAATGTGGTTGACATATGACCTTTATTGACAGGACAACCATACCATATGTCTTAAAGCCATATCAAGGCCATGCTGGGGTGGTATGGGAGGTAGCACAGGAGATCCCTTTTCGAAAAAGAGCATGGGGGACTGAATCGGATCAAACTTTGATGGTGCCCACCACCTGAAAATATCAATGTTCAGCCAGAATATGGAGATAACGAATCAATAAAGAGCCTCATCCTATCTTTTTTCTTTTTTCTTTTTTCAAAAAATAAACTGTTGTCAATCATTGCACTGATCTTCATGACCCCTTGGTCCTCCTTCCTAGTTCTCATAGAAAGTCATTTTCAAATGAGACAGTATCTCATGAAAATGAAAATATATTTAGTCCGATCAACCACCAGAGAGCAGTTCCATGGTCCAATATTCCCATAGAATGGGTTTTGTGGAGCTGGCTCTACAAGGCAGAGAAAGGCTTTAGGAATCAGATTGCAGTGAATCAGCAACATCTCTTGCAGTCCACCAACAACAAGCATACGACATTTCTAACATGCTGCAGATAAAGCAGGATTCAATTTTTGAAAGTGCAGCAAAATGACCAACGTGGGAATCTAGGATCAACAGTTCAAGAAAGTGAAGAAATAAGGACGCATGAAGAACTCAAGCTAGGTCGAAAAAAGTCGTGCTTTAGGAATTTCATATGACCATTAGTAAAAAATTAAACCATCCATGATTTACAAGGTAGAACATTAGTCGTTAAAAACAGTAGATGTAACAAGTGTAACTGAGTTGACAATGTCGACAAGAATATATGGTAAAATTAGAAGTGAAGTAATTCAAGATAATTTAATTAAATAGACAATAAAATGAGAAAAGTAGACTTAGAGAATGTTTCGGAAATACAAAAAAAATTTCAACTAAAACTTTTCAATCTCCATAACTATCCTATTTTTTAATTTTTTTTTTTATATCTTTCCATGCAAGTATCTTACTTTTCAACCATTTCTACACAATTACGCATACAACTAACTTATCTATTTTAACTTTATTCTTTTACTCATCATCATTACCCTGTTATATCATATTATTTTCTACTAATTCAAAGACTTTTACATCAAGAACATTTCGCAAAAGTTTTATTAGTTCCCAAACAAAACCTTAGGTGAAATGTTATTGGAACCAGACCCAGCCAGTTAGACCAGGAACTGTCCTCCTTTTTGGTCCAACTAACCCCAGTTCATGGTTTGCCATAAAACCCTCTTGAGCCACCCAAGCTGCCAGCTTGACAGTCAAAACCAGTCAAATCAGTCAGAGAGGGAGAAGGAGAGGGAGAAAGACATGCATGCCATTGCACTATTTCCCGGCTGGTGTGTCTGCTCTTTAGAGAAAAAGCCGTTTCTCTACACTATTGAATGTCTTATCTGTTGTTAATGCAATGGGTATTAGGTTTGAAACTCCCGATGTTGACAAAGAAGTAGATGGGCCTCTTCGAAATCATTAAATGGAATGAGACTTGGATGAGGCAGGCTTGTTGTGTATTAGAAAAACGAAAAATTATACTGGGAATAAAAAAAGTTAGGGTTGGTACTAGTCATATGTTAAGAAATGAGAGATTGTATAGGAAATGGAAGAAGTAATATCGAAAATGAAAGAATTTTTTTTTAGAAATGTGAAATTATATCTCATTCCATCTACGTAATTTTTTTTTAGAAATTTGCTTTTTTTTAGAAATGGGATAATCCTTTCTTCTTCTTTTTTCTTTTTTTTTTTTCTTTTTTTTTTTTCTTTTTGATGAGAAACCAATAGGATAATCCTGAACACACCTAAAGGGAAAGATTTGTTACTAAGAAAGTGCGGTGTTTGCATGGTAAGACTATACAAACTCGAATTATACAAATCCTATTCTAGGTGAAATACAAATGTATTCTATAGATTACATTTAAAATTGTATTAAAATATAAACTTTATAGTTAGCACCATTATACCATCAATAACATATTTAATATATAACTAAAGGTACTAATGGAATTAATAATTTATTTAATATAAAATTAATAGTAATTACTAAATCATATTATTATTATTATTACAATTTAAATCAGTTCAAACCAAAATTTAAACTGGTTTGAACCAAAGCAGCATGTTGTCCAGTTGGATTACCAGTTTGGCTATGAACCTTGCTTAAGCGGTTTAGTCATCTGTAACAGAAATTGAAAATGTGCCAGTTGAAAAGAGAGGATTTACTGGTGTAAAATCCATGTATATCAGTATTATTACATTATATATCCGTACATGGGTCTAAATGTTTTTATTAATTTACACATGATTACACATATTTTTAAGCCAGTACAACCCACCCAAGAATCTGATTGAAATGATATTCGTCACCATATTAGGGTCACATTTGGTAACGTGTGAGTGTGGAAATCATGGTTTTTCCATGGGATTTGGTTTCCCAAGGCCAATCATTGCTCCATCAATCACACTATTTTTCCCACTTTTGCTCCTACATTCCAATCATTTTTCCTACTAACCACATACATCAAACCTATTTATTCCAATTATACCTCTACCATTTCCTATCAATCACACATTTCTCAAAATATTCTCTTTTTCATTTTCCACACTTTCCCACAATCCCACAATTTTACACATTACGAAACGTCCCCTAGAACCAATGATATTAACCAAACGACCAGTTGGATTTCCATATAATCATCCATGTGGGCCCCATTTGCAGTCAACTGCACCCAAACATTTCATAAAGACCAATTGATTAAAAGCCTGAAAGAACATGGTAAGCGGTTATCTGAAAATATAAGAATTTCTTTGGTCTTACTGATGACCTAGAAGAATAGCACAAAAGACTAACGCAGCAGACCCCACATTTCCCAATTAAAGTAGAAATTTGCTTTTTGACCAAGATGGTAACTATCGTTCCATCTCAAACAAAAATTTAGAGCCAAGCTGTTTACAAATTGTTATAAATAAAAAATTTATAAAAAAAACATGTTTGCAACTGTGAAGTGTGAACTGTCTTTTCTACCTATATTAAATGCAGCTATTGGAATCATATTTTGGCTGCTCACAAAAGTGGAACTATGATAGGCCCCGAAAGAAGTACTTATTACCAGTGACCAGTGTTTAAGACAAGAATATCGTGGAAACTTGGAGCATTTGCCCACGAGGAATCTGGAACATCCACATCCACTCTAAAACCTTCCTTATAACCAAGGGATTCTAGAGCACCACCATCAGCACTTGCAGACCACCTATAAGGAAGAGACACAGAACTAAGCAAGTTCAATTTGATTTAAAAAATGTATGGTTAACCAAATTATCAAAACTAAAAATAAGACAGATGTTAAAGCACAACACTCTCAACACCAAGAAAAAGCTTTCCATAGAGGAAAGAAACCACAACTTCAACATATTGTGTTTGCTAAAAAGAAGCTAGTGATGTTGGTGGCAGCCTTCCGAAAGGTGTTGCAAGAACACGCTCTTGTGTGTACACATATTTTCAAAATCTTCAAGTGCTAGATGCTTGCTTAACTCTTCTGTCTTACTTCAGCTGTTTTAGCATTATAACAGTCTCTCACAGAAAAGTGGTGGGAGGTGAAAATCATTCTTCATCACTGCTCAATCAAGAAGCCTTATGGCCCCAGTCAACATTTCATTCTACCCTTGTTCTAACCTTCACATCTTCTGATTGTTAACTGCATCATTTCAGCATACCCAGCATCATGCTCGCTGTTCCTAATTCACTGATCTAAGCACACTCAAATTTGAAACACAAACATTCTTCTCATGACACCTCATAATTGCCCCAGACTATCTTCCCATATACCATAGTTGTTTGAACGGTCATTTAAGAAAATCTTTGAAGTTCAGTGACTCGAATGTTCAAATCAGGAAACATCTTGAGGTCAAGTCATTCAAGTAGTCATCTCAGAATATCAAAGTTCTACAGAGACGACCCCTGAAGAAAATTCCCAAGGCATCTCTACGTAATTTTCCAACCTCAAATCCTAATGAAAAGAAAAGCCTTTCAATCTGCTTGAAGATAGATCATTAAGAAAAAACAATGAACCACGCTGCCACACAGGATCTCCTAACCGTCCATTCAATATGAGCCTATTCCCACTGATCTTAGCAGAACTCTATTATGAGATTCCCAACTCATCCTACACGTTTTCTAACCTCCCGGTTATACATTCGCCAATTAACCACAAACTGAATATTCAAATATTCGTTCACAGAAGGGAAAAAAAAAAAAATTTTAAGGAGAAAAATCTCATAATGTAGTTTTCCATTTCCAGTGCTTGAGCATGCAAAATGGCAAACTTTCTCATACATCATATTCTTATTTTTAAATTAGAGTTCATGCATCTCAAACTTATGTGATTAAAAGGGTCCCCGAACTCATCCGTGCTCCTAAACACAAATTCCATTATATGTGCATTATACCAACTGGCTGAGGAGATAGCTACTGGAACACCATAGCTTTTAGCGAGCACCGCTTACCTACCATAACGTACCAAAAGATTCGTTCGGTGGTATGCGACTGTAAGGTTGTACTGGAGGAAGGTAAAGCCTCGATCAGCGCCAACAGGACGCCATTTTCTCACTTCTCTTGACGCCTGCTTCAGAGCGCAAACAAGAGCGACGAACATATTTCTATTCAAGGAATCACCGATGAATCCTGCACTGTCCAAGATTCGTAAGAACATAAAAACACGAATGGTTAATTACAACTCATGAACTCCTCTCAAGTCTAAAAAAAAAACGCATTTTTAATCTACCATTCATACCAATATTTCTGTCTCGGAACAATTGGAGAAACGGAACGGCATCCAACGGCGGAAGATCGCATCCCTTGGGCTGCCACCGCCACTCGATGAGATCTCGAGCGTTGGATTTGTTACTGGCAATGCAATTCCAGCCCTTGAAGATCTCCTTGCAGGTGTAGTCGTAGCGCATTCGAACCGTCGGATCGCGGACCCAGAACCCGTCCAAGTAATCGCAGGTGGCGGATCTGACCTTCCTGCCTTGATTAGGCGTGGGGCGAGATTGGCGGAGGTTCGAAGAAATGGATTCGTGGGGTGCGTAAGCGGAAGACCAGAGATAGAAGACAAGGAAGGAAGCGAAGACGCTGAGACAGACGGAGACGAGGGTGGTGTAGTTTGAGAAGGTGCGCCTCTGCTTCTTTTGGTGGTCTCGCATCGCCATGAATATTGCAGCAAAGAGCACTAGCAGCGGATGCAAATCGAGCCTTTTGTTCTCATCGGCGATCAGCCTTTCCACATTTCGGCTCAAAAATCAACGTGATCAGAGCCATACCGAGTGGACCCGTGGCCTGTCCGATCCCGATTGGCACCGTTCCGGCTTCTTCCCATTTTCGGGAAAATATTAGTTGTTTAATAATTGTACAATAATCAGCGCATTCGTAAACAATCAAAAGGTATAATTGATTTATTAAGTTTGGAATCACTTTAAAGTATAAAATTTCTTTAATAAATGCGTCATCGTGGTAAACCTGCTGCCACGAAAGCATGTGATCGCCGGTTCGAATAATTCCCCTAATGAGGGGAGTTTATAAAAATCGGTCCCTTGTAATCAAAGATTCACAGTTCCTTTCAGGGTGGGGGTTTCATGTGAATTTCCCTTAATACAATGTGTTTGCAAATTCCTTCCAAGGCTATGAATGCACTTAATTTGTAATATCAATTGTCACGTTTTAAGAAATTCTAACCGAAAAATTGTTTAATAAATAAAAATAACAAAATATAATGATTAATTAACTGTTTGGAGAAATAGTAAAACCCGTTTTACTCTATCCGCTGATTTGATCACTAGTTCGATTTTGTTAACACGGCTCAAAATGCGCTAATTTGAAATGGTGGCTATCTACAAACTTGCTCAGAGTAAAGTGAGGAAACATCTATCATTAGGGGTGTGTTTGGTTGGAGGTAAAACTTTTAGGGTGTGTTTGGCAATTTAGAAAAGTTGTCAAGTCAAAACTTTACAATCTAAAACTTGTCATTTTTCATAAATATTATTTTTTAAATTATTTTTTACACATTTTTCTATACAACAACCTTACTTTTTAATCATTTCTACACAACTACCAATACAACTTACCTATTTATTTTAAATTTATTCTCTTTACTCATCATCATTACCCCTGTAACATCACATCATTTTCTATTAATTTGACAAGTTTTACATAAAAAACTTTTCATCAAAGTTTTACAACTTTCCAAACACACCCTTAATGAAAAGTTTTTGGAGTAGAAGTTATCAAATCAATAGAAATTGATATGATATAATAAGAGTAATGATAAGGAGTAAAGATAATAAAGTTAAAATAGATAGGTTAGTTGTATAGGTAGTTGTGTAGAAATGATTAAAAAATAGGGTAGTTTGTATCAAAAAATGTAAAAAAATAATTAAAAAATAAAGTAATTATGGAGAGTGAAAAGTTTTAGATTGAAAAGTTTTAGTTAACACTTTTTTATCCTAAACAAACATACCCTAGATGTGAAGGGACTAACAAATACCAAACACTGTCTATTCGCCATCCATATTCGAACCAATGGCGTTTGGGCAATGATGCTTAGATGCGTACCTTGGCAATTGGTTGTTATTTTTCTAATTATAGTGTGTTTAGAAAGAGATAAAATTTTCGATGAAAAGTTATAAAAAATAGAAGTTATCAAATGATGTTTTGTGATAGGAGTAATGATGATAAGTAAATAGGATAAAGTTGAAATAGATAGGTTAGTTGTATAGATAATTGCAAAGAATAATTGAAAAATAGGATAATTATATAGAAAAATGTAAATAAATGATTAAAAAATAAGATAGTTGTGAAAAGTAAAAAGTTTTAAATTAAAAAATTTTAACTTAACAATTTTTATTCGTTACCAAACACACCCTAATAGCAATAACAAGTTATTACTCAACTAGCTTATGTATCATCTACATCATTTTGGAAATACTTTTTTTTACTATTGCTTAAGTACTTAGACTAACCTTCTATCCTACATAAATTTATAGTAGATATATTGGGCTTTTGGATTCACCCCTTCATCTTCGTGTGGTTTTATAAATTTTAGTTGAAATTTTTAATTTTATAAATATGAATTCATTTATAATGTTGGCAAAAAGACTTATCCTAACTGAACTAACAAGTAACCATAGTACCACGTAACCATGTTTCACTTAAGCTTAATAGGCGAGGTTTAGAAGATAAATATAATAGTAAAAAAATCTTATTTTTAATTAGATGATTTTTTTTGGATAGCATGAGATGAATGTTTTCAAATTTATCCAACATATATTAATTTTTTAGCCTATATTGATCAGTGTCTTGCTATAAACAGAATTAGGCATGCTCTAAAGATACGGTTACATGACTTCAATCACATCTCGGTGAATTATAAAACCCGATCAAAGTTGAAGTGGTTAATACATAAAAAATAATTGCTTAAAGCAATTTTATGCAATTCTTTTTATTTTTAAGGTAATGCTGATTTGTATGAAATTCAATCTATTTATCGTAACTTTTTATGAGTATTCATATATTATAATCATCTCAACTGATATCGCAAGCAAACTCTAAGACAGTCCTATAAATATTTTAAACATAAGCAATTGATACTTGCAGAGTTTTAATTTGAAATCCCCACAATGGAATTCAAAACCCGCACATAAACGAAAATTTTATTTGCATGTCTGTGACCACATGAGTGAGACTCATTTGGCTATTCATCATATTTAATATTATTTATTCAGACAGAATATCAAATTCCATCTAAATTAAATATGCATTGGTCATATTTAGTAAATAATATATATATTTCTATGCAATTAGGGAAATACTTAAATTCATTTATACTTATATATTAGAATGTAATAATATTTTATAAAATCATTAATTCACATAATAGCTTTATTTTAGATTGTTTAAGTCTTGAAAATGCTGCTTAAATTTTTTTAAATATTAAATTATTTTATCATATTGATTTTATATATTTAAAGAATTTTTTTTTTTGATTCATATATATGTTACAAGGATCTCACCAGATATTACAACATAGTTATGAGATATTCTTACAAATTTCCTAATAACATTTTGATAACCATTTTACTAATCAACTCAGAATTTTTCCTAAACCCTTTTTTTTCCCTCCAACCGGTGGACACAGGTGAACACACCCACAACCAGGGGAGAAATAACGCCACCTAAAGTGCCACCACACACATTCGAACAACAGACGCCCGCGAAACGGGGCAGTCTTCTGACCACTGAGGCAATGCTTCAGTGACATATTTAAAGAAATATTGATACGGAACAAATGAGAAAATTTTTGTGAATATATAAACAATGACAAATATAATAGATTCAATGAACTTTCCATCAACTATTAAGATATTAAAAATGAGGAATGGTACAGTGACGAGGGTTTCATGTAAGCGGAACCCAATAAATTCCCATCAAATAAACGGTCTGGATTTTACGAATAGGACCGTGTGATTCAATTGCTTTCTATGGCGCAGCTGAAGGATGCGCAGATCGGATGAACCGCACTGCACGGCTGTCGTACATGTGTGCTACAATCGTGCGGAGACTCAGACTCTCCAAGACTAGAGCTCACGCCAATCAATCTTAACCGTTTATCTCGATGAAACAAACCTCCTGCGATATCCAGCGCTTTTACCAACTTTTGAAAACCTGCATTTCAAACAAACACTCGTCAGCGGGCAAAGCTCTTCACACGCACTACATCAAATCCCAAATACCACCATTAACCTCCCTCGCCAACCATTTCATCTTTTTGTATGCCAAATGCGGCATGCTTGCTAGCGCCCGTCAAATGTTCGATGAAATTTCCCAGCCAAATGTGTTTTCATACAACGCCATCATGTCGGCCTACGCTAAAGAGTCCCAGCCCCACGTTGCCCATGACTTGTTTGCACAAATTCCGGACCCTGACCTCGTCTCCTACAACACCCTGATCTCTGCCTATACTGCGTGCGGCAAGTCTGCTTCTGCGCTACAGCTGTTCTCTAAAATGAGAGAACTTGGTGTGGATATGGATGGTTTTACTCTTTCTGCAGTGATCACTGCCTTTTCTGACAATATCATTGCAACTAAACAGTTTCATTCTGTTGTGATTTCTTTTGGGTTTGATTCTTATGTTTCGGTCAATAATTCGCTGATTACGAACTACAGCGATAATGGGTTTTTAGAGGAATCCAAGCAGATTTTCATTTGGATGGAAGGGATGAAGGATGAAATCTCTTGGAATTCAATGATTGTGGCATTGGGGCAGCATAAGGAAGGAACAAATGCACTAAAATTGTATCAGGAAATGGTACAGAGGGGTTTCAGTGTCGACATGTTTACATTGGCAAGTGTCTTGACTGCATTCACATGTGTGGAAGACCTTGCTGGTGGACTTCAATTTCACGCACATGTGATAAAGACTGGGTTTCAACAGAATGAACATGTAGGGAGTGGGTTGATTGATTTGTATTCAAAATGTGGTGGGGGTATGAGGGATGCCAAAAAAATCTTTGATGAGGTTAGTGACCCTGATTTAGTTCTGTGGAACACAATGATATCTGGGTACTCGCAAAATGATGCATTTTCAGAAGATGCTCTTGACTGCTTTAGAAAGATGCAGCGGAGTGGTTATCGCCCTGATGACTGCAGCTTTGTGTGTGTTATTAGTTCATGCTCAAACCTGACGTCACCATTACAGAGTAAGCAAATACACTCTCTGGTAATCAAATCTATTGTCTCCAACAATCAAATCTCGGTCAACAATGCATTGGTTTCAATGTACTCCAAGTGTGGGAATCTTGAGGATGCTGGCCGGTTATTTGAGAGGATGCCAACACATAACACTGTATCGTTCAATTCAATGATTTCAGGTTACGCCCAACATGGTCATGGAATAAAAGCACTGACTTTGTTCAAGCATATGCTTGAATTGGACATTGTACCTACTGGCATAACCTTTATCTCTGTCCTATCTGCATGTGTACACACTGGAAAGGTCGACGAAGCTTGGGATTACTTCAATTCAATGAGTGAAAGATTTGGGATCATGCCAGAGGCCGAACACTACTCATGCATGATTGATCTTCTAGGTCGAGCAGGCAAACTAGATGAAGCCCATAACCTAATCTTGAAAATGCCATTTGAGCCTGGTGCAGTTGAGTGGGCTGCTTTGCTGGGTGCATGCAGTAAATATGGGAACATAGAGCTCGGAGCAAAGGCGGCCCACCACTTTATTCAGCTAGAGCCAGCCAATCCTTCACCATATGTAGTGCTTTCAAACTTGTATGCGAGTTTGGGCCAATGGGATGATGCTGCAACTGTGCGGAGAGAAATGAGAAACAGAGGGTTGAAGAAGAAGCCAGGTTGTAGCTGGATTGAAGTGAAGAAGAAGATCCACATCTTTGTTGCTGATGATAAATACCACCCAAGGATAGAGGAAATATATGCTTTCTGGGAAGAGATGTTGGTGAAGATGAAGCAGGCAGGGTATGTGCCAGATTTGAAATGGGCATTGGTTGGAGAGGGTGCTAAGGAAGGAGAAAAAGAGATGCGATTGCACCACCATAGTGAGAAGCTTGCAATTGCCTTTGGTTTGATTAGTACCACAGATGGGGCACCAATACTTGTAGTGAAAAACCTTAGGATATGTGGAGACTGCCACAATGCTATCAGGTTCATATCTGCTATTGTTGGTAGAGAGATTACTGTTAGGGACGCATATAGGTTCCATTGCTTCAGGGAAGGGAATTGTTCCTGTGGAGATTATTGGTGAGCGCGAAGCATGCTCAACTGCTCATGATCTTTGCTGCAGCAACCTCTGCATATGTTAACACGTCTGACTGGAGTTGATGGTGAAACCAACCAACTTAAAATTGATCATGTTGTTTCTCCCAAGAAAAATTTGAAGATTGGTCACCAGAAGAATATCTAGCATTTGGTGATCCTCCCTTACTGCTGACTGTCCGGTTGAAATTTCTAGGATGTTGGTTTGCGAATGACCGGATTGAATTTGACCTAACCAACACATGACAATCATGACTCATGGCACTAAAATTCTTTCAGTGCTTGAGATAGGGAAGCGAAGGACAATATCATTCATGGTTTCTACTTGGGTTGGTTCTTGGAGCTAGGGGTGCAACTTGGGCCCGGCCCGCCGAACCCGAAAAATGCATTGTTGAAACTCTTAGATTTTCAACCCGAACCTAAACTCAAATAGGTTTCGGGTTCTAGCAAGCCCGAACCCGAATTTGCATTTATATAAAATATATAATTTATATTATAATAATAACATATTACTCATGGATGGATGATGGACAACAAGAGTACGACATGGCAAGCATGGACAGCTCATCGCCGAGACAATCTAACGTTTTAAGTGATTTCAACAAAATACTTATTCCCAATTTACATTACGATACAGGTCCAATAGTTTTTTTTTAAAAAAATTACTCTACACGCCTTTTCTACTGAAGCCTTTTGACCAACGAAATCTTGTGATACTAAATATTAAAATTTTTTGAGATCTTTTTTTCCAATGGAAAAATTTATAAGAACTTTAAGGTTATAGTTGTAAAATAAGCTTAAAACAATAGAGGAGTAAAAAAATACAATTAATGATTAAGAATACAATTTTATTGACAACGTTTACACATAATCCATATTCTACTTGATACAAAGAAAATGCTCAAAAACAAGTTTCTTTCTTTCTATTCTTAAGCGGTATTTGAATTTTTCTTAATTTAATATAATAAATTATTTTTTAAACTTTTTTATATAATAGATTTGTGATAAAAAATTATATATAAGATGAGCAACAGAGACATATTATAGAAGATGTTAACCCGAAACTCAACCCGAGCCCGAATTTCAAAAATAGGGTCAGGGTTGAGGTTTACAAATAGGATTAGGGTTAGAGTTAGAGTTGAAGTTTTATAAATAGTATTAGGGTTGAGGTGAACCCAAGTTTCATGAGCCCGAATTGCACCCCTAGTCATCAAGAACCCCCACCAACTCTAAGGCAGAGCATCCGAGGCCTTCTGACTGCTCGAACCAGCTCCTCCTGCCACACATAACCAGCGCAAATCCGCCATCATCAGAATCAAGTACGGCTAAACCAGCATACTAGTCTCAGACTGAAATTCACCATCCCCAACGTGAATACACGCTGCATAGGGCTTCATAACAAGCAGAACCCGTGTCACCCGTGTCACTATCAGTGTCAAATTCGGCATTCTCTTGGAGAGTATATTAGTAATTTTACATATTTTTTAACGACTTTAGCTCGTGGAATAAACATTTTTAAGATTAAATGCAAAAGTATAAAATATATTTAGAATTTCGATAACATAATGGATATATTTTGAATTAGAGTCAAAGATAGTGCATATATTTGGGAATAACCCTATTTTCTTTGGCTCTTATCTAAGAGGGACGAATTTGAAATATGTCCAAAATTTCCATCGCATGGCCCACAAGGCTTTTGCCCGATCGGAAGGTGCAGCATTGCCGGACGCAAATCTGCGGACTAAAATAATTATTTCCAGAGATCCCATTGTAGTATATATCCCGTTTAATTAGTCACTGGTGAGCACACCTTAGTATATCCCTAATACTAATTATATATATAATATATATTCAGTTTTAATGTAAATAAATATCAACACATAATATCATCGTGTTCGGTTCATCTTGATTATTGAAAACTTTTCTGATTATTTTAGGAAAATAAAAACTTGATAAGCGAAACTCATTCTTAGAGGTAGTTTATGGTACAATATAAGCACTTTTATATAAACTCATTCGCACATAACTTAGAATTAGAAAATACATCACTAGGGGTGTTGGGGTGCTGCCGGGTGCATGTGGGCAGCCATGTGTCCGACCAAAATATCATTTTTTTGTATTTCTTTTTATGAACATGTAGAGCAAACTTATCAACCAAGTTTTACCATTTTAGATGCTTTTAAATATTTTTTTTATTTGTAAACAAAGTAGCATTTTTCGTAATTTCTGAGTCAGAAAATTACAAAGTGTCACTATATTTAAAAATAAAAAAATACTTAAAAGCATTCAAAAATAGTAAAATTTAGTTTATAAGTTAAATACACCTAGTTTTACATGTTTATAAAAAAATAATAAATAATAAATTGATTTTTTGGTCCGACCCATAGGCGGTTTCATACTGTTGGCTTCAAAGAATCATCCCTCATACATCATATAAGCCGCTTATGTGTATATATAAGTATATAAAGATGAAATTAGGCTACATAAAAAAGGATGAAATTAGGTTTTTTGGTTTCAAAATTTCAAAAATATTAAATAAAATTTATAAATCGTAAAACTTCATAGGTAAGATGTTAACCCTTGGGCCCTATGATGTGGGTAAAAAATTCAAAAGAATTTAAAAAATATGTCATGCACCATAAGCACCACAACTCAGTACACCCTAACAGGATGGATTTAACAAATTAAAACAATTTTGTACATTACTGTCATGTAATTGAAATCTTAAGATTTTAATATAGGTGGGTGTTTAGGTGCCGCAGGGCTCATGGCTACCCCAATGTGTCTGGCCAAAAAATTCATTTCTTTTATTTTTTTTAATAAACATGTAGCACCAGATGTATTTAACTTGTAAACTAAGTTTTATCAATTTTGGGTGCTTTTAAGTATTTTTTAATTTTAAACATAGTAACATTTTTCGTAATTTCTGACTCAGAAATTATGAAAAATGTCACTATGTTTAAAATTAAAAAATTACTTAAAAGCATCCAAAATTGGTCAAACTTAGTTTATAGGATAAATTTGTTTTACCATTTTTGGATATATGTATATATTTTTTATGTTAAATGCACATAGCCTTACATATTTATAAAAAAATCAAAAAAATTGTTTGTTTGGCCCCTCTTTAATATAATAATTTTCCCTCATCTAATTAGGTGGTGCAACTTGAAGAAGTAAATATCTACTTAGCCCACTTCAAAAGTCCCATTTAAAAATATTTTTTTATTTTTTTCTCCGTACACTTATTTATCTAAGTGTATTTAATATGTAAACTAAGTTTTCCCATTTTTGGATATGTGTATATATTTTTAAAAATTTTTTAAATATCTATGTGTATATATGTGTTTAAAAATCTTAAAAATATACACACATATCCAAAAAGGTCAAATTTGGTTTATATGTTAAATACACTTAGCTAAACAATTGTATGAAGAAAAATATTTTTAAATCAGTCTTTTGAGGTGGGTTGAGCATTGCATATGCTTAGTTCGGGCTAACAAGATCATTCCTCTACAACTTAAGCTTATAAAACTCGGATTTAACCCAACTCTAACCTTGATTCTAACCCTATTTGTAAAATCTGAATACTAACTCTATTTTTGAAAATTGGGTTTGGATTGAAATTTATATTTTATTTAAAAGTGATAAGTTTAGAAATTTATATGAATATATAATAACAGTAAATCATGTAGGTAAACATAATAATTTATAATTAAACTATAAATTTTTAAAAATATAATAATATAAAGAATACTTCTAGAAAAATTAAACATAAAAAACAAGATAAAAAAATAAATAGATGTAGAATTAAATGATAGAAACAAAGATAAATATAAATGAAAATATATACTTGATTTATAAGATAGTTACAATGCAGCAAACATGTATTCAAATATAAGTATAAGTAACATAAAGAAATATTGTTTAAGTATTATGTATATGATATATTTTATAATAAATACAAAAAAAGAGAAATTTAGTTTGGGTTCGGAATTACTTGATCCTTGGCCCTATCACATTTACTAAATAGGCTTGAGTTGCCAAAAAAATAAGTTCTAATACAATTTGAAATCACATTTACTAACTAGGTTTATCGGGTTTGGGTTTTACAGGCTTGAGATGCGAAAAAGTAAGTTCTAATACAGTTTGAAATTGAATTTGAATTCAACCCGGCCAAGTTACACCCCTACCTCTAAATAAATTATCTTATCTTTAGGATGTAGAAAACCTTCATCAATGGATATTTCGTTTGAAAATGATATCCCGTCCCGGGTCCTTGAGGTTAACGACAGGCTCTTGCTGATTTGCAAAAAAATTGCTAGAAATTCATGGCTGACATGCAGGCAGCAGCAACGATATATCATTATATTAACTCTTCTTCTTCTTGCGCACTGGATCGGTGCAGGGGCGGTTTATCATCATACTAACTTTCAGCCACGGTGAAGGTTGTCATTATATGTATCAATTTGCATTATAGGATTGCGATAGCAGGGCTGCAGTGAGTTAAGTTAATCCCACTTTAGTGATTTTTTTTTTAAAGTTTTCACCGAAAGTACACTTTTAGCAATAAATCTTGTAACTGAGAAACTCGATTTTTTGCAACATCAATTATATTATTCTAGCTAAGTTAATTTTTAGCAATAATAATTGTTTACGTCCCTAATTGTTAGCAACTCTAGCAATGAAATTAAAGTGTATTTTTTTCCCTAAAAACATGTCGCTAGTTGTTGATTTGCTTGTAGTGGAAACTATGCTAACAACGATTTGGTTGCCCAAACTTACATTAGCTCTAGTGTTATATATATATATAGCAATTTATGTACTCATTGAGCCAACTTAATAATTTTGAGTAATTTATTTATTTTTTCTGTATCAAATGATCTCCGATTCGCCGTACATTTTGTTGGACTTCAACGGCGAATCTGCCATCAGCCATTCGGCTTCATGAGGCCCATAGAAATTAGGTGCCTCACAATGATTGCACAGTTTTGGGTAATGAGCCCTTTAGCAGTTGGCTGGTTGAAAATAATTGCAATTTTTTTCTAATGCAACCATCTAGGAAGGATCCATGGTGTGGTTAATAGAAGAAGATGCCCCACATTTTTCTAAACAATAAATTTTAAAAAAAAAACAAAGAAAAAATCAAATGTCATATGAATGCATAGACAGACTGAAATAGATAGTGATGGCTTATCAATTCGATCCATTGTAACTACCTCACAAACCACTGAATTGAATAGCAGCAAACCGTAAGTTGAGCAGAAGAAAATCAAGAATAGAACTTGTAGCTCTTGGCTGAATCAATGATCGACTTTAGAGCCCCAATTGATGAAAACACCATTAGAAGAATCCCCAGTATTATGCATATCTGGAATCCAAAAACATTAGAACACAATATTGGCAAAATGAAAGAGAGAGAGTATGAAATCCAGAACAAATATCTTCATTGCAAACATGTTGCATGTAACATTATCACTGGTATTTTGAACAACAAGAACAAGAAAATTTACCGCTTAGATATCTATATATCTTTGCAATAAAAAAGTTATCTTTTTTGATATTCTATATGAGCAATGCAATTTATTTTTGTAAACAATTTAGTGTCAAAACCTATATATCGTGGTTGTGAAAGAAAGTAGTAATAAAAAACAATTAGTTATAAAGCTAACATACCCAATTTGCGAACCAAGAGAGACCGAACTTTCTTGGCTTGTAGACTGCAAGCCACATTATGCAAGGAAGCTGTTACAAGAGAGTTGACATGTCAATTACTGCTCTCATGTATATGGTTCTCTTATCAGTTAGACTCAATATGTTTGCTTTGATTTGACTATGATGTCTTATTAGGGGAATCATCGAAGATATGTCTCATAGAGACTCCAAAGCCTACAAGATAAGCTATCCATTAACTGTGATTGGAATTAAGTAAAATGAAGAACATTAAGCTGATCGATGGCAGTGTCTCACAAAGTATGTTGTTGGTGCAAAAGCAAAGCCGCCGAAGAATCCAAGAAGCCCACCAAAGAAAGGGAAGGTCATGGCAATGAACATAGTAAGTGCTGCACCCAGGAAAACAAAAAATGGATATATACTTGAAAAATATACTAGAAAACCTTACAACTTGTCAACCAACCAAAAGAAGATAGAGCAGCTTACCAACATAGACAGAGCGAGTGATCAGGCGAAGAGTAAGCCCTGGTGGGAAGCCAAGCTTCTTCACTAAAAGAGTTTCTAGCATGTCAAACACAGGCATGGCATATATCTGCATCAAGTAAGAAGTTGAAAACGAAAAGCTCAATAAACAGAGCTGAACTACCTTCAGTAGAGCTAGTCATAGAAAACATCTAAGGTCAGATAATGCTTCCAATAGACGAGACATCCATCTCTTGGTAGGTAGAGATAATTAGCAATTGACAAGTTGAAGGAAGGTAACTAAGACCGAAAGAATACACAATTACCTGATAACTTCCAATAACATGGATTACAACAAAGAAATTTGCAGCTGCAATCAACCAAGCTGGTTTCTCGAGGGAAATAAGGATGTTGTCTTCCACAGAATTCCCAAAGGCCCAGTAACCGACGAGGGCGACAGGGAAATAGCAGGCAGCCACGATGAGATAGGCAAAAATCACACCTTTCCACATTGGTTTCTTAGAGGGCTTCTCCGGCGTGGAAGGGATTGTTGCTTGAATCTCAAGCACCACATTGTGCCCTGCATATGCAAAAGCAACATCCCCCAATGCACTACAAAAGTGAAACACTTGGTCCCTTGAGTTTGAAGCAGAATAGCCGTATTGCACATCAGCTTGTTTTCCTTTGTGGATAGAAGCCCCCCATGCAATGGTGGAATAACTGGAGAAATTAAACATGAGGATCAAAACAAAAGGAACATATTGGCCGGTTCCACAGTTCTCCTCTGCGCCACTGGATCCGAGTGAACTATTACAGATTTATACATAAGTGACAGAATTGGTAACCATTTTGGTTGAATAATGTTGATATTGGATTGTCACATACGTCCAACAGCAACGAAAATTTAAGCATAATGTACATTTTTGTTGTCGTTGGGCATATAAGACAACACAATAATATTCCCGACAGTAAATATAGTGCCACAAACTTCGTTCTCAAAAGCCCAACTTCGTTACTGAAAGCAGATACAGACTAGCCAAACCAAACATTTTGTTATCTATACTTGTTACAATCAAAGAGGTGATTTACCTATACAACCAAGAGAGAGGGTTGTCGGCTTTTAACTAATTAAGTAATTGATTACCTTAGGGACATGACTGCAGCAGCCAAGGAGACCAATGAAATGGAGTTGAAGTTGGGAAGCTGAGAAAGCAGGAAGTGAACAGAGGCAAAGATCATGATGAAGTAGGTTAGCCTGATGTCTTTGCAGCTGGGGCAAACGGTGTCATGGAATTTCTTGAGAGACTTGCCTCCAGTGACCATGTAGACGATGTTCACCCCAACTTCCACCACCAGCTGTTGGGGCACGACGATCCACAGCCCAAGCTTTTCACCAAATGCATGCTGACCCAATTCGTGGTACCGATCGAATCGCTTGCCTGGAACCATCTCATGCATCTCAACCATTTGCCATAGGGTGTACAGAGTAATAAGCCATGACAGAATCAGAACAGCAACCCCAGGACCCCTGTAGAACAAAAACATCTGTTATCGTTAGATTATAGTTCTTGGCAAAGAAATTTGTTGTCAAGTCACGCGGACATAGTTATAAGAATTTCTTATGCAACCGACCAGTAGCAACGACTAGGCAATCAATTTGGTTGTCAAACATATGCCGTGATGAAAATCATATCAATCAAGGTCGCTAAATACACAAGCAGAATGGCAACACCGTTTAGATCGTTAAAAAAATACAGACTAATGAATGATTTGACGTTTTGAACCATGAACAATAAAAAGAAATATGTGAAACTATTGAAAAAGCTGAAAGTAAATAGATACCACATTAACTAATTAAAAATAGATAAAAAAGAGAAGAAAGGAGAGCATGTGCTGGCTAGTGTGCATGAGTGTATGTAAGGGTTCGAGGTTAGAACCCAGACTGGAGTATTAACCTCCATCTAGACAAAAAAAGAAAAGAAAAGAAAAAAGGCCCTGAGTATGTTGGGATTGAGACAAAATTTCCCTCTTAAATGGGAACCACTGTGATGTTAAAATCAAAATTTAAATAGTCATAATATTCAATGTTATTTGTTTTATTAGGTGACTAAAAATTAGTTGATGAGAATCTTATGTAGGGATGTACCAACTTAAAAGTATATAATTATTTGTAAATTATGAAAATACTTAAATCTATTCGTAAATGCCCTAGAATGTTTTTCTAATAATTTATAAAATCATTCATCACATAAGAAGAACATTTTAGATGATTTAGATATTAAATTAACATTTTAGAGTTGAATATATAAATCAAAAAATTTCTCGTTAGTTGGTTTTTTAATCAAACAAATGGTTCAAAACATAATCAATGGGTGAAGCTTATTTTACATCATCGTTAAGGTGGGCAAAAGAAAGTGGGGTTGCATCCAAAATATATATCTATCGGAAACAATGTCTTTTTTTAACAAACTCCCTAAATACAAACCTTCAAACATGTTTAGCTTCACCTTTTAGATCAAAAGTGAAAAACTTGTTTTGTTCTTAGCTTTCTCAGAAATTGATCCCCATCTAGATTACAACGGGAAATACTAAATAATGGTATAGACATAAGATAATTGGAAAGAATGAAATTGACTCACATGATTAAATAAAATAATTTATTACGAAATTAATATGATGATTACGCTAATAATATTTCATTTCAAAGTTAAATATGGAATTATTCACTAATTATATATTCCCAATATGTAACATTTTTATTTTTCACAAACATCATAGTTTATATAAGAGGCATGCTTCATTAGTCTGGTGTTGTCAACCCATTTTCGCCTGATTAAATCCAAATCCACTCACTATCAAAAAAATACGATGGCAAAAAAAAAAAAAAAAATTCAAAATCCACTCTTCTCGTCTTATTTAATCTTAGTGGGCCACAATAGATATAAAGTCATGAGTTTTTTTGGAAATTCATTACACCCCACCAGAATATATATCCAATAAGGATGATTTTCGATCTTTTAACTGATAAATATTAATGAATATATTGGATGGAAATATATTCGATATCGAGAGGTTTCATCGAAGTAAGACTTTAAAAAAAATAATGAAATCTTTTAAACAAATATCTGAATTCAAAAATTATATGGAATTCAGAATCTTAAAATCGAAAAAATTTTGCAGCAAATAATTTCCTAGCAAGTAGCAACCATTAACTGACCATCCTTGAAATATCTCAAGATTACTTCCTTGTTACTTGCTGCATGCCTGGTATATGTACAGAGACATACCAACCAAGTTCGGACATAGCGTAAGGCAGGCTGAGGACTCCAGCACCAACCATGGCCGTCACATTGTGGAAAGTCGAATAATACCACTTGGCGTTTCTTGAGGACGTGATGGGCAGCCATTCATCTATTTCCTTCTCCTTGTGAGATTTCTCCACCACTTCTTCCTCCTTCACCTCCATCTCCAACCCCACCTTACCACTCTATTGTTTTCAAGGCAAGACCAAACGTCAGGCACAAAAGTTAGAATTGAAGATTATCGCCGTCGTTCCTCCCATTTATATTTAATTATTTATGGAGTGTGATGTAAACTAAATTTGTGGGGGCTGTTCTGCAAAATGGACCTTATAACTTTACCTAATTGCAGATCAAAACTCAGAGTTTTTATATTTGCAAAACAAACTCTTCGAGTTAGAAAAATGTTGCAAATTAATCCTGGATGCTAATGTTTGTGAGGTAACCATATTGAAGAATATTTAAAAATTACATATATTTGGGCTCATCGTTTCAGAGCGGCCTGAAAATATTTTTTAAATTTTTTGCCTGTTTTTAATAAAATTCTTAGTTTGGGTGTGTATAATTTATAAAGTTTTATCATGGTTATCTTTGTTATTTTATGTTTGAAATTCTAAAAAAATATATAGACATCTCTAAAGATAACAAAATATGGTTTATGGATTATATACATTTAGCATAGTAGTTTTATTGAAAAAACAAAGAAAAACCAGTTAGAAATGACATCATTTCCGACATGCCATTTTCAAGTGGTTGGAAATGATCATTACGCTCTATATTGAAACCATTTTATTTTTAATTAAAATGATCTTGCGAACATTAAAATAGGGATTTATTTTGCAAGAACTTAGAGGTTCTACTTTTTTAAGAGAAAAAAAAAATATTTAAGTTGTGTCCACAGCCTTGCTTGGTTCGTGAATCTATGAATCTTTACAAGGCATTAATATTCCACTAGCTACTCTGGTCTGTTTTCCTCTGTTCTTCCAGACTGTATAGAGCCAACGAACATGAATTTCGGCGTCTTGTTCTCATCCAACATGTACGGACGCGTCATCTGTTCGAGGACAGTCGAATGCTGGATCAGGCCATTTGTAGGGCGTTCACGAAAGATGGCGAACGTTTCTTAAAAAAGCATAGAATCTCCCCAAGATTCGGGCTAGCGATTATTCATTGTATCGTCGGCTGGCAATGACAAGATAGTTCTTTCTGGCATCAGCACCATCCATGAATACCCCCGTTTTTACGTGCAAGCATTCATGGCGTTTATGCATGCGATTTTCCCAGATTTCATCGAAATCTTGGGACTGAGCTCAAATCTCGAATTGGGTATCCAATCAGCCATTGGAGGTTTTTGTTCTAAGAAAATTGCGGTCACAAAATAAATGATTCCCTGTCCTAACTAATTGATGGACTGTTTGGATGGAATTTTTGAATGGAGGATTACCCAGATTGAAGCTATACATACTCTGTGGAGCAGATCAAGAGGAAACAGAAAGAACTGGCTGTAAAAATTGACAGTCAAAAACATATGGCCGAGTAGAACGGAACTTTCTGTTCTAGGTTAGGCGAGAAAATGGGTTTCAGTAATAAACGGGTATAATGGATAAAGTGCTGCATATCATCAGTCACATACAGAATTATGGTGAATGGGCACTAAACAGATCAGAGGATTCCACAAAGGGGCTAAGGCAAAGAGATCATCTATCCCTATATTTGTTTTTATTATGTGCCAAAGGTTTATCTTCTTTTATCAAAACTGCTCGTTTGGATGGTCGATTACATGGAATTAGGTCAAGCAGAAATGGACCTTATTTGACTCATCTATTTTTAGCAGATGATACTCTGCTTTTTCTCAAAGCAAAAGTTCAAGAAGTGGATAAGTTAAAGCAGGTGCTTATGCAATATGAGAGGACATCGGGGTAGAAAGTGAATAGGAGCAAGAGCTGAAACCATATGAGAAGTGGAGAATCAGATGGAATCTAGGAGTCAATAGTTTATGGTTTACTTGGGCCTAGCTGTATGGATGGCAGAAATAAAACAAGAGTTTTTCAATCTTTAAAGGAGGAAATTTGGAGAGAAGTTCAAGGCTGGCAAACAACCTAGTTTTGTGTGAAGGAAAGGAAGTGCTTATAAAAGCAGTTGCTCAAACAGTCCCGCGCTATGCAATGAATATTTTCATTCTCCCAAAATTTTATATTTTATTTTTTACTTTCTGAAAATAAAAAAACATGCATTGGTACATGCAATGATATGCTAACCCATGCAGATGGCACATATATGCATGCCCATTTGTTAATTTCAAAATAAAAAGATAAAATTAGCATGATAATTGCTAACTAATCTAGGTGGGATCCGCATATCTAATTAAAAGAAAAAAAAAATTCAACCAATTTGCGGCTAGCGACACGGGATCAATGAGCATATTTTCATTCAAACATGTTCCTACAATAATATATATTGAGGAAAATGGCATGCTTTAGCCTTCTAGGCCCACTGATATATAGGTTAATGGACAGTGCATAATTCCTTTCTTTTCTTTTTTCTTTTTTGAAGGTAGGCAGTGTTTAATTCAATGGTGTTGGTTGATAATATCGACAAATTTCGATGTTGTTCAACCATTTCAGCCCACTTTGATGGTCAAAAAAAGCTGATGTTAAACAAAATGAGTGGATTGGATGCCGATTTAGCCATCACAGTTGGCCAAAATGGCGAGAGGGTGAACAGCCTTGAAACTACCATTCATCATTGAAGAGCTGGCCCCAAGTTAATTATAATCCATTCATCATGTTTGTTTAATTTATATTCAAAAAATAATCTTAAATGGTAACTACCATAGGGCATAAATAAAAGGTGAATTTTATCATAAGAAGTGATCCCGTTAACTTGAACTAAGCAAATATTTGACTTAGTCTACTTTAAAAAATTTATTTAAAAATATTTTTTTCGTACAGTTGTTTATCTAAGTGTATTTAACATATAAACCAAGTTTTACCATTTTTAAAAAAATATATATATATATATTTGATATTTTTAAATATCTATATGTATATATGTATTTAAAATAACCCAGTGTTTAAATTTTTTTTAAAAATTATATACACATATCCACAAATGGTAAAACTTGGTTTACATGTTAACTATGAATGATCCTGTTAGTTCGGGCTAAGCAAATGCTCTACTTAGCTTATTTTAAAAAACTCATCTATGACAACTTTTTTATATTTTTCTTTATACACTTGTTTATTTAAATATATTTAATATATGGACCAATTTTTATCATTTTTGGATGTGTATACATATTTTTTTAGATTTTTAAAGATAAGAGTATTTTAAATATATGTATACACATAGATGTTTAAAAATTTCAAAAAAATATACAAATATTTTCAAAAATGATTAAAATTAATTTATATATTAAATACACTTAGATAAACAAGTAAATGAAGAAATAAACAAAACAATTTGTTGTAAATGAGTTTTTAAGGTAGGTTGAGCAAAACATTTACTTAATTCAAACTAACAGAATCATTTTTTTATGTTAAATACATTTAGATAAACAAGTGTACGGAAAAAAATAAAAATAAAAATTTTTAAATAAGTTTTTTGAGCTGGGCTAAGCTAGATATTTGCTTAGCTCAAACTAACATAATCATTTCTCTTTTCTCATATGCAAATTTATTTTGAAATGAATGTTTAGTTCATCATCGCCCCAAACAGACTATTTCCCAAATCATTTTTCTTTTTCAATCCCGGTTTCTAAATACATATTCCTCCAATAGTTTGAAAAATTCTTTGGCTACCCATTTCAATCTCTTCAAATTTCAACAGTCCATTTCTTGACAGTGCGTAGGTAATTGCTACATCCTCAGCATTTTACGGGTGGAAACTCTTGTAATAAGCCCACATAGCAAGAAGGCACAAATAATAAACATAGATCATTGTTATAAAAATCAAACCAGCTGGCTACACTCTAATCAACTCCAAAGCATTCAAACTAGAGCTCTCCTCAAAATAAGAAACCAACTTATAGAAACACAATTACTGCACTGCACTTGCTACCAATATCAGATCCAAACAAATTGCCGACGCTCGACAATTCTATGCAAATTTCGATGCTCATATACAGCATTATTGGAACCAATCTGCCGGTCACCTTGCCGATCTAACCATGTATATATCGTGCCTGAATCAACGCACATGTTGGAGGTGATGAACCACACAAGAAATGATGGAAGACAGTAGCATTCAGGTGACTCGAGTCCCACTGAGAAGCTTCAGATTCAGTATACAACCTACTGGTAGTTCAAACATTTCTGTTCTTATTACAGGTACTAAGCAGAGATAGCCAGAAAAGATGGCTGTTGCTCAGTTCTCGTGGAATATGTCACAATTCCAGGTGTTTTGCCTTGTATACCCAGTTCCTTTATCAAGCTGTTGACGGTACTGATCTCTTGTAACTGCGGCTAGATTGTGTGCCTCTGATGGAATCTTCAACCGATAGGCCTTGTGCACCAAAACAGAAATACTGATTCATCAACCTATTGTTAATGGTGTTTGACTTTTGAGACGCATCATTGCTACCTTCACGAGCAGATTTGGAGCAAGAGGGCTGACTATTTTCATGGGCTGACATTACACCTTTCTGTTTCTCCAAAACTGTAGGTGAAAGGGCTGGTGACCTTGAGAATGCAGTAGAAGGTGTGCGTGACGGAACAGCCAAATGGGGCATAGCTTGGATAACCCCATGCATCAGGCCAGCAGCGAATTTCTTCTTTGTTGATGGGCTAGGCAAGGAACTTCTCACAGCAAGAGTTCGCTTACTATTTGGGAGTGCAGGAGCCCTGGAGAATCGCTGCCGAAGAGGGGTAGGGGTATCATCCAATTCACCTGCTTTCTTGTATGATTCTGATGAATTGTCATCCACCAACATTTTCTTATCCTTACGGCGGGGCCAACCAAGTAGAATTTTTAGACGCCTAGCAGCATTATTAACTGAATTTAGCTTTTTACTGCCAGAAGAACCTGGATTTCCATTGACAATCTCAAGATGACTGAGCTCACTTCTGCTAGTACTAGAGCATGAACTAAGTCTCCCACTGCCCCTATCAGCACTGATCTCAGAAACATTTTCAATGCCAGTATACAGAAATATCTCGGCATCAGAGATCTTGAAAGATGTTCCTGGACTGCTGCCAATCCCTTGCATCTTTAGTTGTGAAGCTATGGCACTCCTTGCCATGTAATCCTGTGAATCTGATATTCCACCAGCTGAAATTAGCTGCTTGATCAATATCTCTGATGAAGCAGATCGTGGGCATTGACTGAGGAGGTCCAATGGTGTCATTCCATCAACATCACGGATGTTCAGGTCAATTGATCGGACAGACATGAACAGCTCAACAAGATTAGAATGGATGTTTCCAATGACTGCCATGTGAAGAGCAGTTCTGCCGTCATTGTTCCTGAGGTTGATGATCTCTTGCAGGTTCACTATATTCCCACCGACTAGTTGCTTCATGAGCTCAATTTGGCGGTCCACTCTACGGAATCCAGGTGTTCTAAAGCCAGAAACAGCCATGTGAAGGAAAGTATCTCCCACATTGTTGGTCAGAGTTGCTACTGAGGGAGATGCTTGAACAAGAGCCTCCGCCACTGATAAATGACCACGGTAAGCTGCAATATGGACTGCTGTGTTTCCTTGATTGTCTCTAGACATGATAACATCAAAGGATCTGATCAACTCCTTAACAATCTGCATAAATTTAAATAGATTATTTGTGTCATAATTATCTACCCAACGTAAGCAGGCTATAATAATCAAAATATTCAATATTCCTGATAGAACAAACACACAGCCAAAACATAAGATGCAGCCAAAAGAATAGGACTGTAATGGCACAATTAGACAATCAGATTAATCAATACCAAAAGTACAGTGAATGGGTGAATTTTTACAAATACCTTAGCTTGCTTGTTTAATTGCACAGGGCGACTTATTCACAAGCAATGCAACTAACCATACATGGAATGGCAGCAAAATTTCTAATCCACATCTTAGGACAAAATTCATCTTTGCAAGTTCAATCTAGCATTATTCTGTGTATTCGAATATGCATTTAAGATAAGATTAACAAGTAAGATGAATATTATCATAAATATCAGCATCCATATCTTATTCCCAAGCTAGCAAGCTAGAATTCACTTCTGCCTATTGAGTATCCATCAAAATCAGCGACGAGATCTTATTCCCAAGCTAGAAAAATTGAATTCACTTTTGCCTGTTGAGCAACCAAGAAGAAGAAACAGTTTCCTGGTATCCAGTAGATAGAACACCCCTAGGCATAAACTTAATACAATGAAAGCAATGCTGGCAGAAGGCATGATGGATGAATCACAATTAACCATGCAAGGTAACAAACATGTCAATCAAAACTAGCCAGTTTTTCCAGCTGCACGCCTTAAAGAAAACAAACAGAATTCCAAGTGAACTCTGCTGATGAAAATTTTAATGACTTGACAGCATCAGTCGCTAGGGACTTTGGTTAGCCCTCTGTCCATAAGTATTGCTACATATTGAAATCAGTTCTTAATGTACTGTTCAATATGATTTGTTTAGTTAGGATAATTAATGTATCCATTGTACAGATTGCCAAGGTGTTAACTACTGGAAGCAGCATTTAATCAACTTCCTTTATGCCATACAAAATAAAAAAAATGCCTTTCATTCATCAGAAACAAGAATTATGGGTAAAGAAAGGCTAAAAATTAAGCTAGCAAAACTATTCAAGCTAATGCAAAGATCACCTCAAGACATACATCACGTTTGCAAAAAGCAAACTTGAAAACACTTTGGAAAGACAGTAAGCTAGTTTGTCGACTCCGCAAAAATTCCACATATACTGTTTAAAATGTAAATTTTAGTGAGTAGATCAAAAAATACTGAACAATTCTTCTGAGCCGAATGATAGTACAAAATCCAATGGTAATTGATGCTCTAACAAAACAGATACCCTAAATTATGAGTCTTTGATGAATTCACAAACCAGATAACTCAACAGTAGTCTTAGTTAAGGAGAAGGATCATGATAATAAAGTCTTATATAAATCTCAACAAGGACTCTAAAGGCATTGTTAAGGATCACAGTTTTTCTCTCCAAAAGCAGGATATGGAAAGCTACAAAGTAACCGAGGAACCACTGGCAGTACACCATCTACCAAGCTACTAAATCACGAACATGAAATGCACCACTTTAAACAGCAAACTGGCATTAGTTAACCATAAACATCCACCACTAAGATGAATGAAGAAGATTAGATGGTTAGACAAACCGTAGGGAATTTTGCAAAAGTGAAGAGCATAAGTAAAGCTTGGAAATTGCAGAAAAAAGCTGTGATGAAAATGTGAAAGTAGGTGCACCCACGCACACGCACAAACCAAAAGAATAAAAACACACACTATAACAAGAACAGAGTAGATAAGGGTGATCCTCGGAATTCATCAACATGGCACCAAAAAGACTGGGCTCCAAGGTGTTAAATGATGTTGTAGATAATCCGACCTTACCCAGAGTACTTTAACAAATGACTACATGCAACCATAAGCATCAACACCAAACAAGGAAGAATAAGAACATGATGAAAATTTGAAAGACATCCAAATTACGTTGCATTCCATCATTCATTATATTAGAGCATATCATGACCTGAAGATGATCTTTTGAAGGGAAGATGAGAGAACAACAAGAATTAGCAGGTCCATGACTCAAAACAGGAGAACAAAATCAAAAGGACAGCCACATTTGCCACTAGCATATTTAGGATATTAATAGTATGCACTGTCAAAATTTTCATTTCTATTGCAAGAATTTCACTTGAGAAAGAGAAAGCTACTCGTCTATAAATAAAATGCAAACCTAGTCACATAAAGCCAGCTTCACATGCGCAATCTCTAGATTACCATGGAGAAAACAAATGAAAAACTTACCAATAGCCCTAAATGCAAGGCGCACCAGACTCATGTCAGAGAAAAAATTTTACAATCCATAATCAACATCCAGGATCAACGGCGAGATAGGACCCATTAGCCATGGACAATGGAACCACAAAAGTGATGATTGCTGCCAAATCGACAGGATCTCATGCAATTCTAACACGTGCCAGTGTGGCATACTGTTTGTCCTTTTTTAGTTGAGCATCACGAGTGACAGTTAGCCCATGCTCCGCAAAACAAAACATAAAAAAAAAAAAAAAAAGAACTACATGAACAAAACTCCCATCAAAGTTTGACAAAAATAAAAGAAGGGATCTAGTACAAAGAAGAAATCTTTAGCAGTAAAAAGTATACAT
>JAXCLR010000063.1:60334322-60350439 GCA_035584095.1 Annona squamosa | reverse complement strand
AAAATACAATTAATGATTAATAATACAATTTTATTGATAACGTTTACACATAATCCATATTCTACTTGATACAAAGAAAATGCTCAAAATAGGTTTCTTTTTTTCTACTCTTAAGAGGTATTTGAATTTTTCTTAATTTCATACAATAAATTGTTTTTTAAACTTTTTTTATATAATAGATTTATGATAAAAAAATTATCTATGAGATGAGTAACAAAGACATATTAATAAAATATGTCAATCCGAAACTCAACCCGAGCCTGAATTTCAAAAATAGACTTAGGGTTGAGGTTTACAAATAGGGTTAGGGTTAGGGCTAGGGTTGAAGTTTTACAAATAGGGTTAGGGTTATGGTTGAGATGAACCCGAGTTTTATGAGCTTGAGTTGCACCCCTAGTGGGAGCAGGGAAGAATCCATTACTCCTTTTTTTTATTTTTTTTTGAGGCGCCGTTGGATTTTTGTAGTCCCGCAACAAAAGGGGATGGGAGGAAGTAGTTGAGTAGCAGATAAGTGGAGGTAAAGTTGAATTATATAAAGCAGAAGTCTAGGATGCGGATAATCTACCAACTAGCTAACAATAGCACATGCCTGATGAACCTGATTGAATGACTCCGAGCAATAGATTCTTTTTCAAATAATCTGGATTTCGGGCCACACTCATCTTTTTTTAACCCATTTGTTGTCCAAGTAAAATGAAATTCTCATCCCCTTAGTCATGCGGGGATGCATGCGTATGAAAATTTACAATTTTCTTCTCCATTTTATGGAAGATTTAAATAGGCATTTGAAACTGGACTTGTCGCCAATGCCGAACAAGCTAAGCTTTCTGATCTTGGAGTGTTCTTTCTCCTTACCACTGATGCTGTTTCAATCTTGATCCATCAGCCATCTATATACTTTTTGAAGCACATATGAATGACATTTCAGCCATGCAATGCTTTGTAACGCTAGCATATGCAAAAATCGTCAAATCGTCCTAGTGAATCCGTCGTCTGCTGTTCATGTTATGACCCATGTTCAACATTTTACTTGTGGTCCCATCCGTGACGCTTCAAATCCTGACCGCCCATCCGCTGGACCATGCATATCACGCAAGCCACTTGCTGATCGTATTGGGGATGAATGCCCGTACGTGCCCACCTCTCATTGCATCTATTATTTTGACTATAATGCGAAATGCATGACGAGATGCACGAATTCTATATCGTCACCTTGTTAATTTTTCATAAATATAATCCGTTTATTGTTCTTGTCATCACTCGTTTGCCTAGGGACCTAAAATTCATATAGATTTTATATAGAGCATCAAAATTAAGATCTTTTAAATGTGAATATCTACTCGTTAAAATTAGTTGAATCCTACATGAATCTGACAGCCTTTGATTGATTAAATATACCTATCTTCGAAAGGCAAATGAAAATGACTTGAAAATAAAAGTTAAATGCAAACTATTAGCCATTCCAACGGAACTCCAGGACATCTTTTTTTTTTTTTTTTTACATGTTTCCAATGCTTTTTAATTATATACACGTGAGATAATGTAATATTTGATTCAAATAACTAATTTGAATTATTTTACGATTACAAGAATACAGATAAATAAGGGCCTTTCCCTTTTCGTAGAAACCTTTGGTCCTTACTGGACCTCTCGGCAGTGTCCAGCCGATGATTGGATCGGCTTCTTTTCGCCGCAGTAGAGTACAGACCGCCCAACTCAGGCACTTACAAAAAAAAATAAAAAATAGCTCTTGATTTGGATTTCTAGTTGTTTTTGTTCAATAACCCACCGGATAACCACCAGCCGGAAGGCTGGAACAGTACACATTCTGCTGAGAGCTCTAACCATCCGATCAGAGCAGATTACAAGGGGAAGTTAAACCAACCATTTGGGCAAGCTAACAAAGGGACCTCCTTGTTGAACCAAGTTTGGCCGATTTAAATCCTCGTTTACAAGAACATCAAATCCCAGTAGATTACAAGGAAAAGATAAACCATGCATTTAGGCAAGCTAACAAAAAAGACCTTCCCTGTCAAACCAAGTTGGCCAATTCAATTACACATTTCCAGGAACATTGTTGGTTTCCCCCCTCATCCTAAATTTCAATAAACAAATACTGACCAATTCTTACCCCTAGAGCACAAATAAATATAGCCGATAGAAGTGTCATCCACAGAACCGTGTTTCAAGATCAGACAGCAGAAAAATGCTCGAGGCAGATTGGTGCCCCAAGCACTTAAGAATCAAGGGTATGCTTTGAGGTGAAAGACTTGGCAGTTTGGCTTGTACCCCTTCTTGGTTGCTGCCTGATCAAACTTCTTTGCTGCAGCTTCGTTCTCTTCCAAGCTAGTCTGAACAAAGTACCGAATCCACCAAGACGAGCTTCGCAGTTTGGCCTTCAAGACACAAGCATTGCCACGAATGCCATCACACAATCGAAACAGTTGTGTAAGTTTATTACATATCATCAGAAATAAAATTGCAGCATGACCACCATACTACAATTAGCCCCTTCTTATATTTTTTTAAAGTACAGCCTGGGCATATCACACACATAAGCTTCTGGTAAGGAGAATACAAGCACACGTACATAGATCCTGCAGAGCATTCCACAGATGGGTAGGCATGCAAATTATTGTGGATGATTTCAATGCAATGAATGATATGGATTTTGGAGGTTTTAAATTTTCATTTTTATTTTTTTTTTGAAAAAAAAAAAAAAACACTTAGATGGAAGAACAAAGAAAGGCAGGTAGCAGGTCTCAGTGCCATTGGAATTACGAGAAGAGAAATGATTCCAATTATGACATTGAGCCATGACCACACTCGTAAGCTCCTTTGATTCTATTTTTGACTTTGACAGAATGAAAATCTCGCATAGCATCTGAACTAATACAATAAGAACAAATTAAGAACAATATTTCTTTGTCAAAGGCATACCGGTTTTCCATATTTTAGCAGCTCAGCACTTTTAGCTCTCTGCTGACCCGGAAAGCCTACATGGTTCAACCAGAAAAAATAGGACCTCAGCGGACAGTAATATCACTTATCTTTTATATGAATCACAAAAAAAAAAAAAAAAAAATTACTGCATCTGTCATTAATCTGTGAGTGCATTTATGCTAATGTGTTACCTAGTTGTTCAAATTGCAACCAGTTTCAGGATTTCTTTAAACAGTAAACAACTACAAAGGCAAGGTAAGCAGTACCAGAGAAATAAGGAATGAGCAAGACAATATCCACTTATTGCTATGTTTACTAAATGACATTGAAAATTCTGTGATCATCCCTTCGAACAACAGAGAGCTAATAAAACCACCACCAATCTCAAATTCCAAACAAAGAGACAAACATTGGTGTTTACTTGAATTTAGTAATAAGGCATGGCATACAGTAATTAAAGGATTGTTTGCATAGAGAAGAAAAGAAAAAGAGAGAACTTCCTAAACCATGATTTCTCCATCATTCAATTCATGACACCATATTGACAGGATAATACCATTAGAACCCCACTCTTCTCATTTCCAAAGTTCCTTTATAATGACAAAACCCACACTTTTAGAGAATGGTCTCCCATTCCATGAAGAATAGCATATAACAAATACTGGTTGAACACTAAATGAGTTTAAAAAAAAATTTGCACATATGTCAGGTAAAGTTTATCACACTTGTTGAAATTTAAAATACATAAGCAGCAGCATCTAGCAAGAGACAATTTTCCTAGACATTGGAGATTAGATAGCCTTAAAATATTTCCCATAAGGATTCAGAAATAAAAGTTTCCATCTTATTGTTAGACCCAAGCCTGGATAAAAAGCAAGGGTTGGCATGTTAGGCTTGCAGCTGGTGCTATAAAAATCGTCACCACATCTCTTATGGATTCCGGAAACATATCAAAAGTTGTTGTCGACCCCATCTAGGTTGCAAATGGCTTGTGATGATGATGATTCAACAGTAACTTAGAAGATCCAAAAGGGCTATCAATAAAATCTCTGAAAGACAACCATGTATAATTGAGTGATTAGCATGCACAACCACAAGAGTTCACAAAAAAAAGATTACCTGCAAAAATAACTAGGCCATCACGGGCAACTCTTGCCAACTCTGGAAGCGTCTTGTTGAGATACCTTGGTGACAAGTAGTCCAACGCATCTGACACAATTATAAGAGAAAATGAATTTTCCTTATAGGGTAGCGGAAATTTGATATCAGCTACACGCACAAATCCCTTGCGAACAAGACTCTTGCAGGTACCATCCACATCCTCCAAATCATATGGTTCAATGCCCCAAGCCTCAGTATCCTCTTCCTTCAACAGCTTAGAAACCACAGTGCAAGTGTCAGGGCCAACATGCAAAACTTTATGAATGCTCTCGCCATAAGCCTTGCTTAGAATTGGTATTGCTCTTTGAACCTCTGTTGTGCATAATACACCACCTACATATATGGAGAACATATCAATGAGTCATCACTATGACAGTATCATTGGCAGATCAACTATTCCTCGTTATTAAAAAATAATAATAATGTACATAGACAGAAATTGTCGTTAGCAACTGACCATCAACTGGAACATTTACAAATGTCAGATCCATACATAATCATATATGATAGTGATAGCGTATCCTTTATGGTTTTTTATCAGATGTCTCCAAGGAGACCTTTTATTGTTTTCTAGGAATTACCTTGATTTCTTCCAGCTATTTAGAGCCAATAAAGTATAAGCACAAACTTTTTCTTCCCCTTCTCTTATTTCGGATTAGCAATAGAGGCAAATTGATAGACAAAGAAACAATAATGCACAAACTGATATCTTGCTGTACACATTTAGAGTTTATGACACCATTTGCTGCCAGATTTCTGGAGAAGCTTCCAAAAGAAACAAATTTATATGCTGTAAAATAGCTGCCTTTTAGGTCTTAATTTTGCAAGATGTAAACAATAATATTAGATCTTTATGACATAAAAATTGCATTCGGTATTTAACAAAACAAAAACTTTTCCACCTACGACTTTTTCCCTCCACAACTACCCTATCTCTCAATCATACATTTACATATTTCTACACAACTATATTTTTCAATTATTTTTTCACAACTTCTCATACAACTATATCATCTATTTTTTAGCTTTATTCTCTTTACTCCTTATCGTTACTCCTATCAAATCACATCGCTTTCTACCCTCTCAAAAATTTTCAACAAAAAAATTTCTTTCGGAAGTTTTATCAAATACCAAACACGCCCAAAAAAGCAAGCAAAAGTTATTGCTTGTTTGCAGAACTAACGATCCAAAATTCAATGATACAGTAGTTGACAAAAGTCTGACAGCGTAGTCAACTCTGCGTTAACTGGTATCCATTGCCAGCTTCCCATATAGGTTACAGAACTTGGTGTCTTCTACGTGGCCTACCCTGGGACAATCTGCTGATGCAGTTGCAAGATCCTTGCTTTAAAATAATTTGCCAAAAAAAAAAAATACTAATAATAAAAGAAAAAGGAAGAAAGTCAAAGTCTGTATCCTAACAACCATATTTTGCTTGCTTTCAAAGACCACAATTATGATGGATTTGATGAATCAAAGATCAAGCATCCAGTTCCAAAGGGAAAGACATTTAGTGTGGAGCAGCCTAGATTAATTTGGCCAGCACATGCACTAAACTTATCACTCCTCAGTAGCAGAAATGCATATGAGATCTGTGCGGCTGCCCCAATCAGTTGTAGAAAAGTTTACAAAATAATGACGACCATGGAAAAATTACTATTGGGGGTCGAGCTGTAGGAACAATAACAAGGCTGGAAGGTCAAAGGCAACACCAAAATTGAACATTAATTATTAATACTTAAATTTAACCTTCAACCATTTCATTATTTATTTATTTTATAGTTTTTGATGGGATATATTCCAATTACAAATACTTCATTAATCTGATTTGGTGAAAGCAGCATTTACTGCTCCCATCTAGAAAGTCATCCACTTCTACCAACACTGCATGAAGTATTATAAATTTATGACCACTATCACAGACCAAGAATCTTTTTCCCTTTCTCCCAGAAGCAGTAGCAAAAGAGGGAGAAGACTACAAACAAGCATGACAGATATGAAAATAACAAATAAAAAATAAATGTACAAAATTAACATAAAAGGAGCCAAAGTACTTACTTCCAAGCTTGATAAGATTTTCTTTATTGCCACTAAATCCACCTATCACATGATAAACTGCAGTTACTTGGAATGTAATAGTATTAATAACCAAGAAAATAGGACAGACAACAAGGCATGACCAAATAAAATCTGAAAAAAGTCAATATCAACATGGTCTGCAACTGAAATTTATTTTTTTTTTTTTTAATCGTCAGTCTGCATTTGAATTTGCTGTCATTGAGGATTACAATTCCACCATCAAAATCAATGCAGCAGGGGAGGGACAAAAAAAAAGGTTTGCTGAAAAAGCTCATTTCCAAATCAAAACATTTTCGAAGGACAGGAACAAACCTGAGCCACTGTAAGAATATGCAATAAGAAGAAAGGCACCCTGGAAATTCAAGAAATAACATAATTAGCTTTTTTTTTTTTTTTTTTTTTTTGAAAAGAACATATTTCGTATTTTACCAAGGAACTATTTCAGAAATAGTGCATCTCTGTGGATCAGTGTGGCGACTGGCAAGTGTAATCATAAAGAATTTTAAACATAATTTTTACTATGTCCCCTGAAAAATAAACAAAATTACCAAACAAAAGTACAGAGCATTACCAAGAGAACCAGGCCAACTGACAGTAAAGGAGAAGATCGCGATTTCTGATGTAAAACACCGGCAAAAGGAACACTTGCACTGTCTGATAAGCGTCTGGTGGGATTTACAGGCCTCCTTGACATATCTACCGACCAAAGAATGAATCTCTGTGCCTACTGAAGGGAAAAGGAGGGAGGGGGGGAGAGACAGGAGAAAGGAGAGATCAAATGAGTTGGTCTCCGCAATCCCGATGCTCCAAATCAACAACAACAACAAAATATATGTAGTAATCACATTCCACCCAAGAGATCGGCAAGGGAATTAATAAAACAATAGCATAAAGCGTTGAAAAAATAATAATTTGCGGCAAATGAGGTGCAAGAATCAGTTCCATATGGTTGGTATTCAGCTCAGACCTAAGCCATTTTGTTCTGGCAGAACCTTTCAGAAACCAGAGCCCGCCATGAATGGGCAAGGCAACGCCACAAGGCAGTACGTAAGCCCCATTCAATACGTACATGTGTGGGAAAACGCACGAATGGGGCGCAGCGACAATCACACGACTAAACAGATCGTAGGGCAAAAGTACCACTACATCCACCGTCAAACGAAACCAAGGTTGAAAATGGGAGCTTTCTGGAAGCAGGCGGCCAATAGCAATCAGAGATTCAAGATGACTCCACAGCGTGGGAAACGATTGGTGTAAGCAGTGCTGGAGACCACACGATCCCTTCATTTACGTTTCAGTTCCCGACGAAGACAGAGTATGGGGCTGAAAATTCAAGTGAAGTAGCGGAGAAAAGCAGGAATCCGAAATCGAAAACAGAAGAAAGCACGCAGAAAAACTGCACTGGTGTCTGGGCAGGAATGGGACGAAACTAGGAAAGAAAAAGAGAAGAAGAGATTTGAGGGGTCTAGAAGCGCGAGAAAGAGCGGAGGAGAAGAAGGAACAGTTCACCTGAAACCGAAGATAGCAGAAATGGAAGTTGTCGGAGATCTGGATCTGGTTCGGACGTGTGCTGTTCGCAGCTCAGACAGGAGGACAAAGTGCGAAAATTTCTCTCGCTGGCCTGTGATTGTTTTTTTTAATTTTGACGCTCGCTTAAAGCATCCCGAGGTTCGTCTTTGCGACGGTACGTGAGTACGAGCGCGCGCGGTGAATTCCGCCAACCGGGCGAAAGACTACTGTACGCGCCGCATCTTCTTTGTAGCAGGGGTTACCGGTTAACGAGCAAGATAAGACAAGGGGCGGTTTTCTTTTTCTTTTTCTTTTTTTTGCTTTTGTAATTTGTAAATGTATCTATCCAATTTTAACGATAATCGCAGAACTTAGCTATAATTATAAACATAACTATGTTGCCACGTTGTTGTCACGGCTCTGTCACAACGTTACCGTTTTAGCTCTGTCATAACGCTATCGTGAAACGTAGACGCTTTTCTGAAATTTCTCGTCAATCAAACTCTCTTCATTTTTAAAATCGATGTGTACCATGAAAAATTCATTCTATCTATTACGTGTGACATTGTTTACAGGATTTTAAAAATTTTTTTATTTTTTTCAATTTCACTGTATACGAGTCTCATAGTAAAATCAACATAATAAAATAATTAAATATTAAAATATCAACTTTAAAATAATTTTTAAAACATCTAAATTATTTACAATATGGATCATACGTAGATAAATAATTCTCTAATATTGTTACATTTTAATACATGTATGAATGGATCTAAGCATCTTTCATAATTTATACATTAATGTACCTATTTTTTAGCAAATATAACCTATTCACATATTGGATTGGAATGAAATTTGGCCTCCTAACTAAGCAAATTGTATTAAATATAATAAATAAAATGAATTCTATCAATAATTAACATTTCAAAAATAAAAAGAGTTTCACGAAATCACTTCTATAAAATCTGGTTTCATAAAAGTATTATCAATCATAAAATGGGTATATTTATAAATATATGTGACTTATGCACATATATTCGCATAATCCGTATTTATTTATTTATTAATATACTTATGTCGCAATGACACGAGTGATAAAATATGACAGCATGAGTATATCTACGACTATAATTAAATTTTATATGTTTTAATTTGCAATTTCTAAAACTAAATTAGTATATCTAGAATTATGAGTAAATTATGTGAATATTTGAAAATTACCCTTTATATTTTTAAAATATAAAAGTAATATTTAAAATATAAAAAATAATATTATTTTATACTACAAAATAAGATATTATATTGAAAATTAAAAAGTATTTAACAGACTTATGGAAGTTGTTCCCGTTTAAAATATATGCAGATAGAACTTTCCAGTGTGTTTGTATACAAATAAAACTTTTCAAATTAAAAATTTTAATCTAAAATTTTTTACTCTTAACGATTATCATATTTTTAAAATTTCTTTTGCATATTCGTATATAATGATTCTACTTTTCTATTGTTTCCTTGACTAACATACAGTGAACATGTATATTTTAATTTTATTATTTTTACTCATTATCAATACCCTAGTCATATTACATTCTTTTATATTATTTTAAAAAATTTACACTAAAAATTATTTATACAAAAGTTTTATCACTTATCAACTACAACTATTTTTATAATTCAAATGAATAAATACATTATTTTTAACTATAGGAACTCGTTTCTATGTAATTGGATTATATGGAAGTGATTCCAAGTAATCAATATTTTTTAAAATATTGACAATGGATACAAAATTTAACGTATTTATAGTATTTACATGATTTATTTAGCTAATGAACCTAGTTTCATTCAAATATAATATGTTCACAGGTCACATTTACTCACATGTAGATACATACATGTGTAAATTAAGGAAAATGTACAGATTCATTCGCATATGTATTATAATATAATAATACTCTATACAATCATCTATCTACTTTTTTATGATTATTTAAATACTTAGTAATAATATTTTAGATGGTTTAAAATGATAACATACTACTTAAGAATTAATATTTATTTTAAATTTGTTTTATTACATTCATTTTGCACATTTATAGATGGAGGTCATATATGGTGATGTTAACACAAATAAAAGAATTTTTATGATAACAAAAATAATGCTAGGTGCAAATTTTGGAGCAAATTTATATCAATAGTTAAAAAAATAAATTAAGTTATATAAAAGAGAAGTTTCGTAGAAGCAGCCCTAAAAAATATAATACGTGACTTGATTTGAATATAAAATTTAAACTTAAGTCATGATCATTTGTACTTGAGCCAAAAACATATTTTTTAATTTATAAAAAATTGTTAATATACATGTATTTAATTTATAAATCAAGTTTTATTATTTTTGAACAATGTGTATATACTTATTTTGTGTTTCTAAACACAAGGGTATTTTCGTTGGGATCTTATCTAGTGCACCCGTGCAAAAACTCATTTTTTATTATTTTTTAATTTTTTATATAACTATGAATTTTAATGTATTTTTTGATAAAAATCTAAATGTATTTAACATATATATTAAGTTTTATTATTTGTGAAGATTTGTAAATATATTTTTGGTTTTTTTAAATCATTGACATTTTCGTTAGCATTTTTGTAATTCAAAATAATGAAAATGTCACTGATTTTGAAAATTCTAAAAAATCTACAAATCTCCAACAATGGTAAAACTTGACACATATGTTAAATATACTTAGATTAACATTTATATAAAATATTTTCAGAAAAATAAAAGTAGGTTTTTGCAATGGGTGCACTGAAGCTTAGTGTACCCAGATGCATGGAATCAGATCAGATTTTAGTTAGTTTAAAATTTAATTTAAAATAATTAAAATATTCATTTATTTAAAAGAAAATTATAAAGTGCATTCAGAATCACCTTTAATTATGTTACAGTTCATGCACTATGGGCCCCACATGATTACAGGTGAAAAATCCACCCCACCCATTGTATTTAGATTGTTTACTTTATTAACATACTAATTTTCATATAAATCCAACTATTTATGGTCCTTGCCTTAAAATGGTGCAAAATTAACATAATAAAATAATTTAATATAAATATCAAGTTTAAATTAATATTTTCAACATCTACACCACTTAAAGTATAATTTTTATATAGATAAATAATTATACAAAGTTTTATTATATTTTAATATGTGTGTGGCTCATTTTAGAGCAGACTACTGCACATGATAAAATCTCTTATTTAAAAATACAAAAAATATATACATTTTCAAAAATGATAAAATTTGGTTTATAATTTAAATACTTTTATATTAAAAATCGTATAAAAATTTTAAAAATTAAAATTATGTTTTGGCCCAATCGCAAATGGGCAGGCGCAAATGATCATGGGTGCAGCCGAGTTTTAATCGTGGATCTCTTCGTATTTGAAAACACGAGTTATTTGCAAATAAGGAAAGATTATAGAAAAATTTGAGAAATTTTGTTGAAATCGATGAAAGAATAATGTGAATTGGGATGAGTGATAATTAAAAATAAAGAAAATAAAAATAAAATTGATAAATTAGTCATAGAAAAAAGTGCAATATGATTTTAAAGTAAAATAATTGTAATAGGAATTTGTTTTCTCCCCTTTATCAATATGGCCTCTAATCAAGAAATTCTACTTTTATGTGAGGAGTACTAATTTTAAGTTGGATTATTGTGAAGTTTGGTTTACGAATTATATATACTTAATTAATAGGTTTATAAAAATTGTAAAATTAAAAAAAGTTTTTAAACTCAACAAATAAAACTTCATGTCTAGGCATTCCACACAAATGGAGAAAACTAATGATTAAAATTGGAAATACAAGAGTTGCTTGTTGTAGTTTTGCAAAAAAAAATTTATGTATATATTTACAATTATCTTAATTTACATTTAAGCCCTAAGACATTTATACAATTTTTAAAGAAAAATGACAAGTTATCATCAATTAAACTCCTACCAAAAAGAGAAAAATTCTCACAAAATAAAAAAAATATTCTAATGTTTATACAAAATTTAAAGAGAAATAACAAATTTTCATCAATTAAATGGCTATCAAAAAAAGAAAAACTCTTAAAAAAAAAACATTAGACACATGGGGAGAATCGAATACTCAACTTTCCTAAAATGGAATATAAGTGTTGCTACTAGACGCTAGTAACTTTGCGATTACACCTCATGAAAGATGAATGAGTTTTTAAATTATAAGATATTGGGCACCAATGAGCAACAAAACCCTTGCCCTAGTGTGTTAATGGACATACTAATAAAAAAAAGCGACAATGGATATGATTAATCCATTCGTTCAAGCCATTTACAAATAGGTTTGAGGTGAAGTTTTTTATTAAATGAGTTATGATTTGTTAACTTATTTAACTATTTAATTAAATAAATTGATTAGGTTTGAAATTTTATAGCTCGTATACTAATTTAATAATCCGTTTAACCCATTTAACCGATTTAACTTATTTAACTCGTTTAACATATTAAAATTATATATATATATAAACTATTTGGTTTTTTTCTCGTTAAGTTTTTCTACTACGACCTAGTTTTCATTTGTCAACTATTTTCCTAATTTTATTTTTTTGTTATTGCTTTGTTTCTATTTTTTTCGCTAGAAATACCTTCTCATCCCTCTTTGTAAGATTGTCATTGACCAAAATTTACGCTTTTAGTTTATTTTTATAAAACCATGAGTAACTCGTAAATCCATTTATTAAATCAATTGTAAATGTGTTAAAGTTGAAAATTTCTAAATGAGTTAACAATTGGATTATGTTAAGATATTTAAAATAAGTTAACATATTTCAAATAATACCGGATTCTTGGATTAAATCTATATCACCATTTCTAATATAATTTTTCAAATTTTAACATAAAATTTTAAATTTTAGATACTACTTTACCCATTTTCAATAAACATTCGTTATATTGTCTTTCAAGTACATGTTCAATCCAAAAATTTCGTACGGTGAAAACGCCTCAGGATCAACATTAGGCTACAACCCGTCCCCCGCCTCAGCCCCGCCATCTGCTCCGTCCTACAGAGCTTCTCGCTGCTACTGATGTACTCTCTACTTCTTCAGCTCCCGCGTTGCATCTCTTCGATCCCCGAAACTCATGTGACACAGCAACAGAGATCTCGAATCAGCAGAGGAGACAACGCCGCCGAGCAGCCTTTCAAGCGCAAACTTTGGAATGTTTCGAAGTGTCTCCCTCGTGCGAACTCCCCTGAGATCTCTCCCTCAAACCCATTTCCTCTTATTTCCACCCGCCTCATCCTTTTCCCATCCATCCAGTGCGCCCTTCCATTCGAAAATCCCAACTAGTCTATTTCCCACGACCCCACCATCCCTGCAAAATCTAATTTTTGTTTCTCAATTTGGTTCGCACTCGTCGCGGCAGAGAAAGCGTCATGAAGAGTGGGAAGACGACGGCGGCGGGGATTTCATCCTGAACAGAGATCCCAAGAGCCCGCCGAAGCTGTTCGTTGTCCAGCCACGGCTGCGGCCGGACACGCTGCTGCAGGCGAAGCTAGACGAGGCTCTGAACCTCGCGAATTCTCTCGAAGAGCGCCGAGATGGCGATTTCGGTGAAGCGTTGGGGGAGAAGGTGATGCCCCCGCATGTGGTGGTTCAAAACCCGGCTGCTAGATCGCCCAAGGCTCATGCAGGTTTATCTTTGGGTTTTTTATTGCAAAAAAAAAAAAAAAAGGCGCTTATCACGAGTGGTCGTTGGATTTCGAAACGGACTAGTGATAGAATTTCATTTTGGTGGCTAGGATTTCAAGATTCTGGGTCAGGGTTCTATTCTGTCAATAGCTTTGTATTGTCTTAGACGATTCGACGACCGTGCTTTTATCTGATTCTCAAAGCAAAGCTGGAAGTTGAAACGGGGTTCTTTTTGCTGCAGGCAGTGACAAATTGGTGTTTTTGCATTATTTTCTGAAATACTCTCTTCTGGTATTGAACGCTTGGTTTTTAACGGGTTTACGTTTTAGAGAAAGCAATTTGTCCTCAATTGGCTCTCGTTAGAACCTGTGAAAACGCTGTATCCAACTGAATTATCAGTCTACTCGTAAAACCTATTAGTATAACATTTCCATAATATTTTGGGATGAGCAGCTGATTTGCGTATGGATGGGTTGCTTTTTACGGCATTATATTGATAGCTAATGTGTTGTTGGTTTGAAATCATTGCTCGAGTCTTCGTGCGTTGTTTCTTAAAGCTCTTCTGTTTTTGATTAATGTGGCAGATACGTATTTCGGACCAGGAACTGTGGAAAATGTAAAATGCCATCTAAATGCCTTGGAATCGGAGGTCAGACCATCTCCATCTATGGAATTGCTTTTGATCTTTTTCTTCCGTTTCTGTGCCCTTCCTATCTCCCTGCCAGTTTTCTCTGTCTCCCTGGAGAGGATGCAAATAGTTTTAACTTGCTACTGGTCATCTATATATCTTTTCTGTCTCTAAAACATTTTAAATTAACAGGATGAACTGGATGCAGTTTTTGTAAATGCTACTCTCTCTGGGATTCAACAGAGGAATTTGGAGGCAAGTCCAGACTCAAGTCTTCCCCAACTGTTTTGTCCAGTGAAGTAGTTAAGAGTCTTTAAGTTCCTATTTTGAGCCTAGTTATCTGAAGGGATATACTTTTGCTTACTCTCATATGTCAATTTTAAATGACAGCGAGCTTGGGGCAAGCCAGTTTTGGATCGCGTGGGACTTATAATTGAGATATTCAATGCTCATGCCCAAACAAAAGAAGCGAAGCTGCAGGTTTCATATCTTAGCAACCCATTTATACTGACCCCCACCTCTCTCTCTCTCTCTCACACACACACACACACACACACACTCATTCTCACTTGCTCTCCCCCATCACAGTCTCACAATCAACAATCTGATCTTTGACCAACGTGCCATAGTATTCCATCTTCATATTCACTATTGTCCATCTTTTATAACATTCCATGGTTCCATTTCAACTTTGCAGTCTGAATTAGCTGCCCTAATGTACAAGAAGACTCGACTTGTTCGCATCCGAAGCCCTGATGGACGTCTTACGTTTGGAGCAGATGGAGAGGCAGAGGTTGTTAGTGCTCGAGGGTGAGTTTTTCGTGGCTCCTGTTTGTCATGATTATGATGGTAGTTCCGAAAGGCTAGTAATAAGTGGCCAAATGAGCATATACCAGATCAGCTGCCAGCAACCCTAGATTCAATGGAATCAATTCAATGGACATGATTCCATTGAATAACATGATGCAAATTTGCATGAGTTTCATACTGACAACTCAATTCAATTTTCATAGTGCTTGAAATTGTCAGAAATGCTTTCCAAACAGCTTGGATAATTCCCAATGATAGGGAATTGACATATTTACTTGAAATGCATATTCAGTTTTTATGTGGATGCTGAAGCACTGTCACATCAAGATAGTGTTGAAGACATTATAAAAGGAGAAGTAATCTTGTTAGCCCCGGGCTAAACAAATGCCTCACTTAGCCCACCTCAAAAAATTCATTTATAAAACATTTTCTCTTTATACACTTGTTTATCTAAGTGTATTTAATGTATAAACCAGGTTTATACTATTTTTGGATATGTGTATATATATTTTTTGAGATTTTTAAAGATATGAGTATTTTAAAGACACACACGCACACATATATAGATGTTTAAAAATCTCAAAAAAATATATGCACATATAAAAAAATGGTAAAACTTGGTTTATATGTTAAATACACTTAGATAAACAAGTGTATGAAGAAAAAAGTTAAAAAAGAAAAAAAAGTATTGTAAAATCATGGCATGAAATTTTATCCAAAAAAAAAAAAAATCATCGCACGGAAACACTTAGTCTCTGTTTATATTTTGTAGAGTAGGGCGGTAAAGTAGGGAGCACAATTTCCTACCTAATTTTGACATTTTAACCATCCGACTATCCTGCTTTTTCCATTTTATCCCCCATTCTAATTAATTTTCACATTTTTTGTATAACTGCTCTATTTATTTTCACTTTTATTCCCATTTTATCCTTATTATTTCACATGACTCTCACACTTTTCAAAATCTTTTCCATTCCCATGTTTACACATTATCAAATGCACCCTCAACGAAAGACTCATTGTCATAAGTCTCTTCACGTTAAAGCAATCAGAAGATATGCCTTAACTGTTAAGAGGTAAAAGATTTGCATTGTCTTGTTAAAAACATTTTAGAGACAGTTTCTTAAGAGCCAAAAGATCACCACTTATATTTAGAAAGCATCTTAAGAACCAATGAGATCTGTAGTTTTATTTAGGGTGCGTTTGGCGTTTATAAAAACTCCGTGACAGTTTTTTGTTGCCGTGAAAGTCGTCACATCATGCTGCTGTGGG
>JAXCLR010000063.1:60293900-60327101 GCA_035584095.1 Annona squamosa | reverse complement strand
CAATGCAGCATTCACAGCTGGCACAACAGCCAAAGACCCTATTCAAAGAGCTGATTTTTTGTCAATCAGTGACTTTCGCGTAGCATACAAAGCCTTCATGATCCGTGCGATCTGCGACGAGTTGAGCAGCTTGATCTCCTTCTTTTGAGGCAAAGATGAGCTCCTTCCTTAATGGGACGACCAAGAAACATCAATTCTAGACTTTTAATATGCCGGTGACTGTTAAAAGTCCTTTTAAATTGACATAGCCAGGCCAACATCATTGCAGGTTTGGGGTGGTATTGCTATTTAATCATCCACGCTACTACTACTGGCGCAATCATGTCCAACTCTGTCAGGAAGACGAATCCACACCCCATTTTTTGCTGTCTATCGGCCGTTCATCACCAGTATGAGTATGAATGACATCCAGCATTGCATATATGTCTTTGGAACGTGGGTGAGATCTGTCTTCTGCAACAAATGCATGCATCTTGCAATGCAGTTCCAAGTAGCTACATCCTGGTGTTTTACCCCTTCCCTGTCTTCTTCTGATTGCCCACCTAACTTTAGACACCTCTTCCCATTTACCGAAACCTGCATATACACTAGCCACAAGCCCATTGTACTCTGCCCCAGCAGTGCCCAACTCAAACAGCATCCTACAAGCAAGCTCAGCAATACGCATGTTGTTTTTCAATCTACAAGCAGACAGCAAAGCTCCCCATACATTCGCATCCGCGTCAACTGGCATCCCATGGATGAGGCCGCATGCCTCATCTATCAGCCCGGCTCGCCCAAGAATATCAATCACGCAGGCATAATGCTTCACATTAGGCATCACATCATGCAATTGCAGCATTGAAAAGAAGCACTCCCTCCCTTCATCCACAAGACCTGAATGACTGCAAGCAGATAAAACGTTGAGGAAGGCAGTCTCATCGGGTGCAAATCCCGCTTTCATCATCTCCTGAAAAAGTTCAAGAGATCTACACCCCAGCCCATGAAACCCATATCCTGCAATCATCGCACTGAATGTGACCGTGCTCGGCTCAGCAATTCCATGGAAAACCATTTCTGCAGTGTTTATGTCTCCACATTTTGAATACATATCAACTAAAGCAGTTTCAACTAGCAAGTCAGAGTGAAACCCAAGTCTGAGAACATACCCATGAACGGCCTGTCCATGATTCAATGAACCCAACAGCGCGCAAGCTTGAATGACGCTTGTCATCACTACTCCATCTGGCCTAAGATCTGAAAATTCAAGCATTTGTTGAAATAACACAAGGGTTTCACGAGGAATCATGTTTTCTGAGTATCCATGGATGATTGCAGCCCATGAGACCAAATTCTTCTGAGCCATGCTGTCGAACACTCTTTGTGCTGCTACAATATCGCCGCTTTTGGCATACATGTCCAAGACTGCTGTCTCCACCTCAACAGGGAATCCTAACCCCGATTTTACTATTAAGGAGTGGATCGAGTAACCGCAAGCAGAAATCAAGCTCAGAACCGTAACGGGATTTGGATGCTCGTGTTCCAATCTCATCTCCCTGAAAATCTGCAGCGCTTCAGAGTGCAACCCGAGGTGGACATATCCAGAAATCATAGCGGTCCATGCGACAACATCCCGCTCGGGCATTCCGTCAAACACCTCACGAGCAAGGCCAATCGCACCTAAATTCAAATGCATGTCGATCAACGCAGTCGCCACGTGGATGTTTCTCAGCAATCCAGTTCGATCAGCCAGCTCGTGAATTTTCTTCCCGTTCTCAACAGACGAAAGAATAGAAAATGCCTTGACTACAAAAGGAAGAGTGAAACCATCAGGTTCGGTTCCCTCGTCTTCCATTCTTTGGTACAAATCTGCTATCTCCGACCATGATCCGATGCGGTTGCAGGCACGGATCAAGGCATTCCAGAGGTAGACGGTCTTTTCGGGCACGTATTCAAAGACGCGACGGGCAGTCGCATGGTGCCCTGCTTTGGCATAGGATTTGACGAGATGAGTTGCGAAGAAGCTGCAGGTGGATGATCCTTGAGTAATGATTCGGGCGTGGATCTGCTGGATTGTGGGGATTTGGGGTTGGCATTTGAGAATGTGGGCATAGGAATTGCAAAAATCTTGGGTTTCTGGCAAAGCGAGAACCAGAAACGACGATGTTTTGTATGGGATTCGATCGAGAAGAAGAGAGGTTTTGGGGCCGGGTCTGAGCATACGTTGGGGCGGTCAACCAAAACCACGCAGCAGAGAAGATTTTTGAATTTGATAAATTAATTAAAAATAACAAAAAGTTTAATATGAATATGGACGCAGGTTTTTCTCGTATTTCGAGTATGACCACACATGGAGCAAAATGATGAATATGATTTCACATTTTCACCATATTATGCACTATAAGAGTGTGTTTGGTCGGAGATAAAACTTTTAATGAAAAGTTTTGGGAGAAGAAGTTGTCAAATTGATAGAAAATGATGTGATATAATAGGGGTAATGATGAGGAATAAAGAGAATAAAGTTAAAATAGATAGGTTAGTTGTATGGGTAGTTGTATAGAAATGATTGAAAAGTAGTGTAATTTGTATAGGAAAATGTGAAAAAATAATTAAAAAATATAGTAGTTATGGAAAGTGAAAAGTTTTGGGTTGAAAAGTTTTAGTTGACATATTTTAGCACCAAACAAACACACCCTAAATTGTTGACGTTTATCCGAAGATTTCAACTTAAATTTCTCTTCCCTTTCCATGCAAAGAATGATCTCCATGACATGTTATCATAGCCATAGGTCCGTGTTTTGATAACAATATATACAAATGATTTATTTTTCTACCGAAATTCAAGTTTTAACCAAATATTCGAATAAAATACATGAGGGCATTTTGATAATTGGAAATATGATGAAAATGCGTGAGCATATTTATCATTTTTATATATTTATGATTATACTTGAAAATAGAAATAAACTTTATAGTCATATTTAAAAGGCGCTTGGCCATTTTTTCGCGGTAATTTCGGCCGGTGCACATGGGACTCCTTTTATTTTTTTTATTTTTTATACATTATTAATTTAGGTATATTTAATATATAAATCAAATTTTAATCATTTTTGGAGATGAGCGTATATTTTTTTGATTTTTAAATACAAGGGTAATTTAGTCATTTCGAACCATGTCTAAAAATAGAAAAAAATATATTAAAAAATGATGATTTATAAATTAAATATACTTAGATTAATAATTTAATAAAAAATGAAAAATAAAAAGGGTTCCCATATAGACCTGCCAAAGTTGCCACCAACAAGGCCTATCACATGGAATCAACGTCGAATGATCTTAGGCAAATTTCATTTGTTTACCGTCTTCATAACTAAGGTTGAATGCTCTTAGAATTGAGTTTTATTCTCAGTTATCGTCCTTTTCTTTTCATAAAAATATACTTATTTGAAAACTTGTGTTATGATCCAAAAAATGTTCTTAATTTTTTTTTTTTGTTTTTCATGAAACTATTCTTGTAAGTATATTTAATTAATATAATAAGTTTTACCATTTTGGAGATGTATATATATTTTTTGAATTTCAAATATAAGGATGTTTTAATCATTTAAAAATGACAAAATATTCCTATATTTGAAATTAAAAATATATACACATATCTTAAAAAATAATAAAACTTTTTATATCGATTAAATATATTTAGAATAATAGTTTCGTGAACAAAAATAATTTATTTTAATTATCCTTTTAGGTCGGACGCATAGTCGATCCTATGCATCTAGATATATATAGAATTGTGTCTCTTTGAACCTTAATCGATTTAATTATATTTGACATTAGGGCTTAACTGGATGCCCCAATTTCAAATATGGAAGGAATGACTTATCTTCATTTGGGTAAAAATATTTTGAGTAAGATTTAAAAAAATATATTTTAAGATGAATTGGATTTAAAAAAATATATTTTAAGATGAATTGTAAATATAATAATAAAAAATAATTGTATTTAGGTTTATCCTAGACATGAGAAGTAAGGTACACCTTATATTATGTATTAGTAAAATTACCTAATGAGAACAGTGGAGTTGAGAATATATTGCAAAAAGTAATAAAATTGAATATATAGATAATTAAAAAGTGAATAGTGTGGAAAATAATATGAACCATCTCAATTATTTATTATGTTTATTGATATATATTTTATTTATAATTCCAAAAATTATATACATTGTAAACTTTTATCTGTTATATTCGTTACGACCTTTTATAGATTATTATTTATACTGTACATTTTTAATGGTTATCCATTCGCCTTCAAAAGATACTATTTTCTATAAAATATAAGTAGCTAATGAAAATTATTATTTATAGCGTAATAAAACGAGATTACTAAACATGATCAATGATTTATATTTTTCAAAATTTAAAAATCAAGAATGAAGATTTCTGTACTTACGGAAGTGTTGAATGATTTCTCTGATAGAAACCGGACACGTGTTTTTAATTTTTTTTATCGGGTGGTACCGTATTTGGCTGGAGCGGAAAGTACAATTTATTATAGAGCATACGTTGACTGCACAGCCTAACTGCCTAAGCGCAGCACAAGTGCGTTTCGTGAGTCCAAAATCCCACGGACACCCTTTTTCCCGTTAACACCGCTTCTTGGGCAGGGGTGTGAACGGACCATGTTGTACGGTTGGAGTTTAGTACTAACATTAATTCATTTAAAATATATTAATTTTAATTTATTTAAAAATATTAATCATAACTTATTTAATAAATGGGTCAGTGGATCGGGTTATATATCAAATGAGTTGAAGACAGAAATTCTAGCTGATGATGAACTCGTCGGAAAAGACAATGGAGTATTTTTTGCGCAGAAAAAACAGAAATAAGACTGTAAAAGAAAAATAGAACCAAAATAATAATGAAAAAATGAAAATTAGGTGGTGGAAGAAAAATTTATCGAGGAAAAATAATAAAGAGGTTTACGTTTATATATATAACTTTAATAAGTTAAATAAGTTAAATGGATTAAATGAGTTAAATAAATTAGTAAATGGCTTAACAAATTATAACATCTCAATCATAATCTGTTTATTTAATTAAATAGTTAAACGGGACGGCGGATCATAAATCATTTATTCAAAAATTTCAACTTAAATACATTTATAAACAGGTTGGACAAGTTGGTTGATCAGTTACTCATTATCTTTAACATTCCTAGGTCTGCCTATTACTTTCTTTCTTTCTTTTTTTAATGACATTTCTTTTTTATTCTAGTCCACGTTTGATCTTCTACCTTAGAATTCTGCCTCATTACAAAGTTCGAACCACAACCTCCACCACGGAAATGTTCTTTTAAGCTGACAAATATATACTCCGCCTAGATAATGGGAAAATATCGGTGAGGCAAACCGCAAGGCTAGCTGTGCCGCCATCTGACAAACACAAAATGGTGATTCCAACAGCTTATGTCTCTTGCAAATTAAACACGGGCGACTGCACCACCTGACACACTGGATGTTCCGAAATCCTGCGTTCTTTCGATGATGAAAATTACACTGGCATGGAAATATCTCAATGCAATTGATATTTGCACTGGAATTTTCTTTATTATCGAATAAACAGGCAAGACATGCGGTGCAGTGTTTCTATTTGGAAGCTAGTACGAGCATGGCGGCATATAGATTCAGATGGTTCCATTTTGTTATTACCAATTTGCAATCTTGCATTCAACCAGATTGTTTGAAACTAAAACAGGCTTCAATTAGTATTCAAATTAGTGGCCAGATCATTTCGGACTGGTTTGAAATGGCCGCATTTGGTATTCGAATAGGCCTAAAAAACGTTTTTTTGTTTTTCAAAATTATTAATTTAGGTATATTTAATCTATAAACCAAATTTTATTAATTTTTAATTCTTAAATACAAGTATTTTATTCATTTTGAAATATGATTAAAATACCACAATATTTAAAAATCCGAAATAAATTATACACATCTCCAAAAATAGCAAAAGTTGGTTCATAGACTAAAAATACTTAAATTAATAGTTTTATTAAAAATTTAAAAAGTAAAAAATATTTTTTGGAATAGTCTGAATATGAAATGAGATCATTTTAGATCAGTGTAAAATAATCATCAGCTTCAAAATATAGAAATTTTTTTTTTGAGAGGCCAAACTAGAAGGATTAGAGTTACAACTCGGACGGGTTGAGCCAACTCTACCTACCAAAAAAATAACGTTGGGATTTCTTTTTATAAACTTAAATATGAAGAACGCTAAAGAATATGATTAGGGTTCGAGTAAACACAAGTCTTTTTTTCTATTTTTCTATTTATAAAAATATATTATATACCTAATAACTAAATAATATTTCCCATGCATTCGCTGCTAGAATTAGTCCTCATATATATATATATAATTTTATACTATTGTAGGTCCCATCTAAATAAGCGTCTAATAAATTTTTAGAGTTTTCGGGTTAAATAAATATACTTTTTGATTTTAAAATCATATTTTTGTATTTTGATAACATATAATCATGTTTGAAATTAATCCATTACTATTATCCATTACCTAATAGTAAGAGATCGAATGGGGAAAGATTGATATGTATTGAGATTGAGAAGATAGTAACGAAAATGGAAAAGATTGAGAAAATTATGCATTTCTAATTGAAGATATATGATGCATTTACAAGACCCAGATTCAGTGCTCCCGGGAGCATGCAGTGCTGCATGCTCCCAGGCGCATACATATATATTTTTAATTATTTTTTGAAAATATTTTCATAAACATGTTAGTCTAAGTGTATTTAACATATATATCAATTTTTACCATTTTTGGATATTTTTAGATATTTATTTTTAATTTTTGAAAATCAGTGACATTTTAGTAATTTAAAATTACGTAAAATGCCACTAATTTTCAAAAATAAAAAATAAATACATAAAATACTCCAAAAATGGTAAAAATTTACACATAGATTAAATACACTTGGGCTAACATGTTTATGAAAATATTTTTAAAAAAAAGTAAAAAATATATATATATATATGTATACGCCCGGGAGCATACAGCACTACATGCTCCCAGGAGCACTGAATTGGGATCCGCATTTACGCGCATTGCAAGTTACGTGTATTTTGACTCAAACTGGACGTTATATGCAATTAAATGTATTATTGTTTTATACAATCATGTATCTATATAAGTTATATTTTAGGTAATTTACTTGTTGAAATAATAATATTAAAATTGGTATTTACATTAAACTATTTTATCACGTTGATTTTGTATTATTTTTCAAATTAGGCCCATACACATATCTAATTTCAATGAAAATTGATATGCTAATAAAAAATAATTTTAAGTACAATGAGTGGAATAATGTACATTTTATGATAATGTGAGGCCTATTTTCTGCCAAATGAACTGTAAGTTATGATGTATTTACATGCATTGGATAATTTCTCATTATTGAAAATTGAAAAAACATATTCGAAACAAGAGGAGATTTTCTAAAAATAAAAAATAACATCTCATTCATATTATATTCAAGCTCCTTATCTACCACAGTGCGCAACAATCACAGTGAACTATCACTTTTTGTAACAAAAAAAAATTATGTCATTTGCAAAACATGTTATTGCATATAATAAGTCAGAAACTTTATATCTACATTTATAATCGAATTTTGTTGCTAAGGGTGTATTTGAAAGTGATAAGGGTGTGTTTAAAAATGATAAACTTTTAAATTAAAGTTTTTGGTGTAAATTTTTTTTAAATAGGAGAAAATGATATGATATGATATGATACTGTTAATAACAAGACGTAGAAAGAAAAAAGTTAATCTAAATAGATTGCTTGTATAATACTTGTGTAGAAATAATTAAAAAGTATAATAGTTGTATAAAAAATGTGAAATAATAATTAAAAAATTAGAGTTATAGAGAAGGAAAAGTTTTGAATGAAAAAGTTTGTGTAGCTAAGCAAACAAGAGTTGTTATCTTTTATGGCCGAATGCTAGGGTAGCTATGCATCCGGCCCAAAAATATATATATTTTATCTTTTTTATGGACAAGTAAAGCTAGGTGTATTAAATTTATAAACTAAGTTTTTACCCTTTTGGGATGTTTTGAAGTATTCATTTTGAATTTTTAAATACAATGACATTTCTATAATTTTCTATTTGCATCCGGCCATAAAAGATCACTTTACAAACAATTACACCTTAAATTACATAAATCATAGAGTATTTCCAACGAAACAACACTTATTACAGCAAAAAATTGATTGCGAAGTACCAAAACTTTTTTTTGTCACGAACGTTAATGCTCCATTATAAAACGAAAAGTTATTAAAAGTAATTCAATATTGAGAAAGAAGAGGCCACGTATAATTAATATTTTTATTAAGATTTCAACGCGTAAATTTGGCAATTAATACGTACAGAATTGTTGGCAAGGTCAAATTCTCCTAATATAAGTTACCTGGTGGCTGTGATGATGGTGAAGTTCAAAATATCATCATAAAAGTTGATGCATGTTTAAAATTTGAAAATCTTAGTTATACTCACTGATAATGATGATAATAATAATTTCATCAAAATAATAATAGTAGCAATTAGTATAAACAACGAAATAAAAAATTTGCAGAAGAAGTATGAGAAGTGGCGGTGTTGGCTAAATGCACCCGGTGCACCCAACCTCGGTGCACTGGGATGCGTTTCATCTATTTTTTAATATATTTTTTGAAAATTTTTTATACAACTATTAATCTATGTGTATTTAATATGTGTATCAATTTTTTATCATTTTTTTAACTTTTAAAATTTTCAATTTTTTAAATCATTGGTATTTTTGTAATTGCTGATTTTAAAAAATAAAAATCTAAAAGTCTCAAAAAAGATAAAAATTGAACTACATATTAAATATACCTAGATTAATAATTATATAAAAATTAAAATATATATATATAATAACTTTTTGCACTTGAGTGCACCCAAGTTATGTGCTCCTGGGTGCATTGGATCATGCTCGAAGAAGTGGAACTAGAGCAGCAGCCGGCAGTCCTCGTTATTGCAGAAATATCACGCAAGAATTTTGGACTCTTTTGTTTTTAATTTAAGGAAATTCCACCAGAATGCGTGGTCGGTCCAACCTGTTGTTTTCTTAGATAAATCCAACGGATGCAATTAATGTTGAATCAATATTCAGCTCAATCGAATTTGAAGGCGTCTGACTTGGAGCCTTAAGTAACTGTCTATCCATCTTGTTAATTGCTCCCGATAAGATTATCAGCCCTTTTTTTTTTTTTTTGGGTTTGCATGGGGGGTTTGTCAGGGGAAAGCTGCATCCACTAATTTCAAGCTCTGGCCGACCATGCCACTTGATGGGCCAGATCCTAAGAACAAGGCATATATATATGCTGTCCATGAGTTCAGAATAATTTAAAGGTTGTTTTTTTTTTTTTTTTGGATTTTGCAACTGGAAGTTTGATTTTGCATGTGCCATCCTTATCAATTTTTCTAAGGAACATTTGCGCGCGAGTTTGTGGAACTACGAAGATTTTTTCTTTTTATGCTACTCGGCTGGTAAGTAGTAAATATCTTTCTAACTTTATTACAATGTAAATATATAAATTCCACACATGCATAATTTAATAATCATGAAAAATGAAATATTTCTTTTAAAACTTTCATTATAGTGGTTTTTAATGGATGTTAATTTTTTATTGTAATTCTTAAATTATGCGTGGTACTAACTAAATTTTTATAGCTAGTATAAATTACAAATGTTAAATAAATTTGCAGGTATACAAAAAGATTACAGAGGTACAACATTTTATAATTTATAGGCCGCGGGTATATTTGCTCTTGAAGAGGGTGAAATAAGCGGTGATATCCCTAGTAAATTTATATTAAAAGAAAATTAAGGTGAATCAATAAAGTTGTTTCTCTTCTATATTAGATTAAAAATAATTCTCTTGATTAATAAAAAATTGTTATAATCTGCCACGTTGATTAAATATGAAATTTTCTTTTGCCAAACAGTTGTTGTCTAGTATGTTTAAAATTATTATTAATTACTAGAATATACAAAATTGATGATTAGAGACCTGATTTAAAAAATAAAAAGCTTAAGAGATATAAATAAGCAAATGCATTGGCAATAACCTTGGAGGCTTGGAGCCGAGTCAACCCACGCGTGAGCATAGCCGGCGGAAAATGCCTCACCGGATCCGCTTAATTGGCCAGAATTTGATGCATATTCCGTGCGGCTCAGAATCCTGGCAAATGAATCGTGAATCCGGTGCGCACGTTGTTTGATGCTCCGGCGGATTACGATCTCCCCTATGCACCCGGCAACGTATTTCGATTTCCAAGTTCCAACCGCATCAAACTACTGAAAATTGAAGAATTTCTCCATCTCTCGAATTCTTTTCACTGTGAATTGCAACCCTGGATTATTTTTAATTTTTCAAATAGACGTGCAATCATACAGTCATACTACGTATGCTATATGGATATATTTGGTCGTCAAAAACGCCATGTAGATTAAAATACATTAAACGACGGGTAGAAAGTTATTAAAACTCATTGTACAGAATCACTATAGTTCACAATTTACTTAATTCAATGTGGACGATTATTCAGTAAAGTTGTGCATAGTTATTTATGAACTATATATGTATGATTATATAAGTAACCATCCAAAAATTTAATGGGGTTTACAATAAAATTATTGTATCATAATGATGCGAAAACTACTCAGAAGCTAGGAGCCCCACAAATTTCATTTAATCTTGATTAAATGGAATGGAATTGGAGAAAGTAAAAGTCATAATTAATTATTTAATTATCCTATTTTTATTTTTATATTTCAATTATCTTCTTGCATATTTTCATATAATTATCTTCTTTATTTCGACTTAATATTGAGAAATGATCTTGTTAGCCTCGGTTAAGTAAATGCTTCACTTAGCCCACCTGAAAAATCCTATTTAAAATAAATTTTTTTATTTTTTCTTCATACACTTGTTTATCGAAGTATATTTAATATATCAATCGAGTTTTACCATTTTTGGATATGTATATATATTGTTTTAGATTTTTAAAAATAAGAGTATTTTAAATACATATATATACATAAATATTTAAAAATTTCAAATAAATAGATAAACATATCAAAAATGGTAAAATTTGGTCTATGTTAAATATGCTTAGATAAATAAATGAAAGAAGAAAAAAGTAAAAAAATAGTTGTTGTAAATAAGTTTTTTTTAAGATGGACTAAGTGAGATATTTAATTAGCCCCGGCTAATAAGATCATTCCTCCTTGATATTTATCATATACATTACTTTCTCACTTTTCAAAATAAATTTCATTCTATTTTCACCAATCACCAATTCTCAAATGCTTCACGAGTAAATCCAGTAGTGAAAGTTGTTAGTGCATGTTACAGCCGGTGTAAATATTTTAAGCAACTTTTTCAAGCATGCAAAATTCAAAAAGAAAAAGATATAAATTCTTACCGTAGTCGTTTAAGGCATATTTAGACTGTTATTTTCGATGAGAGATATTAGAATAATTCTTATCGCTAAATATATTTTATTGCAATTTGGTAGTTTTGTTTTTCAAAAATATTAATAAATCATCTTACGACACGCATGCATTTATAAAATGAATTTTGGACTGAAGACATCATCATCAATTTGGGGCCGTTTACATATAATATCTACAAATGCACTCACGTATCTCTAATCCTATGACTCTCAAAGATAAAGACAATGACCTTCATTTTCTTTTTCATTTTTTTTTTGGGATAAACGACAACCTTTATTATATTTTCATAAAGTTGCAAGAACATTTTCTATAGTAAGCCCCTCCACCAATAAAATCCACAGAAGATGCTGTTGATAACACGAGGGGTATATTTGCTTATTTGCACGAGTATCGGGAGTCACGCTCAGCAAGAGCACAAATTCTTTCCTCAGTTCACCACTTAAATTCCGGGCGCGCTCTCTCTATCTCTCGCACTCCACCATCCAACAAACTTCTGCTTGAAATGCAACTGCCAAAACCTCTCCCTTGCCTCCTCTTCTCTTTGATTCTCTCCAGGACAACCAACGAGAGATCGTAGGAGAAAAAAAACAGCAGCACAGACCCAACTGCACAAGAGAGGGATGGCTGTGAAATGCTGCGAATTCCAGTTTTTCACACACATACTGACGATCGTTTCGTTGGTGATGTTCGCTGGGCTCATGTCAGGGCTGACTCTTGGCCTCATGTCAATGAGCCTTGTTGAACTGGAAGTTCTTTCCAAGTCCGGCACACCCGAGGATAGAAAGCACGCCGGTGTGTTTTCCATGCATCTTTCTTTTCTAACTGAGCTGTGCTTGCTTACACGTTCCCACCCACCTCCATTAATTCTGCTCATATTGGCCCATTTTGGACTACAGCTGTGATTGCTGGAGAACCCACGACTCACCCAGCCTTAGAAACTGATGCCTGCAAAATTTGAACCACTATGATTGCTTGCAGACCTCACCTTCTTTGCGAATTAAGGCGATCAAAATGAAAGTAATTAAAATGTTCATATGTAAGCTGATAACCATATAAATATGAGACTGAAAAATGGTCAGTGAGACAGCTTTTTGAAGTGAAAAAAAAAAATCTCCAAGTGGTTCTACACAAATGAATCAGGAATTCAACATGCTTGCTTCACGAGAAGATGATTAGCACAGTGTTGAAAGATTCCTTTTTTTTTTTTTTTTTTCCTGAGCTTAATTTCGCTTTATAACGTCACTCGGAATTTTCTTTCTTTTTGCTTGTCCTTGGATCATCGGTTGCGAATATATACTTTTGTGGATTTGTTTTCATGACTGGGAATTTGGTTATGCATCTTAGTTCTTTGGGCTTGAGTGGGACTCAAATTCTGTTATTGAAGATCAAACACGGTGAATGTAGCTCACTTCTGGATTTATCGGATTGTAGTTCTAAGATAAAAAAAAAAGGCCTAATTGGTTCTAGTTATTGACTTTTCGGCAGTTCTATGGGTACATATATGAAAGATGCATACTTCCATTACTGGCACCCTTTTGAGAGGACACTATTTTACTAGGGTAAGCCTGCCGTGAATTGAGAGAGGAGTAAAGCTCTATTTATCTTGAAGGGGGTTCTTTTTGTCTCCTTTTTATGCTTGTACGACCAATCCATGATTATTTGAAAATCGATTTGGTTATATGCCAGGAAGATCAACTACTGAAGCTATTTTTTTACTTAGACAACTATTTAAAAAGTATAGGGAGAAGAAAAAGAACTTATACGTAATTTTTATTGATTTAGAAAAAGCTTATGATCGAGAACTAAGAAAGTTAATATGGCAAGTGATGAAAAAAAAGAATTAATAATAGATATATTGATATTATTAAAGATTTGTATAAGGGGGCTGTTACGAATGTGAGGACTATTAGTGGAAATACTAATGTCTTCTTAGTTAAAATAGGTTTACATTAAGGCTCAATCTTGAGTCCTTACCTTTTTATCTTAGTCATAGATGAAATTACTAGACATTTCCAAGAAGAAGTATCTTGGTGTATGTTATTTGCCGATGACATTGTTCTAATAGATGAAACTAAAGAAGGACTAAATTTAAAATTGAATAGGTGTATAGATAATTTAAAATTTAATGGGTTTAGAACTAGTCGCACTAAAACTAAATATATGAAATGCAATTTTAATAATAGTGAGAACCCGGATGGAGAAATAATTAAAATTTTAGATCAAGTAGTAACAAGAACTAATCATTTGAGGTACTTGGGATCAATAGTTCAAGAGAACGGAGAAATTGAGAAAGATATAATACATAGAATTCAAGTAGGATGAAAAAAATGGAGAAGTGCGTCAGGAATTTTATGTGACCGTCAAGTTCCAATCAAATTAAAAGGGAAATTTTATAAGACTGCGTTAAACCTACTATGCTTTATAGGGTAGAATGTTAGGCAGTTAAAGAACAACATATGCAAAAAATGGGCGTAGCAGAAATGAGAATGTTAAGGTGGATCAGTAGTAAAATAAGAAAAGATAAAATTAGCAATGAAATAATTCAAGAAAACTTAAAAGTGAGACCAATTTGTGATAAAATGAGAGAAAATAGATTAAGATGGTTTGGTCATGTTAAAAGGAGGCTTGAAGTAGTACCGGTTAGGAAAATAGAGTTTATCCAAGTAAAAGGTGGTAGGAGAATGAGAGGAAAACCTAAAAAAATATGGATGAAAGTAATTAAATAAGATTTAAAAATATTACAAATTACATAAAATTTAGTCTTAAATTGCCAAGAATGGCATAATAGAATCCATGCAGCCGACCCTACCTAGGTGGGAAATGGCTTATGATGATGATGATGATCACTTTTTTTTTAGAAGCTTATCTATTTTATCTTTATATATTTATTTTCTTTATAGTGCAGAGATCAACATCTTCCATTCGTATTTTTATTTCGTGGATCTTTTACCTCACATAAACACATTCTTAGCCAATTCGCACCTATTAATCTATAGGCCAGCAGAAGGATGGGCGGTTCCCTTGGGGATTAGGTATTTTAATCCTCTCAGTCATATATTTTCTGTCTAGTCTTTGAACTATTTATCTAATATTGTCTGGCTGTGCAGAAACAGATACTCTATTGATTTACCTTACGTGATTCTTTTACTATCAAAGCTGATAACAAATTAATTCACTGTGAACTTCCACGAAAAGTTTTTGCGTTGGGTCATTGAGATGAAACATTATTGATAGTTATAAAGTTTGAATAGTCTGTGATCTGGAATTGCTTGGATTTGTGTCCTGTAGTTATACTTGATACTGCATGTTATGTGAACACATTTCCCACACTTCTCACAACATACTTAATTCAGCGGGAAGGCTTGTATCCTATCTCACCCGTGATTCAGTGTGTGTGCACTGTTAGCCAGAACCCTTCTTTCATTACACTCCTTAGAGCACCACTATATGTTGGGAATGCTAGCAGAACTGCAATTGAATGCTCCGAACATTGACAACTTGTTCGTTCTGTTCATGCAGCCAAAATATTGCCAGTTGTCCAAAGGCAACATTTGCTGCTTTGCACCCTACTTATCTGTAATGCTGCAGCTATGGAGGTAAAAATGTCCTTCATGATATGAGTAAGTCATGTTCTTGCGTACATCATATTTCAATCTTTTTCTTCTATATTCTACTCCAGGCACTCCCTATTTTCCTTGATGATATTGTTGCGCCTTGGGTTGCTATATTGATTTCAGTGACATTGATACTTCTTTTTGGTGAGGTGCGGTAACCATTTTTAGATCTGTTTTTGTTGAAACAATATTTGATTTTGATCTTTGTTATTTCAGCCAAAATATTGTTGTATTGGTTTTCTTTCTAATGCACTTGTGGTTTTCTGGATCTTGAAAAATAGATTATACCACAGTCTGTTTGCTCCCGTTATGGCTTAGCAATAGGAGCAGTTGTGTCTCCATTTGTCCGTATATTAGTTTGGATCTGTTTTCCAGTTGCATATCCAATAAGCAAGGTGATCCTAGATGGGTTCAATTACTCCAAGCACTTCATTGCAGTTAAATGATGTTACACATTCAGATTGTCTACATTTTGTCCCATAATTTCAGTTATTGGATGCTTTATTGGGGGATGGACATGAAGCACTTTTACGGAGAGCAGAACTAAAAACGCTGGTTAGTTTGCATGGGAGCGAGGTAAATATTCTCCTATTATCCAAATACTTTACTTTCAAAATCTTAAAAAGCAATAATTTCAAACAGTCATTTCCTATTGATTAACCAAAGTAAGAAATCCTAGTACTTTGACAAAACTGGATAGATCACACTCAGGGCAATAGTTATATTTCTTTGATAATAACAATATTATTGTTATTATTATTATTATTTTGTTTCAAACAGTCTAGTGGTCTTATTTTCAGCATTTAATTGTAGCATTGTTTAACCACTTATTTGACACTGAGACTTAGCAGTTGTGGGATTAACATGTGATTTTTTTTTTGTCTTGTGCTAATTGGACAACCATGTCGTGGTGTTGACTGAATATCATATATTTCCAATAGTTTCCTAGTTTATTCATCATTTCATTTTATTGAATTTACTCATTATGGTCGCAATATTGAATCAGAATATAATCCATATCTTGTGTTCCTATCAAGTTTGACTAATCTCCATAGTCTCTTTGAAAGTTGCACAATTAGAGGCTTTCTGGAGTTTCTATTCCATTACACTGACTAGAGAGGCATCTATGCCTTAATTTTCTGGCAAACAGGCAGGAAAAGGTGGAGAATTGACACGTTATGAGACATCAATCATAACCGGTGCCCTTGAACTCACAGAGAAAACAGCTAAAGATTCTATGACTCCTATGACTGAAACTTTTGCAATCGATATTAATGAAAAGCTCAGTAGGTAGTGAAATCTTTTAGTGATGTCCAAACCTAACTAAAATTCTTTTTCTACATTTGCCATCAGATTCATCACATATTTTTGTTTTTCAGGAATCTGATGGAGTCAATTTTGGAGAAAGGACACAGCAGAGTGCCAGTTTATTATGAAAATCTCACAAATATAATCGGGCTTATTTTGGTACTTCCATGTTATTGGGATTTTGGAATGAAAATTGATACCTGCTTTTGAACTTTCATTTTCTATTCATTTGATCTGTTCATATCAACCAACATTGGTTTGTGAGACAGATTTAATCATGGGTCTTGTTGATGGTTACTGGCTTAGTTGATTGTTAACCACACGTGTGATCCCATAGGATCTCATGTCTCAGCCATAGCTTGCATGAGATAGAAGACTACTTGCTACATTAAATTACACTTCTCGCCTAGGACTAAAGTGTGCTACACATGAACCAGCACCAAATTGTGCCTTTGCAAGAGAATTATGAAATTTCCGGTGAATTTTTTTTCCATGTTGAGCTTGAATAGAGTCTGATGATGAACAGTAGTCCTTGTTCTTCTTCACTTTTCCTGTTTTTGCAGATTGTGGTGCTGTTATCTTGTACAATGTTTGTTACCTTTCAACCTTGAGATGAACTTTGTATCTATCTCTGATCGCAGAAGCTAGATCAAGTGTTTCATATTGATTAATTACAGAAACAAATAATTTTTTCGGCCTGTAGAATCTAGAAGAGGGTGCAAGGTATCCTGGTACCTTTATTTCTATATAATTATCACTAGGATGGAAGCAGATATGTTGGTAATTTTATTTGGATGCCACCCTCACGCTAGTGGCACAGATTACTAAAGAATATTCTCATTTGCAACAAGAATCATCGCTTGATGCTTGGTGTCTTGAAAGATAAATATTCGTCTTTGATTGTAGTTTCCATTCTGGTTAATGATGTGCTTCTCTGAATTCTTATGCGTAAAAGCAGGTGAAGAATTTGCTATTCATAAGTCCTGAAGATGAGGTGCTTGTCAAGAATGTTACTATCCGCAAAATTCCAAGGTATAAAGGAAATCAACACCGTGTATAATAACTTAAACCCTTCGAGAATATAAATTCATTCTTACATGAGTCCCACATGACAGGGTCCCAGAAGACATGCCTTTATACAATATCTTGAATGAATTTCAGAAAGGCCACAGCCATATGGCTGTTGTTGTTCGAAAACATGCTGCAGAACCAGTAAACGAGGGCACTGGTGAGACTACATTGCACTGATTACTCTATTTATCTCAGTTCTGAGGTGCATCTTGCTTTACCTGAATGAGATAAAGAATTGTGATTTTTTTCTTTCCATGGACATGTTGAGAGTTGGATGCTCTTAAAATAAAATATTGTTTATAAAAAATATACAACAAAAATAATACACCCAAAATAATTTGGACACTTTATAGGCTCCTACTCTTAATACAAGCACTACCCATACAAATATTCCCTTCCTTACAATCACTCCAACTCACATAAAAAACACCCATAAATTTACACACACCCTTTTCTCCTTCGTCGCTCACCTGCTACTGTCTTCGCTTTTTCGAAAGGGGGTTGCCCCTTTATATAGCCGAGCGTCGCCGTAACGCTGTGCGGCATGTGAAGCGGCGGCGTCTTTTCTCATTCGGCGCTCCGTTTTATTCAGTGTCGTATTCGGCACGGTTTCTTTTAATATAATATTTTATTATCTTATTCGGCGCCGATTGCTTTTTTGTTTGTTTTGTTTATTCGGTGCTGACTTTTTTAGGACATGGCAAGCAGAGGGGAATTTAGACTGCCCAAATGAAAACAGCCTGATAATAATGACCGTCAATCAGTGGCCATAATATTGACAGCTTAAAACTAATTTTTCCAGTGGCTCAAATTTAATTTTCAGATATTTGATAAAATCATATTCACTGAGTTCGACCTTTAGGTCAATGATGTAGGATGAGGAATCTCTGACACCAATGCAAGACAAGGATTCAGGAGCGATTGATGCAGGAAGGGCATAGTCTTGGCGCCAAATAATGAAGATTAATATAGAAAACAACAAACTTTGTGATTCTTTGCAGAATGCAGAGGGTGAAGTAGTAGACGAATGATGTTTGGGAACGAGAAGAAGGAAATTCGAGTAGTTGAAGGGGATTGAGAGGAAAATTTTCTTTATTCAAATGTAAAAAATCACAAGTGATTCAAAAACCACCCGTAAGAAAAGCAAAGCTAGTAGTCATAGGCTTTGCTTGACTAGTTTCTTACCGCAACTAGGACTTGTCTTCATTCAGGACTCGTAAATAATGGAATCATTACAGAAAGATCAAACAACTATTAAACTGAAAAGCACATTCCAACAAAATAGAACTTCCTAATCTAATTAACTTATTGTTCGACATCAACGATGAACTACCCAAATGGGCCTATTACAGTCTGTTTGATGTCCCTGCTTCATCACAGACCTGGCTAAAGAAGTGAGGCTGGATGTTGCTGGTGAAGACATTTATGAAGAAAAGAAGAAACAAAGAAAGATTACAGTCAAGAGGAAGAAGGATTTGACTTCCATTACACAAAATTCCAGCCGAGTCAATTCAAAGAGCAGAAGGTGGCATAGGGAGACGTCTTTGGACGTTCTGCAGCTTGATGAAAACACGAAGTTTGCTGAGGCTGGAGAAGCCATTGGAATAATAACAATGGAAGATGTCATGGAAGAACTGCTACAGGTAGTGAAATTATTTCATGAAGTATATAACCTTATGCTAAGCGAAAGGATCACGCATGAAAATTTTGATTTTTGATTTTTCGTTTTTTTGGTTTGGCACCATACGATGAGACCTTAGAACTAAGAAAATATACTTGCAACAGATGCGAGTATCATCTGATATTGAAGATATTGGTTGATAGGTTGATAACTCATGTAGTTAGGACAGAGCGAGTGATGCCGTTTCTTTGTTTCGATATTTCAATGATCAGTGATCAATGATCTTCTACTTTCTCTTTCAGTCCACCTCTTTGCTGATAATAACGCCATTTTGTGTTGGTGCTGTGCAGGAAGAGATCTACGATGAGACCGATTGTCAACAAGAACCAACACATTCTCCCTCCCGGGAGACAACGAGTTCTTCATTTCTGCAAAAAGTTACGTAGAGGGTGCATGTTTAATTCTAATAGTCGCACTCACAGAATGTTTCATCTCATTCGACAGCTCTCATGCTGACATGTTGGAAGTTACCAACTGCTGTAACTCAATGAAGTGAAAGGTTACTCTAGCAAGCTGTAAATATCTGATGAGGAAAGAAATGTTACATTACTTCACTCCATGTACTTAAAACATCTAAGCATTCTTTTCGGAAATTGGAAATTGGAAATCAAGACACTGTTCAGAACTTATGATTTTTCTGCAGATTGGACCTTCCAAGCTTGCACATAGAGCAAGTATTTAAAAAGTCTTGACAATTTGTTGTAGAGAACTGTTAAGTGCCAGGGCTGCATGAGATTCTAATTCAACTTGGACCCAGTTGGATTTACCAAAAAGAGTGATGCAGTGAAGGCCTCGTATCCAAAAATAATAAGCAAGTTATCTTGGTAACTGCTGCGTTAAATGAAATGGGCTACCTATGAATATGCGATGACTCCCAAAATCGTTGAGAATTGTGAAGGTAAATTCCTGGACAATTGAGGAGATTAACTAGGATTGACAGATATCCAACCTATTTGAAAGGATTCAATAAACTTGAATGGGATTGGAGAAATACGACGAGAATGTAACAATATGCATTGAGAATGACGAATGTTGTATTTAAACATGTAAAAAATTGTATTAAAAATTAAAAACACTGTTTTAAAAATTGAAAAAACTTTTATGGAATGAAGATACATATTCCATCCAACGATCTTAGATCCCCTAGAACACTCATCAATAAAAATTAATGACATTAACGGTCTCTTCTTTCTAGTCCAGTATCATATAGTGATTTTTCTTGAAGTTATTATCATTAGTTTTTTATCTTCATGGAGGCTTATCAGGGGCGTTTTGAGTTAAAACCCTAACTTTTTCCCCTCAAGATTTATTTATAAATATTAAATAGTGGTTTGCGTGGTAATTTGTAAGCATCCGAGGGGCCTGATCGTTCATATGGATTTGATTTTTATGGAAGTTCGACTTCCCAAGGACCGATTTGACAAATAGTTTTCCATGATAAACTGATAATCATCATTTTTAGTCATTATCTTCTCTGCAGTTGCATATTTCTTTTCACTGTAAATCAAACCATAACATGGAATCAGTACCTTAGTTAAAAAATTCTCTGAGTTTGGAAATGCCGATAATCCCAGTAAAAGAAACTTAGGTTGTGGGAATTTTGAGCTGCAATATTGATGGATACGCATAAATTTCAAATTATAAACAGCACATCAAATGATAAATAGCCTAATTTCTAATATGGGATATTTTAAAGGGTTAATTTGCAGAAATCCCATCGCCGTTTGGCATTTGCCCTGCTATAAGATGGGAAAATCATCCTCCGCACATCTGAAACAAAGAGTACATACAGTTGAATGAACTAATAATTGCATGATTTGATTTGTGGTATGACATACAGCAAATTTTAACCACCCGCGTATGATGTGTCCCAAGTTATTTGCTGTAACCACCCGCGTATGATGTCTCCCAAGTCCCAACAGCCAGAGCAACGTACTCGCGCCCACCCACGCCAGTGATTCGGTCTAATCTGTGGCTGGCGGTGGAAACTCGGAAAAGCCGGATTTCAACAGCTTCCTCTTTTTCTCAACTGCAGGAGGAATAATCCAACAGGGGCGAGAAAAAAAGAGAGGAAGGCGAGAAATCCGGACGATGCTTCTTCTTCTTCCCGATATCAGTATTCGAGCGAGCATCACTCGACAATGATTCCAGAAGGCAAGAAGCCTGGCGACGAACGCAGCAACAACCACACTGACGATAATCCGTGGAACAGAAATCTGGCAAGCGCAGACTCCCGCAACGAAGATGGGATGAGGCTCTGGGGAATCCTCTTGTTCGGCCTCATAGGCGCCACAGCAACGACGTTTGCCGTATGTTGCTCTTCTTTCTTTCCCCTCCCCTCTTCATCTTTTCTGTGGGATCTCCTTTTTTACAGCATCCGATCTAGACGTACACCTTCTCTTTTGAAAATTTTTTGGCCATGTATCTGCTAGTTGTAATTCGGTTATGCGGAACTGTTGAGGTGCTGTGTCGCGCCCCATACAAAAGCCGACTTCCTCGCGTAAATTATAGTACCTAAAAACTGTAAGGTCGTAATTTTTAGTCGAGATTATTAGTGTTTCTTGAAATTAATTTCTGGAACGGTATTCTTTAGGATTTTGCATTCTTTGGGGTTTTTCTTTGGTAGGGATTTTGTGTATCGGTTAGGGTTTTGTTAATGTTTCTTGATGTTTATGTGATTGAATGTTTTGTTAGATATCAATGTCAATAATTACTGGTATGAAGATAAAGAAATCATTGTTTCTGCCATTAGCTTTGTTTTGAGGGCATGTGCTCCTTTTATTGCAGTTGTTAATGAAAGGGATCGCATCAAATTTTCACTTTGCTCATCTAATTTGTAACATCAATATTGCCAGGTCGGCCAGCTGCGTAGGACTTTTGATTGGTTCTACACTCAGGTATTTATTGCTGCTTTTTTTTTAAAAAAAAAAAAAAAAAAAAAATCCTGCTGTTCTTCCCAGACTCATGCTAGGTTGGTGCATTCAAAATTATTATTGAGTACTAATGTTCCTTTTTATTGAAACAAAATGATTATCCTAATCATGTTTCCATTCCACCATAAAGCTGAACAGGGCACAGTTCTACACAACATCAAAGGGTGGTTCTAGTTATTCAAGTTTCAAGGAGGAGGCTTGGAAGAGATACCAGCGTAGAATGAGAGAAGAGTATGAGGAGGAAATGGAGAGAGTGGTTAGATTTGTCTCTTCTTCTAAGTTTGTCTTAATGCATGTGTATGTCGGTTATTTTGTTCATCATTTTATTGGATTTTAGTATGTAAAAAAAGACTGTGTTTGACCTGTTAAGAGCAAGGGATGCAATGTTAAGAACAGACAAACAAAGAAATGTTAACAACACGTTGCCCCTGTCATATCTTCCATCATCAATTGCCTCATCCCAATTTGTGTTGATCAGGAATTGTATTTTGCAATTCCACCCTACTGAGGAGTGCAGGACTTGGGGATAGAAAACAAAATGTTGCTGTATTTCTAATATCAGCAACTCAACTGAAGCAGCCTATATTATGTCTTGGATATGAAGAGAACAATGGCATGATATCCCGTAGGAAATATGAGCAAGTGGTAAATCATGTGGATGCCAGATAAAAGTCTCATTTTGAACTGATTTCTTCAAAACAACTAGCAGCCATATTAAATCATTGGACACAATCCTCGGCCCTTTATGCAACAATGGGTGATGTGAACTTAGCGATTGGAAATTTGAATAATTTGTGTGCATAACTTGGCCACGGGATTCATTATTTCTTTAACTTCAAATGATTCTGATGCCCCAGAGTGTTTGCTTATGAAAACAACCTTCAAAAAGCACATTGTTGCATGAGGTTAGTGATACCACAGTTTCAGTTGAAGCCTTTAAGAGTTAAGCATAAAAACAAAGTCTTAAGGTATCATGGCTAATATTTTGGAAATTGTGGAGGCTCTAACCGTAACTCAGAAATGATCGAGGGGGTTTGTTTTATCTGCTGGGACCATTTAAATGATTTACCTTTTACGAGCATGAGAACCATTTGTCCTAAGAAGGGCCTTATCAATTTACTTGTTCACTTGAAAATTTCAAAGCCTTATCTTTTACTGGCAAGTTCACCTGATTCCATGAAGCTTCACCAAGTAAAAGACGGCATTGATATGCTATTTGAATTGACGTGTTAATTGTCATTTTCTTGGCTACTTCTATTGCCTATTGGTCATATTTGTTCTTTGCACAGGTCGAAATGATTGGACTAATATTTTTTAACTCTTCGCATAGGAGCGTATAAGACGCATGCAAAGTGTATTTAACAGAGAGAGAAACAAATATAAGAGGAGTTATGAGAGCTGGAAGGAAAATGGTCCTGGTGCTTACCATCAGCATTTCCAACGAGATGATTGGTACTGGAAAGCTGAAGCATTCTATAAAGATCAGAATGCTAACTCCAGAGCAAAACCCAGACCCACTGGAAATTATTCAATGTCACATCACTACACCATTTTGGGCCTTGACAGGTACTACTTTACATGACTCATCTTTTTTGTTCCCCTTACACTCAGGTTGTTGGAATAGAAGGAGGCTATTTCAAAATTCAAATCTAGGGTGTGAAACAAGCTTAGTCAACCTTTATGTTGCTTGGGTTGGCTTGAAATAAAAGAAGGCTACTCCAACATGGTTTATGCTTAGCTTGTGAGCTCAAGTTTTAGATAAGCAAACTCACACAATCTGATTATATTAGCACACTAAATACCATATTATTTATGGTCCTGGTTCAATACTTGCATGAGCATTGAGCACCCACTATACTCTTTTCTTTATTATTTTTTTATTTTTTGCATATATATATATACATATGCATGCCCAAGCCAGATCTTTTTATTAAAAAGATTTTGCTCGGCCTACACACACACACACATATACACATTTGCAAATAATAATAATAATAATAATAAACAATAAAGAAAAAGAGTACAGTGAGCATGAGCATTGAGGCTCAATGCACATGCAAGCATTGAATTGAGACCTTTATTTATAATAATATAATTGTAAATATACATATGTGAATGAGCCAAGCTTGAGCTCAAGCTGAGTTGAACTCACCGAACCTTGAGCTTGGTTTGTCGGTTAAACATGATTAAACTAAAATCTGGTCTTGTCTCGTAAATGTAGGGATTTGAGCTCTAATTTTATTTAGCAAGCTGACCAAATTGGATTTTCAAGTTCTCTCTTCTTGTTTCCAGCCATATCTACATCTGTTATATGTCTACTGTTTGTACTTTGTCTTTCATCACATGGGAGGGTTCAGCTTACTGACAATCATTTTGCATGCAGCATTAAATATTGATTCAACCAGCTTATATCTTCATTTGTTTTTTCAATCAAAATTTGTACTGTTTTGAACTAGCTGCAATTGGGCATATATGCAATTCCATTCAATCTTCACCCGATGAATGACTTAGAGTGCAGATTTAATTATTGGGCTGTTGAAATTGAAGTGATTAAAGCTGGTTTTATCTTTACGTGCATCGTGTCGTGGACCCCTGGTCTGTCACAATGTAGCCCTTGTCTGAAAAGGGTGGATTGTATTACATATATCGCATTTGTAAGTTTGTAACAATGTATGTCTAACCCAGTTTCTGTTGTAGATCATATGTGGTGTGCCCATGTGATAATTCTTGAATTGGTCAGATTTTGTAAAGATATAGTGATGTCATTATTGCATATCAGCAGTATTTATGATTTTCCAATTCTTTAATTTCTTAGTTTCTCTTTTCCATAGGTCAAGGGCAAAGCCATACTCGGATGCTGAAATTAAGGTAGCACCATTTTCTTAATTTTCTGAGCTGTGTTTTCTTTAGTTCTAAATGCCTTACCCTCAGATTTCTATTTATTAGTTTCTCCATTACCAAATTTAGATAGAGGGGACTTGGCCTTGCCCTTAAATTCCTTTTTTTGCTGGTTTCTTTGCTAGCACAATTACATAGAGGGGATCAGGTCTTACCTGTCTCAATATCTCCAAAGGAAAGCTTGTAAACCCTGTCATTGCAAGTCACTTGCACATGATTAGTGTGAGGTTCTGTAGATAATTGATGCAGATAATTACAAAAAAAAGGCGTGTACTATGCTTTTATGTTGTGATACTTCGTCATCTTACTAAGAGTCTCTGATGTGAGGGTAAAGCAATTTTCCTTTTGCACCTATGACAAACAAGGTAATATAAACCAATTTATTGGAAGTTATGTTCCCTATGCAATTTTGTCAGATTATAGTAAGTGTTCTCTTTCCCTTTCAGACTGCTTTCAGGGCAAAGGCAATGGAGTATCATCCTGATCAAAACCAAGATAATAAAGGTGCGTGCTTTTTTATCATTCAATTTTGTCAATCAGTTCAATTATAATGAGAGATTGGACCTTCTCTCCAACTGGATTGACCAGCAACAGGGCCTGCTCAATGTGGAACTCAACTGATCAGTTAGGCAGAAAATCAGATTAACATGTTTCAGAAATTTAGTGTTTAACAAAAAAAATGTTTCTATCCTACACTGTAGGGTTCGAATGTTTTAGTAAATCACATGGTCTGAGTTTAATTTCTGTAGCAAAATATGAATTCTGGCTGAAACCAGTTTGAAGCTGAACTGCCTTTTACGTTGGTTTTGGCTGCCAGTGTTTACTTTCAGGGCTGTTTGGTTGGGGGGGAAAATGGTTTCCTTTCTCTCTCTTTTTTCCATAATATTTTCAATTTACATTCCTTTTTTTATCAGTGGCATTCAACTGGTCAGCTAGGCAGAAGAATCAGATTAGCATGTTCGTAAATTCTTTTTCCTGTTTAAATTTTATTATTACCTGATCTCGAGCTTAGTGGTTTAACCAAAATGGATGGTCTAAGTTTAATTTCTGTTGGAAAATATCATTTCTAGCTCAAGTCAGTTTGAAGCATCAGTTAAAACTGAACTGGCTTTTAGATTGGTTTGGCTTGTAGTCTGAGTTTAGGGGCTATTTGTAGGGGTGCAACTCGGGCTCATGAATTTCAGGTTCGCCTCAACCCTAACCCTAACCCTAACCCTATATATAAAACCTAAACTCTTAACTCTATTTTTGAAAATTGGGTCCAGGTTCTAATTTAGGTTGATGGATTTACATTTTATTTAAAAGTGATAAGTTTAAAATTTCATATGAATATGATGTAAGTAAATATAATAATATATAGTCAAACCATATATTTTTAAAAAATTTAAAAATACAAAAAATATTTCTAGAAGAAATTTAACATAAAAAACAAGATAAATGAAGAAGATTATAGAAATAAAAAATATAAATGAAAATAATATCCTTTATTTATAATATAATTATAATATGCCAAACATGCATTCAAATATAAATATAAATAACATAAAACACACAAAATATAAAGAATTATTGTTTAGATGTTATGTATATAATATATTTTATAATAAATATAAAATGGAAATCGGGCTCGGGTTCACTTGAATCCTTATCATATCATATTTACAAATTAGGTTCAGGTTTTTCGGGCTCGGGTTGTAGAAAAGTGAGTTATAACACTATGGGAAATTTGGTTCGGCGGGTCTAGTTGGGGCTCAACCCATCGCAAGTTGCACCCTTAGCTATGTTTGGTTGGAGGGAAAGAATGGTGTCCTTTTTCTCTCTTATATACCTTGTATTTCAATTTACGTTCCTTTTATATCAAATAAAATTTCATTTCCTGGATCAACTTTAGTATTAACTGGTTTAAGCTTCGGTTAAATTGGGCCACTTGCTTTACTGGTTCAAATAGCAGTCTGATGTTAGAGCTGCTTGATTAGGAGGACAGAATGGTTTCCATCCTATTTCAACCGTATTTTCAATTTTACCATTTACATCGAATCAAATATGATATTGCTTTGTTAATCACAGACCTTTTATATATTCCTTTTTGTTAATATGATATTTTGTTGTGCATGAGTCAGAAATAGTTGCATCTGTGATGGCTGAAATTTTTGCATCGTGCATTTGATAGAAAAGTACACAATCATTCACGTACTTTCCTTTTCCAGAGGCTGCTGAGGCTAAGTTCAAAGAGGTGATGACATCATATGAAGCCATAAAATTAGAAAGGAAGAATGGGAAACTCTAATGTGGCAAGAGAGTGTGGCCATTGTATATTTGGAGAGCGGCAGCATGCTGAAAGGATTGGTTTTGATTGAGGTCAAAACCCTATTGAGATTGCCAGTAACATTCAGCGGGTTGCTCACAATCTTCTTCCCAGGCGGACCCAGCTTTGCTGATTTTTAAGAGAGCGGGAAGATGCTCATTCGGTTAGATGGTGGGTTTTGAACATTGTATAATGGCATTAAACACGATAAACTCAATACATGTGCATGCGTTCTGTGCATGCTGATCTTTGTAAAAAATACAGGTATAGTAGGTTCCTAGGCTTGTATTCTTTGTGCTGCTGCGGTAAAGAGGTCTTTGCCGCTACTATTTTTTGCTGAATAGAGGGTACAGGGAGCCAAATTAGCCAATATCTATTGAAGTTAGTAGTTTCATGATAGCAGAAATGGTAGCCATAGTTGTGAGAAAATGAATACTGGCGCATGGTTTCCTCCCGTGCATTTGCATTGAATTTTTAATGATGATATTCGTTTGTTGCTACAAGATGCACTGATATGTTTTTATTGCTAAAGAAATTCAGGCTGTGATCGTATGTACTTAGGTGTACTGAGCTTCAATCTCAATGCACCCAGGTGTAATGTACTTTTTTTTTTTCGTTTCTTTTTGAAATTTTTTTCATGAAGTTGTTAATCTAGGTGTATTTAACATATGTATCAATTTTTACCATTTTTGGAGACACTTAGATTTTTAAAAATTAGTGATATTTTTAGTAATTTAAAATTATTAAAATGTCATTGATTTTTAAAAATCTAAAAAAATATCTAAAAATTTCCGAAATTAGTAAAAATTGATATATATATATATATATATTAAATACACTTAAATTAATCATTTCGTAAAAAAAAATTCGAAGTTTTTTTTTTAAAAATGGTTGTATGCGCTCAGGTATACACAACTGCAGCCCAATAAATTTAGCGTCAAAATTCATCTTTGCCATGTCCAAACGATTCTATTGATCGGCCTACTTTTCAGGGTTAATGTGATGAATCATATCAACCTGCAACTCCTAATAAGGGGAAGAAAAGCGCAACTCCGTAAAGCTCTTTTTCTGAGCCTGCACTTGCGATATCCAAGCCGGAAACTATTGTTTAGCTAAAGCTGAAAATATATCTACACAAATGCCCTATTGAATCTATGGTAATTCTTCTCATGAACCATGATTCTAAAAAAGAATGAAATGTTTTACTTGTATAAATTAATCTAAGGGATTTTCATTTCAATTGTCATGACTCATGCCCTGCACAAATCTCCAGTTAAAAATGTTTGGGAGACTTTTAACAGATGGTTAGTGATTATAATCGTGGATCTCATAACATTGTAATGGTCGGCCACAAAACGAAACTGCTCCAAGATTTCAATGAGATCCGTTTTGTCTCACTGAATACCAACAGAATCTTTGGACCCAAGAATGTACACCCACTAGATTGTAAAAAATTCAGAAAGAAACTCATCTTGTACAATGAAATAAATAACATCCTCCTCCTCTACCTATGCTGCTGAAACTGGTTCCAGCTCAATGCGACTCAACTCATCTTAGAGGGGGATGAGGTGGAGCCCCTACTCCCGCCCAACAACTACTTCCAGGAGTGGCAGGATATAGACTCATTCCTTCTCCAGTGACTCCACTCATCTGAATCTGCTGTGGCCTTCCATAAGCATCCACATAACTGCTGCCACCATAGGGATGTATGCTCTCACCCACTGCCGCAGAACTCATCTGAACCTGAGGCCTTCCATAGCCATCTCGATAGCCGCTGCCAGCACCAACGCCCATACTGGCAGCAACGCTGCTATTGTTGCCATAGGGCATCATTCCCTCACCCATTGCCCCACCACTTATCTGAGCCTGTGACCGGCCATATGCATCCGCATAACCACCAGCATGGGGAACAGGCAGATACGGAGGGTTGGTGCTAGCGTATGTGCCCCCATATGTGCTGGGTGCTGAAGGAAATATAATAATGGTATTAGTTGAATAAAATGCTTATGGCAATTCAGTATGCAGGAGGGTAAAAATGCAAAGCATGATCAAGCACCAGCTACATATTCGTCTGTCACTCAAAGCTTATGAACTCAGCTAGACCTGCTGTAGCTTTTTTCTACAGTACACCAAAGCCAACCTTCCTACTTGCTCTACTCAAGAGAATTAAAGGCCCAAAGAGCTCAAGGAATAGGGAACCAAAAACAGGAAGTAAAGCCCATACCTAGAGCTCTCTTTTCAGCCTTCAAAACCTCAGCTTGAAGTTTCTCAATTTCTCGAGCCATTGTTATTAAGTTCTTTTCCATCGCTTGCATCTGTGCCACTTGTTCCATGTTCAAACCTTTTTCATACTCGAAAGCAGATCTTGCAACAGATGAGAGGAAGTGTCAATTACATAAGAATTCTGATACTGATTAACAATTTAGACTAGAACTGCACTTGGATGGGCCTGGCTTCAGGTCATCCGAACTGCAAATTTTAGGTCCAAGACAAATAAGGTGATGCCTACAAAATCCACCTCCCAGAATTATCCAAGCTTTATTGCTAGAAATTGGAATGTATATTAATTTATGCATTTGTAATAAGGATACAAGGGGTATGGAAATTTGCCGGTGGACCATATCAATAACTCAGAACACCATCAGAGCTACCCATCCCACCAATATTGTCAGTGTGACAAAAACAGGTGTTCAACTTAGAACTAGGTAGAGTGAAGAAAACTTGACCCTGAAACACAGAAGTCTAAAATGCAACATTAGAGAGAACTTTTTTTTATGAAACAGAAAAAATGTTTACCGCAATCTCTGATGTTCTTGCCTCAAACCATCAAGTTCTGCATGCATTTCAGGTAACCTTTTAACATCAGCACGAATTTTCTGTAAGTCCTCGGTGGCCTGCTGAATTTGGCCATTCAACTCTTGTCTCTCTGTAAGTAGAGTCTGGGCCTCCTTGTGTGCCTGTTCTACGTCCTTCTTCAAACTCTCACCAGCCCGCAGATCAGCCTCCATTTTCGCAATTTTCTCTAGTAGCCCTCTAACCTGTATATCACTTTCTGTCTGGATATTCCCAATATGCACTTGCAATCCTTGCAGTTCCTTCTGAGAAGCAACAAGCTCCTGCCTCAATGCCACATGGGAAGCAGCTAATCTTTGATTTTCCCTCAACAGTCGTTCAGCCTCAGCCACCTGTAGTGGTGTTTTGTTCTCAAGCCGATCAGGAGGCAGTGCTTCCAATGGGTGGTGACCTGCTGCTGGTCCCAACCCTGGGAATGGACCATGGCGCATCATTCCTGGAGCTTGGATGGTGCGTCCTTGATATGGCATGCGACCTCTTGCAGCCATTCCGTTTCAGGGATTAATGGATATTCTAATTCCTGCAGAACTAGAGATCAGAAAGCACATCAAAAGAATCAAGGTTACCATAGAACTCATTAAGAGACTTGGTGGATGAAACATACACTTCAAACCCTTTTTATAAAACAAAGAGAAGAAAATCGTCAAGAGCCAACATAGGCTACCAAAGAAATGCACTTCCAAGAGCTTAAATATGATGGTCATTGTACCAAGATTTGTGCTGTGCTTCGATATTCACAACATATGAAACACCACATTTGAAAAGGTGATATGCAGATTGTTGGGAAGACTTTCTAAACATTATCCCAGTTTTCTGAATTCCGAGTACACAATAGGAAGCTTGCTATTATCCTAGCAAAAACCATTGGCTGATTAGCAATTTCTCATCTCACTAATGTATACTGCAACTAGATTTTCGGAAAAAGAGAAAAAAAAAATAAATTCACTTAATTCCATGAATATTCCTTACAATGTCTGACACTAAACACGTTGTGTAATACAATCAAATATGACATGAACCTTCAATTTTAATTGAAATATGTTAACGCATGCATGACATTGCTAATGCAAAAGCTTTTTGAAGACTTCTAAATCACTATTCTTCAGCGCTAATGGATATGGCTGAAAGAAATCAATATAAACATTGAAAGAAAGAATCAAAATTTTTATGTCTAGACGTGATATCATGCGCAGAATAATGTTTCGTGGATATTTTAAATTGGTCAAAATTTGTGCCATGCAACAGAATTCCAGTAAAAATTAAATTCAACAGCAATGAAGCAGGAATATCATCAGTTCAAAGATTGCAAGTCATCAATTCCACACAGTGACAACAGACATGCATAACAGTGTCTTATAAGACAAATGGTTCAAACGACGGATGAAATGAAACTACAAGCTAAACCAAGGTTAGTCTCTGCTAGCTCTTCGTGCTTTCAGGTTTTCTTTTACCGAGTTGCTCAAAACAAATATAAAAATGGATTGATAGTAATTTTCTGAGCTGAAGACCAAAACGAAAAAGCATGAATGAAAAAGAAATCACCTTTGAGAAGAGATCACCGAGGAGGAGGGGAGGCCGGGGAGAGGGGTAGTCTCAGGCAGCGGGTGAAGCTGTACAGGAGAAACGGAAAATGAAATTAGGGAAGGAGAAGAATCCCAAAATTGGCGTTGAAGAAGGTGAAGGGGAAAGGAGAGGAAGGCTAGGAAAGTGGAGAAAATGAAATTAGGGCATCGGGGAAGGGAGCGAATTTTTCAGTGGGGAATACGCTCAGAGAAAGTGGTGGGGAGAAATCGGATTTTGACATTATGATTAGATTCTAATAATCCTCCCTAACTCTAATATTGAGTTGGATTTTCTTCTGCTATTTTTTCTTTTTTATTGGTTTTTTCAATTCACTGAAAACAACCACAGCTAAAATACTTCTTTTATTTTCCCGAAAGATCACGATACATAGGATGGTTCCCCAAACTCCTCTCTCTCCATCCAAAAACTACAGCTAAAACACCTTTTAGTGGGATGGAGTGTCTTCTCAAGGTCTACTTATGATACCAGCAAAATATACCTTTTTACTTAAAAATAAAGAAACATACATTTAATATAATTAATAAAAACATGAAAATTAATAGCCACAGACAAATAATTTTTGGGCCTGTATTTTAGTATTTGAGGTTTAGCATTTTGCAAATAATTTGTATGAGTTCAATTTTTTGTAAAATAAACTTTATAATTGACGTCAAATAGTATAAAAGGTTCTTTTCTTTTTATTCAGTTAAAAATCACCAGCTCGTAAGATTAAAATTATTCTGAAGTATTTTAAAAGGTATTTCTCGTACACATTCAGTTTCATAAGGTTTATTTTAAAATAATTTGAAACGCATAAAAATTTGTTTCACAAAATGTTAAAATAAACAAGCTAACATATAATTATGCATGCTTACAACATTTAATTCGCAAAAACAGTTTAAAAAGCTAGGCGGGGTGGATTTCAAATGTTTAAAAATAAACCAAAACGCAACTTAATAAGTATAATATTTGCGGTCCCAATCCATTTTGTTCAAGCTTAGTTTAGTTTATAGACTGAGGTGCACCTTGGGTTCACTTTAACTATACCTAACTGTAATTCTATTTATAAAATTTCAATCTTAATCCTAATTCTATTTGTAAAATTTAAATTCTAACCATATTTTTTAAAAATCGGATTTGGATTGAGTTTTGGGTTGGAATTTATGTTGATTAATTTACATTTTATTTAAGAGTAATAAATTTGAAATTTCATGAAAATATATAACAATAACAAATCACATAAGTAAATAAATAATATATAATATGAACTATAGCTTTTTTAAAAATAGAAATATAAAGAATGTTTTTGGAAAAAAAATTAACATAAAAACAAGATAAAGAAATAAAATTAGTAGATGTAAAAGTAAATAATAGAAATAAAAGATAAATATGAATGAAAATAATATATCTATTTATAATGTAATTAC
>JAXCLR010000063.1:60238649-60293800 GCA_035584095.1 Annona squamosa | reverse complement strand
GATAAATATGAATGAAAATAATATATCTATTTATAATGTAATTACAATATGTGAAACATGTATTCAAATATAAATATAAATATAAATAACATAAATATGCAAAATATAAAGAATTATTGTTTAAATATTATCTATATAATATATTTTATAATAAATATAAAACAAAAATCGTACTTGAATTCTTTAGGTTTGGATTCACTTAAACTCTATCATATATTACAACTCAAAGGTTTTTTGAGTTTGGGTTCTTCAGACTCGGGTTGTGAAAAAGTAAGTTCTAATACCGTTCAAAATTGGGTTCAGTGGGCCGGGTTCAGGCTCAATCCAACCCAACCTACACCCCTACTTATAGATAATATACATTTTTGGAGGGGAAGACCTGACTCATTTTTGACCCGTTATAAAAATAGGTCAAAAACTTTCATCCAAATTCAAAATTAAGGTCAGAATGAGTCAACTATATCTCCACTCGAAGAGTCTTCATCCTTTCGCATATATTAATTTATTATAAATTATAAATTTATAGTTAAATATTATTATTATTTTTTCTTTCAAAATTCTTGCATTTTTTATAATTAACTATATCAATAATAGAAGAATCAATTTATCCAGAAAATAATATAAGAATCAATAGAAAGAATTTGCACACATATAACTCTTACATATAATTATATAGTAACATGTTTTAATATATTCTATATTTTCTTATGTTTTGTTTATTAATTATGTATTTTTTAATAATTAGTGAAATATTAAAGAATATAATATTTAAATTTAGTATAGATATATCTTATGTTTTATCGATATATAAATTCTTAAAATCATCCTATTTGACATGAGTTTTTTACTTAAATTGCTGTTATGAAATGGGTTTGATACAAACCACATGTTTGTCCTGACACTTATTTAAAAAAAGTAAGGGTCAAATTGACCTTATCTTGACCTAGTATAAAAATATGGTCAAACATAATTTTTAAAAAGTAGGGTTAAGATTAGCCAAACTCTGACCTAGTACAATTAACCTCGATTCTTACCCCTAATACATATAGATTAACTATCTAATTAAAAAAATTTCAAAAAAATGAAAAAAGTAGATGTTAAGAACGCCATCTACGATCAGCCGTAGATGATCAGTAGACTAATGTTTGGGATTTGAAGATAAGTAGATGATTAGCAAGCTAATATTGGGGATCTGAAGATAAGTGGATGGGGATGATAGAATGAAGAAGGTCTATGAGATTTCTCATGCAAAAAAACTTTTTTCATTGCCAAAAACCTTAATAATGAAAATAAATTTTCATTCAATTTTTTCATCTCATTGTCACCTCATTCCACAGTCCAAAACAGAACCTTGGCCTATTATTTCTCAAATTTTTAAAATTTGTAAAGTTTGAAAATTTTTCATTTTCAAAATTCCCTATTAAATTGGTCAAATTGTGATACTTCATTAATATCTTACTAAATATTTAATAAAAATTATGAGATACACTTAAATTCTTTAGGATCTACGAGTCGCCTTAAAGGGATCTAGATGAAAATGAACATAGCTTAATTGTTTTATATATTATCTACCATGAAATACCTTTTAGTAAAATTATTTTCATTAATTTCTTATATTAAGTATCTAAGCTAGATGAATTGTCAATTATATATTTTTTTTATTGGCATATGTATATCAATCTCAACTAATATTATAATCCACCTCTGAGCCATTCTTAAAAATTTTCTATATGAAGATACCATGCTCCACCTAACTCGAGAGACTCACAAGTTCCCACGATAATCAGGTCATCGCACATTGGGAGTACAGATATTTGAACTCTCACAAAAGCTGGAAGAATCAAGCACAAGATACTAATATAGTCGTCATATAATACTTTTACATATTTATTTTTATTTTTAAAAATTAATCAATTTAGGGGGGCATTTAAGTCACCCACCTCTTAAAACTTGATTTTTAAAAACAAATTTTAAAAATTAATCAATTTAGGGGGGCATTTAAGTCACCCACCTCTTAAAACTTGATTTTTAAAAACAAATTTTAAAAATTCATCAATTTAGGGGGCATTAAGTCATTCACCTTTTAAAACTTGATGTTTAAAAACAAAAAATAAATATGTAAAAGTATTATAAAATATAAGAATAAAATATACTTAAAAACGTGTTCATGAAGAAAAAATTAAAATACAAATAATTATAAAAATAAATACTATATTTTAACTTAAAATATATCACAATATATATAATTGAGCTCCCATTTTCAATAAGTCTTTTCCTAAATATACCCACTGCATTTTTAAAATCTCATATATGGCCACTACATTTGCAATTAATCCCAAAAACACTCAATTCATGAGTTGACGCTTCTAGTTAAAATGTGAAATCACCCATATAATTATCAAATTTTGGACAAAATTGAAAATTGAATGTCATAACTCACCAGTGCCCTAATTACACGTGAGCTCTAAATTCGGAGAGTCATAATAATATTTGTCTTTCTATTTTCTTTTATCTTTTATTATTTTATAATAGTGGCATTTTTTGTATTTATAAAAATTTAACTAATGTTTTATTGGAATGAGTATTTTGGGGATTAATTATAAATACGGTAGGTATATTTAAAATTTTGAAAGATAAAGACTATACTGGAGATTAGAGTCCAATGTTCGGTAAAAGCTCTTTTCAATAGTACTGTTTTCGCTTCCGACTTTAAAATTTGCTACCTCATATAAAAAAGTACCTTAGAACCGTGGATGCCCAGAACAAAACAAAAAAAAACAAAGGTTCGGTGGCACTACTGTCCAAATCTAATCGGCAAAGACGGTTTTCCCGCCGTACGGCCGTTGGATTTCATCTCGTGATAAGCACACTCAAATGCCAGTTCTTTTGGTCCATGCATGATAGGAGCCCCAGTTCCATCACAGATTCACAAGTCATTCAGCAATACTGTCCACCATCCATGCTCAGCTCAGATCATTCATGTGAACGGTTTAGATGATTTGATTAAAGTCCCAATTGACAGATGGGCGACTAGCACGACTGGAAGTGAAGCGGGCCTGCTGGGTTGGATCCAACAAAAATGGATTCGGATTTCGGAGTGGAATTGGCATGATCTGGGAAATAAAAACTGGCACTGTGAATTGAAAATAAATCCAAATCCAAGAAATTGGAGTTCAAGGCCCCATTATGTTTATTAGCATTTAATATTTTAAAAGCTGACAGGTAGGGCCTATTTAAATATCCAGTGCGATCGCTTTTTATGTCTTAACTAAATAAATATTGGATCACATACTATGCACTTAGGCGTACTTAGCTTCTGTGCGCATGGTACAAAAATGCTTTTTTAAAAAAAAAAAATTTTATACAACCGTTAATGTAAGTGTATTTGACATATGTATCAAACTTCACTTTTTTTTAGAGATTTATAGATATTTTTTAGATTTTTAAAAATAAGAGTATTAGTAACTTAAAAATAACTAAAATGCCTCTATTTTTAAAAAAATTTAAAAAAATATCTACAAATCTCCAAAATTGTAAAACTTGATATGTTTGTTAAATACACTTATATTAACAACTTTAAAAAAATTAAAAAAAAAAATCAGTTGCACTAAAGCTAAGTACAACCAAGTGCACCGGGTGCATTTGATCATTTGCCATAAATATTAAGGAACATAAATGGGGCTTGAATTATAGTTATCATTAGAGCGAAAATCAATGGCCGTGCGTTGGCATAGCCGACAGGTTTTTTTTAGGACACGGCATCACATTTTTCTATCAGATTATTACATATTAAGCAAATGAATTCTTATATATTTCTTTCACAAATTAAGATTTTTTTACAGAATTTATACAGTATCAAAGAAGAGATAAAAGCTCCTAACAAGAAGGCAATAAGTGCGTGTGCGTAATCTTGACTTCGAATTTGAATAAAACTAAAGAACTCCATACAATATAATATCATGGGTGTATTTGGCAAGATGAACAAAATGTCAAGAGATAACTTTTCAATTTAAAACTTTTCACTTTTCATAATTATCCTATTTTTTAATTATTTATTTACATTTCCCTATATAACTATCCTATTTTTCAATCATTTCTACACAACTATCCATACAATTAACTTATCTATTTTAACTTTATCCTATTTACTCTTCACATTATCTCTATCATATCACATCATTTGACAATTTTTACTTTCTAAAATTTTTCATCAAAAATTTTATCCATTTCCAAACAAGCCCCATGTAGAAAACTATCGTTACAGCTCAAGACCTGAAAACACCCATCAACGAGTAGGGGCCAAGGAGGGGAAGCCCCCACTTCAAAAAACTTTGCAGGATCCTTCAACAATACAAAAGGAAGAATTATCTCACCATGTAGATACTCCTGCGCCTTGTTGTGTAGCAAAATTTACAGCAGTATGGGCAATGATATTCCCGCGCGGACCACATGAGAAAATCGACAGTACCAAAATTTGCTGCCTATCTCCTTAATTTTGTTGACCACTCGTCCCGTAATTGACAAAGTCCTCATATCATTTGCGTGTATGTTAGTAAGAATAAGTGAGTCAGTTTCACATTGTATCCCTATAACTCAGTTCATTTAACCATAATATACCCAATTCCATTGCATATGCTTGCAGCCACAAGATATCAGCTAACACTCCTCTTCCAACATCCATGTCCAACATTTAACTGCCACCAAAACTTCATCAGTGTCTCCACAAACAGCTCCAACACCAGTACGTGCTCCTCTACTCTTCATTCCTGTGTGTACATTGAGTTCGATTGAACCTTGTGGAGGAGGACTCCTTTTTTTTTTTTTTTTGATGGGGAGATATTTACACACATCTCAATACATATTACATTTGAAGGCCTGAGACATTCTTACAAATCTGGAGACACTTGCTCCACTAAATAATCCGGAAGACACAGCTTCCAACCACTAAACGGGAGACCACTGCTCCCACCACTAACCAAACAGGAGACACACTGCTCCTACTGAAACATATTTTTTTTCCGTCGTCTCTGGGATTTGATCCCACGACCGCAGCGACCCCGGAATCCCGTGAGGAGGACTCCTTTTGATTTGCACATTTGTTGATTTGTTGTGGATCACATTTGGTTTTTTTTTATCTTTTTTTATGCATTTCATTATCTCAACTGATAGACTCCCAAGACAATCTTATAACTTCTTAATAATATTCTACACACACACTTATAATTTCTTGCTCACAAAGTTCTATAAACCTCTTACCAATATTCTTATATTTTTTCCTAACTATCCCAACGTTGGTGGACCCTCCTACAGAACTGGAGAGACATAAACGCCACCACTTTTTGCTGCTGCCGAGAACCACACTTTTTTCTGCTGCCGAGAACCACACTTTTTTCCACGCTCCCTGAAAAATCACACAGAATGCCGCTGCTACCTTCCGAACCCACGACTACCCAACAGTGGGCAACGTCCTGTGGCGCGGATCTCATTTGTTGCGCCATAGCAGAGGCGTTGATGGGCATCGTTCGCCATTCTGATTTCTGGAGCGAGTGAAATCCGGAACCTGCCCACGGGTCACGACAGCGGCACGTCCGACGCAAACGTGTGCGGCGGCGAATGCCACGTCGCTCCTGTTTCACCACCACCACCACGGTCCGTAGCCTCGTGTAGCAGCACCCCGCTAAGTTCTCTAGAGTGTGTTCCAAGCCACAGGATTTAATCTGTGACACCGTTCTTAATATAAGTTTTCAATTTTTAATATAATTTTTATAATTTTCAATATAATTTTTCTCATTCTTAATTCCACTTTATTCATTCTTAATATACATTATTACACCCTTAAACTAGATACTAGTTCATCTCAAGAATCTTATATGGTTAGAAACACTCTCTTATTAACCATTAAATGTATATGTCTAGACCATTGAATTATAAGGCTTTAAAAGCAGTCATCAAAATTAGTTTGGAACAAACAAACTTCACCGTAAATTAAATAATCTTTTTTCTCTTTTTATCACCATTTTATTTTTTATTTTTTTGAAATTAAGGGTGTGTTTGAGAATAGGTAAAACTTTTGGTGAAAAATTTTATAAAGTAAAAATTATCAAATGATATGATATTATAGGAGTAATGATGAGAAGTAAAGAAAATAAAGTTAAAATAGATAAGTTAGTCGTGCAGGTAATTATGTAAAAATGATTGAAAAGTATGATAGTTGTATAAGAAAATGTTGTAAAATAATTAAAAAATATAATCGTTACGAAGAGTGAAAAATTTTAACTTAACATTTTATACCTATTGCCAAACACACCCTAATTGTCACACATCTTATTTAACTATCGAAGTAAAGCTACATCTATAACTTAAAAGATACTGATTGCTAATAACTTATATAAATTAGACTACATTGGTTATAATGCAACTTAGGGTGTGTTTGGTTACACACAAAACATGTCACTGAAAAGTTTTCAATCAAAAACTTTTCACTCCCCATAATTACCTTATTTTTTAATTATTTTTTCACATTTTCCCATATAAACAACTCTACTTTTCAATCATTTCCACACAAATACCCATACAACCACCCTATCTATTTTAACTTTATTCTCTTTACACCTCATTATTATCTCTATCATATCACATCATCTTTTATCAACTTGACAACTTTTATTCTGAAAAGTTTTCATCTAAAAGTTTTACCTCCAACCAAACGCATCCTTAGCCTATGAAAATTTGAAATGATAAAGCTTTGTTATTATTTACAAAATGCATAGTATAATATTACATTTATAATTACAAATGAATATGCGAATTTTGAGTATTGTAGGATAGAGCTTTTAGATTTTGGAATATTATACAAGGGTTTTTTCATTCCTACGTACACAGTTGGGCGAAAATTATAAACATTCTATTAATTTCAGAAAATTAAGAATTATCCTGCAATATTTGTGTTAAATTGCATAAGCATCTCTTCCATCAAGGTTCAACGACCCTTAAATTTTTTTTAAATGATGAAAGATGCCCTCTAAAGTCTAAATAGGGATTACAATAAAATTAAAGGATAATAAAATAGTCTTATTATTTTCTATCTCTAATATTATAGAAAATAAATATTTTACATCTAAAGTATTTTTATATTTGCTATTATAATGTTAGAAAATAAATTTTTTATCTTGAAAATTTCAAAATTTTCTGGCATCAAATTAATTCAAATGTAAGAATATTTTATATTTTTATATTTTAAAGAGAATTTTTATATTTTTATTATAATATTAGAAAATTAACTTTTAAAATGATTTATTGTGGAATTTTTTAAGATATAATGATACAAAATTAATCTATTCAATCTAACTATTATTTTTATTTTTATTTTTAAAGGTATTTTCTAACATTTTATTATATATCAAAGAATTAATTTCTAAATTATTTATCATGAAAATTTATAAAATTCAATAAGCATGAAATTAATATATAATTTGAGAAATATCTTGTACAAGATTTTTCATATATTTAAGGAGTTTCCTAGTATAATATTAGGAAATTAATTTTAGATTTATTTATTGAATTTTTTAAAATATAGTGAATATAAATTAATTTATTATAGGAAAATTTTTATTTCTTTATCTTTTAAAAAAATTTCTTATATTTTTAATTTAATGAAAATGTATTAAACTTCTTTATTTTGTATTGTTTAAATACTTATTTGTAATATTTTAGTTTCAATAATATATTTCTCTTTTGTAACTGTCTGAAATTTGCAACGAGAACAATAGTTGCAAATAACAAGTTTAAATTCATTTTTATTTATAGAAGATCTTCATAAAAATTTTTAAAATTTTTATTAGTTGCCCATGAAACCCTAATGGAAAAAAATACATATCATTTCATGAATTTCTCGAGGCGATTTGTAGAAATAAGGGATCCTCTTACAATTTCATCCAAATTATGTCGAGATTCAAAAAATCCTGTTTTTGAACTCATGAACCAGATTTAGGGTGTGTTATTTAACACATAAAAAATGTCAAATTAAAAATTTTCAACATAAAATTTTTCACTTTTCATAATTATCTTATTTTTAAATTATTTTCTTATATTTTTATACACAATTATCCTACTTTTCAATCTTTTTATACAATTATTCATAATCTATTTATTTTAACTTTATTCTCTTTATTCCTAACCATTGCCCATATGACATCATATTATTTTTTTTTATTTTGACAACTTTTTGCGTTAAAAACTTTTTATTCAAAAGTTTTATTTCCTCATTGACACACATAAGGCTTATTCTACGATGGGGTTTATTCACACCAAGTAGAATGCTTATTTTGTAGATAGTACAAATGCATCCTTGTAGTAGTTTTTTTTAATGATGCAGAGCTGCACGTAGGATGTATTTCACGGACGCTAATATAATTTAAATTCCAGAGCTTTACGGTTTTCCTTGATATAAAATTCAATATTAAAATGTTCACAATATTGTAAATTTATCACTTCTTTTTTTATGTCAAAGAATTCTACATAGAAATTTTTCTTTCAAAATTTTTCATTTTTCGTATACATTTTAAATGACCTAATTTTTTTATTTCAATAAAAATTATCGCGGCTTCAGCCATTGTCTTCTTAAGGTAGGTTTGTTTTCTGATAAAACTTATCAATTAAAACAAACTATTTAAAATTTTTTACTTTTTATAACTACTTTATTTTAAATTATTTATTCGTATTTTTTATACAAATTATCTTATTTTTCAATTTGTTCACACAATTACCTTGCAACTAATTTATTAATTTTAAATTTTTTATTCCCAATTAAGTAATTATTACTCATTGTTGTGTCATATTATTTTCCCGAAGATATCCTCACTCTAGGACATGTTCAAGACCATACAAGATTCCTAGACTGAATTTGTACACGAGATGAAAATATAATAATGTAGGAGTAAAATTGCATTCAAAATAGATAAAATTATATTAAAATTTTTTAAAAAGTTGTGCGTGTGAATGATGTTACAGATTCAGTTACGCCGTTGCAAGTTACAAAGTCCAAACACCCGTTGCTTTCCCGGCCCCAGTAGTCGAGTAGTCATTGTCATTCACCATCACTCTGCCCGGCTGTTCTTCGTAATTTCCCGTCAATTAAAACTCCGCGTTTCCTCCCAATCGAGATAGCCGGGAAGTCCTTGTCATTCACTATCACTCTGCTCGGCTGTTTGTAGTAAATTGCCGCCAATCAAAACTCCGCATTTCCTCCGAATCGAGAGAGAGACAGAGAGCTAGCATTTCCTCCTACAGTATCTTCTTCTTCCAAGAAGAGGAAGAAGCAGAGAAGCCGCAAAGAAAAGATGCAGTTGCAGCAGTTCGCCGCAGCCGCGGCGCTGGCTCTGCTTTTTGGATATTTCCTTATGCGCGGAGTAGTGCGCAGGAAAGCAAAGGGGATCAATGAGATGAAGCCGGTGATTGGCTTGGATGGCCCGATGATAGGCCCCGGAGGCGGAGGAGGATTTTCATCGGATGTGATTGTTGTTGGAGCTGGTGTTACCGGCTCTGCACTGGCCTACACGCTCGGAAAGGCGAGGAGTTTACTTCTCTCTTCTATTTCCTAACGAAAAGTTGTCGCTATCCTCCTGCTTTTGCATAAAAATTTGCCTCCTCATTCTCTCTAATTTTGTGTCAAGAGCCACGATTCACAGGTTAGAAAACCCGTTGAGAAAGTTTTAGTTTTGTTCTTTTGCTACTGCTTGCAGGATGGAAGGCGAGTGCGTGTGATTGAGAGAGATTTGACTGAGCCGGATAGAATTGTTGGGGAGTTGTTACAACCTGGAGGCTACCTCAAATTGATTGAATTGGGCCTTGAGGGTAAGCATATATACAGGACATGCCATTTTCAACCAGAAGGAGAAGTTCAGCCTCTTCATCAAGTTAATTTGTGGTTAGCATTTTTTAAATTAGTTTATCCTCAATTCCTCATGGCATCTTCATCGTCCTAATGCATGCAGATTGCTTAGAGGAAATTGATGCTCAGCGAGTGATTGGATATGCACTTTTCAAGGATGGAAAAAGCACCAAAGTCTCATATCCATTGGGCAGCTTCCATGCTGATGTTGCAGGAAGGAGCTTTCACCATGGTCGTTTTGTACAGCGGATGCGCGAAAAGGCTGCATCTCTACGAAAGTAGGCTGAAAGGAGTCGTAATTGGCCGGCATAGGATTGTCTTCTTGAACGGAAAGTTTACGAATTTAGGGGAAGAGCGGAGACGCTTCTTCTGATGATTTCATGTTACTGGCATATATAGAGCATTTGACCAAAAACCTAAACACATTATATATAGAGTGCTTGCCAGTTATTCTTTGCTAGTAATTCAGTTACTGAAACTACCCAAGATCTAAAAAATAACCCTTAAGGGATTTGGTTAAAAGGAATTATGAGGCCTTGAATGGGCAGCTTGAACTTTTGGTATCATCCACTTAGTGAACACATTATTGTCTTTTTAATTTTGATGTTAATTTTTCTAACTTAAACCTTCTTTTCTTTTTCTTTTTTTTGATATCAATAGAAGATCCAACTCCCACACCTCATCAAGTTTGTAATGAGGTGGGAGACGCATCAAGATTTCCATTCAAAAAAATATCCATGTGTTTACATGATTCTAAAAAAATACAGTGGGGAATTTGTTCCGACCAACATTGTATGCCTAGTTGTATGCCTAGTCCCTGTTTTAAACCAAGTTGTGCATAGCATTGTTTCCAATGTGTGAAACATGTGTAAATTGACAAAAATTGAAGCTGCTACTCGGCTTGTATGCCTAGTCCCTGTTTTAAACCAAGTTGTACAGTGCTATGCGCTGCATTGTTTCCAATGTGCGAAACATGTGTGAATTGACAAAAATTGAAGCTGCTACTCAGCTTCCTAATTCTGTCCACTAGAAATTCAACTGTAGATAAAATCCCTTATGTATCTTCTATCATATTCTTCAGAATGAGGGAATCCGTTTCACATATGACCTCTCCAGTAGTTCTTTTAGCCAAGTCAATCAAAACAGCATAGCATAAGTTTCTATCCACAACGAGTCTGTATTACCATACCACGTCCAACACTTATCAGCAAGTAGCTGACCAACTGATTTTCTGAGAATTGCCCCAACTCTACAGGTTTCTCTCCCTACATATTCCTCCATCCACATTAAGTTTCACTTTATCAGGGGGTGGTGGTTCCCATCTGATTTGAGAAGTTTGGACATTCCAATGTTTCTGCATTAGCTACTTGGAAGATTTGTATTGGTGAACGAATCTTCTACTCCAATCTGTGATTTCGGTGATTTCAATAGTAGGAGTTGAAATATGCCCATTTTCTGCATGTATTCCTGTGAAACCATATTCTCCAGCAAGATACTAAGAAAGCATTGAATATGCATCTTAATTCAGACTTTGTAAACACATGTAACAGATCTATAAGATTTGTAGGGTTTCGGGGCATGATTAACCTTACCATCTGTTGATCAAGTGCCCTTTTTATTGCAGGACACAACCAGAACGAATGAAAAAGATTTTCAGTTTCAGCATGACAGAACTAACATATAGTTGATAGTTGGATTCCTCTATTTTGAAGGTTGCATTTTGTTAGAAATGAATTAGTAATTAATCTCCACCCGAAGATCAATATCTTTGATGGAAGGTTAGTCTTCCATAGCATCCTATTAATATCCATCTGTTTCTCCCTCCCATTATCTTGATTCAACTCTTGCTCCCCTTGGATGAATTGGTAAGCTGATTCAACACTGAAACTCCCATCATTTTCACCAATCCAGAAGAGATTATCCTCTGCTTCATTAGATGAGAGGGGAATCCATTTGATGATATCCCATCCAGTCTCTCTCACAACCATTTTGATTTTAACTTCATCCCATAGCATTCTTTCTTTGTCAATGAAATTGGCAACTTTAACATTATCTGAAAACTCCAATGGAAGACGACCAGCCTTCTGCAACTCACCATTTGTCCATTTGTCCTAAAAAAAAATCCACTTTGAGCCCATTTCCAACACGCCAACGACACCCCTTTTTAAGCAAATCTCTGGCTTTCATAATACTTTTCCAAGCGTGTGATGAATTAGGTTGCAGTTTACAGCTCCAGAAGTTATCATTTTTAAAGTATCTCTTCTTTAGAACCTGAAAACACAATGATTCCTGATTAGCAGCCAATCTCCAGGACTGCTTCGCCAAGAGTGAAATGTTAAAGTTTTTAAAATCCCTGAGCCCCATTCCTCCTCCTGCTTTAGCCTTGCACATATTGGGCCAAGAGATCCAACTTATCTTCCTTTTACCATCCTTCTCACTCCACTAAAATTTACTGACTATTGCATTTAGTTCTTCACAGTCTCTTAGGGAGAACAACAAACTCAGTCTCTTAGGGAGAACAACAAACTCATGGCATAATTCAGAATTGCTTGTGCCATTGCTTTAATGAGTACCTCCTTCCCACCTAACTTAAACCTTCTGGTGGTCACTTCAGTGTTATGATGGAGCAAGGAACCGTCACATCCTTGCTTGAAGAAAATGGTACAGTCAAGGGAGTCAAATACCGCAGCAAGACTGGAGATGAAGTAATGGCTTACGCCCCTCTCACAATTGTATGCGATGGCTGCTTTTCAAATTTGCGTCGCTCTCTGTGCACACCCAAGGTGAACCTTCTTGATGAGATTCCTCAACTTAAATTGATTCTATATTTGGATGAAGTGATGTTAGCTTTAACTGATCAAAATAACAAAGCAGAAAAATATTAAAAAAAAAAAAAACTGAGGAAGAAAGGACACCGGATGAGAACTGGTGCATTTCTTTCGACCTGATTCCATTTGCTACTTATTTATAGTGTTCTTCTTCATTTCCTTTTCCAGGTTGATGTCCCATCTTGTTTTGTTGGTTTGGTGTTGGAGACGAATCAGTTACCATATCTGAACCACGGGCATGTTGTGTTAGCTGATCCCTCACCCATATTGTTTTATCCCATCAGTAGCACAGAAGTCCGCTGTTTAGTTGATGTCCCTGGGCAAAAACTACCTTCCATAGCTAATGGTGAAATGGCCAGGTATCTGAAGACTGTGGTTGCTCCTCAGGTACTAGTACTATAATGCCATATCCCTACACGCATGTTTCTTAAACTCTATACACATTTTACCATGATCTAGACTTGCTTTTGGACAGAATAACAGGACTTAATGATCTTGTCCCATCTTTTTCAGATCCCATCAGAGCTGCACAATGCATTTATATCAGCCATTGATAGAGGAAGCATACGAACAATGCCAAATAAGAGTATGCCGGCTTCTCCTTTTCCCATTCCAGGGGCCCTGCTCATGGGGGATGCGTTCAATATGCGTCACCCCTTGACTGGTGGTGGTATGACCGTGGCATTGTCTGACATTGTTGTCTTGCGCAATCTCTTAAAGCCATTGCGTGATCTAAATAATGCATCATCACTATGCGAATACCTGGAGTCGTTTTATACCCTGCGCAAGGTATGTGCGATGCATGCCACTCATACGTGAATTTTTTTTTTTTTTTTTTTTTTGTTGTTGTGTTTATATTGAATTCCACTTGGATCAAGACTGTCATTTCATTTCAATTTGGCGGAGCTTATGATATCTATAGAAGCTAGGCCAACCGGGGCCTTATACAAAGATAGCAATCAGCAAAATGTCCATTTAATTAAGAACTTGATGACTTTTGCTTGTTCGTATTTAGTGTAAGAGTACCATAGTCCGTGACAAATTTGCCGTGCTATACTTTTGCAGCTCTCCCTGTTTCTCTATTTGTGTATTCTGGTGATGCTTATTTGAATATTGGTTCACTAACCCACAATTTTCAACAATTTGTGGCATGCTGGCATGGTTCCATTGGCAGCCAGTTGCATCTACAATCAATACTTTAGCAGATGCTTTGTACAAGGTTTTCTGCGCCTCACCTGATCAAGCAATGAAAGAGATGCGCCAAGCCTGCTTTGATTACTTGAGCCTCGGTGGCGTTTTCTCATCTGGTCCAGTTGCCCTGCTCTCGGGCCTAAACCCGTGTCCTCTGAGCCTGGTTGGCCATTTCTTTGCGGTGGCTGCTTATGGCACTGGCCGTCTGCTGTTAAAATATCCATTTCCCAAGAGCTTGTGGATAGGAGCAAGATTACTTTTGGTGAGGCAGGCTTTGTGTCAAACGTCTCTGGCTGTCTGTCTATTTGATCTCTATCCTTCCCCTAATAGCCTCTTCCTTATACTCTATGGATGTCTCTTTTGCAGGGTGCGTCGAGTATAATCTTCCCAATTATAAAAGCAGAAGGTGTAAGGCAGATGTTTTTCCCCGCAACTGTTCCTGCATATCACAGAGCCCCTCCTCCCACCCGGTGAAGATCAAGAACACCTTAGCTTGTATCCATAACTATTTCCTTCTAGAATTTGTTGTGAACTTCCATTTAAGTATGTAACATCTACCATATGCCAGGTTTTGCATTTTAAACGCTCTAACTTTGCTTATTTGCATTTTAAATTTAGAACTTTGGCAGTCTGCATTTTAAACTCTGAAAACATTGACTGCTTTGCATTTTAAAGCCTAAGCCATAATGCCATTAAAACACGTGTAAACAGGCCACTTGCATGCTCATTTTCTTAAAATGACGCATATAGCCTTTGTATGAGCAGCATATTGCTAAGGGATGAGAATGAGATGCGACCCCGGCGTGAGGCCAGAGGGTAGCACCATGAGGCCAACTAAGCTCGAGACCCTTATCATGGACTGGCGGGGGCATCCTCCAAGGCACCATCTGTGAGGCCCTCCTCTATACCATGATCGCTGCTTGGGATTGCGTGCTTACTACGATCGGGAGAAAGAACATTGGGCGGTTGATTGTCAACGGTTTCGACTAGATCCATTGCACCCTTCGGATCCCCCTTCATCTTCTCGACCCATTATTTAAACTCCCTTTCGTCTTCCTCCCGTGCTCTAATATCTCTTCTCATTCTCCCTTTCCCTCTCTCATTTACCTTTGTTCTCTATCTCTATAACAATGGCCAACCTCCACACTAATGTTCTTGAAAACATAGTAGTGGGGACGGTGAACCCCGTGCATCCGAACCTCTCTTCTCATTCTCCCTCTCCCCCATTTACCTTTTTTCTCCATTTTTATAACAATGGGTAGCCTCCACATTAATGTTCTTGAAAACACAGCAGTGGGGACGGTGAACCCCATCGATCCGCAAGAATTCAGAAAGCAGGGGCACATGGTAATCGACTTCCTAGCGGACTACTATTGTGACATTGAGAAATATCCAGTGCAGAGCCAATCAAGATATTCCAAATGTATATGAAATCTTCCAAATTATAAAGGATGGCCTACATAAGAAATCCAAAGGCCATATAAGAACATCTACTTGGAAAAAAAAGAGTAAAGTTTTTCTGTAAATGTCTATGCAAAGGCCTAAATCACAGAAGTTTTACAGAATAATGGCAACATGGGGGTATGAAACAGAATGTTCAATGATAGAAAATGAAAAATCCACAAATTTAGATACAAGAACTATATAAATATTAGAACCCTGAAAGCTTGTCTTAATAAAAGAAGAATTTTTTGTTGAACATGAGAACAAAAGCATTTGGTTCGAACCCCCAACGAAAGGTCATCCGCAGCAGGGAATGTAGTTTGGATAACTAATGAATTTAGACAAAAACAACAAAAATCAAAACCTACAAATTTGTGGAAAATAGAAGCTAGCGAGTGAAGAAATATTATCAAGCGGCAAAGGAACGGAAAGAGCCAGCAATGGATAAAACAGAGATACTGCATATGGCTCGATGCCAAATGTATCAAACACTTCTTAGCAGTCATGGTACAGTGCCAAATGCAGACTCGTTTAGCTTTAACACACGTAAGTGGTTCTTCACCACCTTGAACTGTTGCTGCATGTGAGTGAAAGAGCCGAGCGCGCTAGTTAAGGCACGCTCGACCAACCCAGATTATTTGACGAACAAGGCGACAGAGTTTAAGCAGCCGATGGACTACAAGGACAAGTAGATCACTCTAAGTCGTTGCTTTCGGTCCTTGAAGCCCTGGCTAGTGCTGCGCGCAAATGGCGTCGCCAACCTGCGTAATTTCCTGAGAAGCCACGTCAAGATCAAGAAGCCGTTCAAGGAGCTGGTGAGCACGGACAAGCGGTTCGAGACAGTGGTCCTCAAGACGTTCACCATGGTCTGCTTCCACCTCTTGTCGCCCAAGGTGTCACTTACATCAGTAGCAGCTATTGCATTTCGTATCTTCTTACGTTTTTTACAAAGGTATTTATCACATTTCACGTAAGTTAACAACATTTTTAAACGACATTAATTGGTCAGGGTATAAAATGTAAAGAAACAAAAACTTCAAAATTTAAAATGCAAACGGACAAAGTTTAAGTTTAAAATGCAAATAAGTAAAGTTGGAGGATTTAAAATGCAAAAAAACCTAGGATATGACATGCACAATTTTATGAGAAGACTCCAGTAAAGAACATTTTGTTGGAATCATTCCGGACGTTTTCTCTTTGGATCGCTGAAAGAAGTCTACAAATGCCTCTGTACAGTGCTCTAAAACCAAGATTCGTTCTAAGACCACCCTAGGAATGTCATCGATGAAAACAAAAAGTCATTTTCCCCCCTCATGGATAGTGCTTAATGCAAGTGGGTTCTTAGATAGTCGGGTCTCCATGGAGTTGAGTGGGACAGTTGGCCCTTCCCCCCATAGAATTTTTAAATTACTATAAACTTTCTGAGATTTTGAAAAATATTTTAAAATTGCAGTTCAGCTTATTACCATGATTGCCCCCTTTGATTAGTCGCCTGCACTGGCTCGGGTGCAGGAAGCATTTATAAAAGCTTATGAGGTCTCCAGAATTTTTATTTTAGACCCATTTACCTGTTCAATAATATTTGTATTTGTATTAAATTAATCGAATCCAAGACTGATTTAGCCACCATATAAAAATTGCGAACCTGGAATTCTTATCGTTTAAATAATTTTAGGATTTACAAAAAAAAAAAAGGGTTCCAATCGTTATATAGATAGTTATGATTAAAATATGGTTAAGCATAATAAACTCTTAATTGAGCTTTTTTTAAAAAAATTTACGATGCTGCTATAATTATTTTAGAAAATCCATGCAATAATCATCCTTAATATTTTTTGGAACTAGAAGGCTGAAAATTTAAATATTTTTGAGGTAAAGAAATTTTATATTTTAGATGAAGGGTGTACTTGGGAAGTAATAAAAATTTTGATGAAAAGTTTTTTATAGAAGTTTTTGAAATGTTAGAAAATGATGTGATATAATAGGGGTAACGATAGGGATTAAAAAGAATAAAATTAAAATAAATAAGTTAAATGTATAGGTAGTTATGTAGAAATGATTAAAAAATATAATAGTTGTGTGAGAAAAAGTGAAAAATAAAGTAATTATGAAGATTAAAAAGTTTTAGATTTGGGATGTGTGGCAATAACTAAAATTTTTTAACAAAAACTTTACAATATAAAACTTTTTATTTTCTATAAGTACTTTATTTTTTAATTATTTCTTCACATCTTTCTGTACAAATTATCTCGTTTTTCAATCATTTTTACACAATTACGTATACCGGAAATACTTATATGAAATCAGATTTTATAAAAGTTATTTTGTGAAATCCTTTTTATTTTTGAAATGTTGATCCTTATGAAAAATTTAATCTATTCATTATATTTTATACTATTTGCTTAGCTAGAAAACCAAGTTTCATCCCAATCTAATATGTGGATAGATCACATTTGCTCAAAAATATATGCATTCATGTATAAATTATGAAAAACGCTTAGATACATTCACACATGTATTACAACGTAACAATATTTTATAAGATCATTTGTTTGCATATAAATGGTATTTTAGATGGTTTAAATGTTGAAAAACTATTTTAAAGTTGGTTTTTTAATATTGAATCATTTTATTTCTTTGATTTTACACATTTATAGATGTGACACATATACAGTGAAATTAAAACAATAAAAAAATTTTCAGAATACTATAAATGATGTTAAATACAATGGATGTAGTGGATTTTCTATCCACTACCAAGATTTTAAAAATAGAAGGAATTTCATAGAAAAGAGGTTTCCTAAAAGCGTTTCCGTATATAATTAATCTATCTATTTTAACTTTATTCTCTTTAGTCTTTATCATTACATTTATTATGTAACATTATTTTCTATTAATTTAATTACTTTTACCTTAAAAACTTTTCATCCAAAATTTTATTTCTTCCCAAACACAACAATTTTAATGTTAACAAACACCCCTTAATTGTTCTACCTCAAATTTAAATAAATTTATTAGTTATTTTAATTAATTAATTGATTAATTTAAAGTCAAAGCGAGTTCATTTCAATTCGTTCGCGCTAGTTGCGGCGGCAGCGACATGGATCTTAGGTGCTCTGAAGTGGGGGAATGGAGGGAAGCCCTGGCTTCGTACAAAAGCCGCGTCAAATTGCTGGGGAAGCCAGATCTGCCGGAGCTCGACGATTTTTACAGCGATCAACTACCCCTTCTCCTCCACCAGCGCCGCTCAACTCCCTTCATCACCCGGCCCGAGCTCCAGAAACTAATGCAGTGGAAGCTCGCCCGAGGAAAATGGCGGTACTTTCTCTTGTATTTCTGAGTATCATTTTGCATCGTTTTGCTGGCTATGTTTGTGATGGTGCGATTTTTATAACGATTCAGACCTCGGCTTTTGGATTTCATATCATCCCTGGATGACACCCAAGTGAAGTCCACCTCCAAAAGAGCTTTTCAATCTCTCCCTGACCTTGGAAAAGCCGTGACTGAGCTGTCCACGCTGAAGGGAGTGGGCCCTGCAACAGCTTCTGCCGTTCTTGCGGCTTATGCGCCGGACGTTGCTCCATTCATGTCTGATGAGGTACGAACTGGCCGGGGAATTGGGAATATTTCTCGAATCGATGCTGTGTTTTGGGCTGGGTTGTTGAAAATTTTCTTGTTTGGTGTGTTTGCAAGGCAATGGTTGCAGCAATTGGCAATTCAAAGGATTACTCGTTGAAACAGTATCTGCTCTTTGCCGAGAAGCTGCAAAACAAAGCAAAGGTTGGATTTTGTTTGATCCTGTCATATTTATGTTTCCTGATGTCCAATGTGTTGCTAATAGCAGAAGAATATGGAGGATACGAATTAAAAGAACAAATAATAATGAAAAAAAATTAGGATTGTTAGAGATCTGATAGATGTTACTATGCCCCCACTGTATTCCGCAATTGAGCCAAATTAAATCTTGATCAGGAGTAAATTTCTATTTATATATCATGCAATCTTAATAATTGGTATTCCAAGCAATTAAGTGGTTCAGTGATGTTGCCAGAAAACTCGAAATATGTAACAATTCATGCGCGTGAGATAGATGCCACAAGTATCACTTCCAAATGCGAGGTTAGGCATGTCAAAGCTAGATGTTCTGGGAAAGAAAACTGAATACTTTAAAGTAAATAAAACTAGTCTGACAAATTTGTGAGTAGGATCCATGAACCTGAAACAACACAGTAAGTCATAATTTTGAGGAGCAAGGGAGCTAGCTCTCTAACGGTTGGCTAGTTTTAAGAGTAGTAAGCAGGAATTTTGCTGAATGAATCTCGAATTGCCTGTATGGGAACTGTAGATTGAATTTCTCTGTCCCTGAAACTTCAAATTCCTCAGGAAAAATTAAGGATACCCATTTTCTAGGGAACAATAACCAGCCAGATTTCACCAGATTGTGTAACAGTTTCAGCCTTCAATCACTAAGGAAAATGCTTCGTCAATAAATGGCTTGCTGCTCGGAACTCTCATTTGAACTGAAATCGTCCTGTAGGAAGATGATCATCTATCTATAGGTTCATTGCACATTCTTTGGCAAATGGAAACTTGGTTGCAGATTGGCGTCCATCCCTCCAGTGAGGGCAAAAGAAATAATGTTGTGATGCTTGGGCATCATGAATTCAGTGAACTTGTTTGGTATTTCTTGTTCCCCTAGATTTTTTTTGAGTGGTTAATCATTGTTGTTTTGTTGAATCTGTTTCATGTTTATGGAAATGGGCATAAAATCAATAGAGGAAATGGCAAATGCGCCTTCCTTTGTGTAAGACTCTGAGTCGGGCTTAATATTCTTGTGGAAATGGGAAAAGCCAGTTGTTCTGAGTCACTAGCTCTGTTGGGGGCTTATTGATATCAAGCGAGATGTTCCATAACGAAGACATTCCAGTTGGTTGTTTAATATTTTTTTCTTTTCTAAACAGGAGCTAAGTGCAAATGGGGATTTATTTACTCCCTCGGATGTTGAAAGAGCCTTGTGGAGCTCCGCTATAGCTGTCAAGTTGGCTTCATCGTCGGATGAGAAACCCAAGGCTGAAAAGACAAACGCAAAGAGGAAAAGGAAATCATGAAGCGAGAATATCCTCAAAACAATTATTATCGCCGCCGCGAAGACCACCACTAACTTTACTGTAATTTCACTGTTTTCTAGCTTCCGATTTTCCGTTTAAAAAAAAAAAAAACACAAAAAAAACTAAGAAACAGGAACACTTCTGTTCAACCTTTCACTTGGAACCAATGTTATTATAACCAAACAAGTGATCAAACTAGTAAAAGAACTGGTCTGGTTTGAACAGGTGACGTCAGCATGATATATTTATGATATCATAAATATTTAATTATTTTTAATTAATATATTATTAAAATTATATATCTATAACTCCTAAATCTAAATATTGGATTCTAAGCATCATAACAAAACATACAGGAAAAAAAATAGTAGAAAATTTTCAAGAACCATTTAGTAAGCGTAAATATAACATGTTAAATTAGAAAAATTAACTATATTAACTAACCTGAAATGTGTAATAAGCCTTCAATATTGATGGTTGACTCTTGAATTTTCCTTATTTATCTCGGTGCATTTGTGAATTATACTTTTGCAAATATATCTAAAATAATAAGAAATAAAATAAATCAATAATTTTTTATCCTGTAAGGTAGATTTGATGCGGATATAATGATTAGATAACTACCACAATGATAAATCACAAAGATATATCATGTAATTAACAATATTTGATCATATGAGGAATTGAATGATGTCAATGACTAGCTATCCACTACTATAACATGATAAAAAAAAAAAAAAAAAAAACCACATCCAAGTTGCAAAGACAACTTTCACATAATATTATGGATTTTCTAAAGCTGGTTGTGATTTCAAATATTTACCATTGCCGCGAGATGGTTGTTGGATGAATTAGTGAAGAGATGCTATTAGACGAAGTACTACCTAGGGGCAGCAAGGAGAAAGCCAAATCATAGGCGCTTAGCATAACGACAGGAAAGAAGATACAAGGAAATGGAATCCATCATTTTGGCCTATGCAACCCAAACTACGGTGACGGCTCCTTCCGAGTTCAAAGTTGGTTAGGCTATGAATCACCTTTCCTACAAATCTTCATACATGAGTAAAAACTAAAACAAATTTCATGGAAGTTTTTTATATATAACTTTTTTTCTTCTAGTATCAAAAAATCTAGTTAATATTTTTCTTATATACGTCTGACAATTTCACTGCCAGGAAGAGGGACAGGTTGCAAGGAAAGCATCCCTCACTATTACATGTTCAAATAAAAAACCCTGCTTAAGAAAATAAAATGAAGATAACCCTAAAAGCCCTTTCTAGAGAGAAATGAAACTATTTTAGTGCTTATTAATGCGACAATTAATAGATAAAATCCAAACCGCCCAGAAAAATGAAAAGAGACTAATTGAACTCACATAGATGGACAATAGCATCTCTACAGAAAATGAACAGAGACGAATCGATCTCGCATAGATGAAAACGTGACAGCAATTCTAACCACAAAGGTGAGGGCGGCGACCGAAAAAACTTCAACGAGATGAAGAAAAATACAACGGCCAATGAGCAAAGAAGATTCAGCATACAGTTCTTAGTGAAGAGAGGCATTTTACTTCAAAGCCATAACAAGCAATTAGCTCAACACCTAACTGGACAGGGGAGACAACTTATGATGCGGGAGGCAGCTGGAGTAGATGCTATCGTTGATTGAGCTTGGAGCTTGGACTCACCGAATACGGAAAAGAAATGGAGGGAGACCAAGATAAGGTCTGCTACTATGCCTCCATCCATTTCAAAAACCATCCTAGTAATGGCTACCACCGCTTCTAGGGATTTGGTTGTGGCATTTCCTAGCAACTTGGCAAAGCGTGCAAAATCCTTCAATCCTCTACTTTCTCCTTCACATGGAAACTAGCTTTTTTGCTTTTTCTCTGGACTTTGGACTACTAGAGCCTTGAACTCCAGGTATGACCATGGAGAAGAGACGGACGGCCGACACTTTTCACTGGCCAGTTAAGGCAGAGATGATTTGGGTGGGAATAAAAAAAAAATTTGTGCGCTGCAATTGGGTTTTGGGCTTTACTGTCGAATCGGCTTAATCGGGTTTGACCGTCTATAACGATTGGACCGCAGTTTATATGATTCAAACGGTTCATTTGAATAAAACTGAACTAAATGTAATCGAACCGGCTCATGGCCGGTTCCCGGTCAAACCGATCCGGCCGATCCGGTCCGGTTCTTATAATACTGCTTGGAACAGCTCAGCCGCTCATGCATTCATTCGCCGACCGCTCGTCCGCAGGTTGTACGTGTGCCAGGCTGCGGGGTACATGAAGAGAGACCCATTAAGAAATTTGGGCTTTCGCCTTGTCTGGACGTTCTTCTGCAACTGGAGCATTGGTCATGGCCTTAAGTCTTGCGGGGGTCTAGCCACGTCTTCACCTACAACCACACCGGGTCTTTGTCGCCGGTTGTAGCGCTTTCCTATCCCCACCGACATGGATTTGGACTTTCTAGGGGAAAGCTTGTGTTTTCTTGCATAATAGACCATGAATTATGGAAGATTGCACAATAGACCTAAATTTCTAAATTTGGTGAAATGAAACCTAACTTACACAGTTTATTTTGCGAAATAAACTCTAGCATTGGCTTTCATTTTGTAATATTTGAGAATATCAAAGATTATTTTTCAAATATCTATGAAGTTTAATTTGAACTAATAAAAGTTATATGGTCTATTTTGCAACAACCTAGCAAAATGTGGAAGCTGATGCTGGAAGCATGAAAATTCCAAAATGCAAGACAGACCTTGACCTTGACGGTGATGCCCACTCCCATACAGACTTGCAGGGGAAGTATACTCCTGGACGAGATTGAAAGCTGGATCTTGAGCAAAAACGTGTGATGAGGATATTCTGCCGCTTGGGAACTAAGAACTCGTTAATTAATGGCCGGAAAAAAAGGGCTTTGCTTCTCCGGTTATCAATTTTTTAGATGTTAATGATTGTTTAATCCATTCATTATATTTTACACTTTTTTGTTCAGTTAAAAGACTAAGATTCATCCATATCAAGTATGTATATGACCCCATTTGCTTAAAAATTATATATTTGTGTGTAAACTAGACAATGATTGGATTTATTCACAATGTAACAATACTTTATAACATCATTTATTCAAATAGTAATGGTATTTTACATAGTTTAGATATTAAAAAATATTATTTAAAATTTGATATTTAACATTAAATTATTTTATTATATCGATTTTGCATATTTGTAGATAGGAGTAATACCAAATAAATGAAGATATTTTCATAATAAAATACATAATGCTAAATACAAAAGATATAAATATATTTTTCATCAGTAATTAAGATATTAAAAATAAAAAAACGTTAAATATACGTGTACCCCAACGAAAAAAAACACACACACACGCAGAAAGACTAATTCTAGGCCACTCATCATGAGATGCGGGATGGTTCAGGTTGCTGCTGGCTTGCCGCCTGCATGATCCACGTTTCTACGTCGGCCTTCCATGTGTAACGGAAGTGCTCCATCCTCTTCAGCGAGATGGCCCATGAGGTGAAACAGCACGAAAGGACGGTTCTAACAACACCATCTTCTCCAGTTTACAATGTAATTTATCAATAAAAAATTTAAAGCGTACATCTCATTGTCAATAATCAGTACATTACTTAATTTCAAATTCAAAAAAGCTACACATGAAATCTCAATTATAAATATTTATCGACAGAACGGAAAAATATTTTATTTTTATTAGAATAAAAAATCGATTGTTCTAAAATTTAGAGTTATGAGTTTTTCATGGTATTTTTTAAAATTGATTGTTCTAAAATTTAGAGTTATCAGCTTTTCATGGCATTTTTTTTTTACTGTATATGGATTTTAGTGCCGTTTACTAGCTTAATAATCAATTCTTGGCCGACTTGTAAAAGTAGTCTGTATTGGAGCAGAACTCGAGGCTCCTATGCAAGTGACCCCTGCAACACCTCTGTTTATAGTAAAAACAAATAGATTTTATAATACATAAAGGGAATGGAAGCAAAAGCAGCCCATGTGATGATCTTTAACTAATTAATTAATGTCCACAATTTTCAACTTTTGTGAATGGTTCTGATATTTCTAATTTTTTAATAAAAAATAAGAAATGATATTTGAAACATTTTTTGCGATAGTGTAAAGTCAAATTTGCAGTCTGACCGTAATTTGACCGGATATTACAAAATCATTCCCTAACCGAGACGATCCCCGTCCGTCATTTGGCTCCGTGACTCCGTAAGAAAACATGACATGCTTTTCCGCGTAAGCTGTCCGAAAGTTTCAAGCACACAATTCCACCGGTTCTTGATCCGGTCAAAACGATTTCTGTTGATTGTGCATTTATGCTATCTTTTCTAATATAACTATAATTTTAACGGTTGCTTTGCTCACGTGTATCGTCAGCGCCTCCTCCAGCGTATTAGATGTTATTTTCCGCCCATACAACCGTGGTGTTTCTGGCATAATAGATCCCCTCTTGCTTCGCGAGAGGCTCGGAGGGAGGAGAGCAGCGAAGCAATTTCTTCGCAAATGACTATATCGCCCTCCTCCCGAGGAAAGAAAAGCCGCCGCCCCCTGCGGGCTCCGCTCCTCCCCCAGAAGCACTGCGATGACGACGGAGGCGCCATCGATCATGGTTTCTGCGGGGCGTCCTTCTCCGGCGCTGTCTTCAATCTCTCCACGACCATTGTCGGCGCTGGGATCATGGCGCTGCCGGCGACGATGCGGGTTCTGGGCCTCATCCCCGGGCTGGCGATGATCGTCGTGGCTGGAATCTTGACGGAGCTGTCGATCGACATGATCTTGCGGTTCGGGCGGTCGTCCAAGCCGACGTCGGCGTCGTATTCCGGCGTCGTCGGGGACGCGTTTGGAGGGGCTGGCCGCGCCCTCTCGCAAGCATGCATCGTCGTCAACAATCTCGGGATGCTTGTCGTCTACATGATCATCATTGGTAAGCGAAAGAATTCTTCTTTCATGAGTTTTATTATATTTTAGGAAATTTCTAGCGAAATCGGAGGATGATCTATGCTTCTTTTTCCCTTTTACTGGTACTGAATTTTTGCCAATAATAGTTAATGTATATTGTCTGAGAATTTAAAATTTTAAGCACATGCATCGAACGAATCTGTGGAAATCAATCATCGTAACCGAAGTTTATGTTGGTGGTTGGTAAACGTTACGTGATTAAGGACTAAGGAGTATTGTTATTAAAGAAAACTCTACTCACTTTTTTTTTATTATACATTTAACTCGTTTTTTATCGATATCATTTCTGAGTTAGTTCCTTAATAACCTTTGTAATTTACTCCTGATTAATCAATTGAAGATGGGTAAAATGAAATGATTCAGTGGTAAAAAATGATTAAGTAAATAGAAATAAAAAATGATTAAGCATAAATAGTTGGTGCTTGATTTTCAAAACAATAAGAGTTTTAAATTTACTACCTGACCTTTAAGGAAGTCTTCCCACGGTTGACAGGATGATAATATTGAGATGCTGGTATCCCTACTTGTCAATCGTGCGTTAATGATCTTTTTAAAATTAATTAGTATTCCCTTTGAAAAGAGGTAAAAAAGAAATTGAGATAGAAATGATAAATTTTTTAAAAAAAATATTAGAGTGAGGATAAGGATAATAATTGGAAGTAAAGATAAAATAAATAGGATAGTATGAAAAGATGATAATTTGCAACATAGAAATTATGATAAAAAAAAATGTTCGCGGAAAAGAGTGAGTTTTTTTTAAATCTTTTTTACATCTAACGAATGGGCCCTTAATTTATACCATTTATAATAGTTTTTTTTTTTTGGATGTGTTTATAGTAGATTCTTAGGAAAGTTGGGAAATTGCTGAAGATGTTAACAATAATTCAAATAGGAATTTTATGCCACTTGTAAATGGGTGCATGTCAAATTACGTTACAAATATTTTCAAAGATAAAATAACATTTTACTATACTTCACGTGCTAAAATGTTAAGTGATTAAGGAATAATACACAAATAAAGACAGTGACAAAAATTAAATATGCAAATTTAAAAATAAATAATGGTAAAGCAATAAAAAATTACTGAGAAGAGGGCGGATCCCATATTTTTATAAATACGTGGGTTTCACCTAAATCCTTTAGTTTACAAAATTTAGCAAAATTTTGAATTTGTTTATTAGTTTATTTTATTTTTAAAAATAAAAAAATAAAGCATGCACATGATTTGGGCTACTTTTTATTTTTAAAAAATCAAAATAAAATAACAAATAAATTCGAAGGTTGTCAAATTTTACATAATTAAAGATGTAAATGGGAACTATATATTTATAAAAATAATTTTATATATTTATTAGAAAAAAATTTTAAAAATGATCATAAGCGCGGCTGAAAAATCATATTTTTGCTAGGAATCAAATTAATTGGCGGTGATTGTCGGTGATTGAGTTAGGATGAAATCAGGATTTACCATATATAATGGTAGCCACGTTGGAAACAGTTAATGAAGTGGGTTCGTTGCTTTGAAGCGCGTACCATCATTTTTAACTAATCAATAACGTTTCGCCACAGTCTATTTGATTTCCAAGGCGAACTATTGATCCATCAATCGTACAATTTTTTTTTTCATTTTTATTCCAGCATTTCGATTATTTTCCCTACTAACTATGTACAATAAACCTATAAACCTATTTATTTCAATTATACTTCTTATTATTTTAAAATATTCTCTTTTCTATTTCTCATCATTTTCTACAATTTTATGTATTACCAAACATCCCCTTAAAAAATCACATAATCATGTGTAGTAGTTTTTGCAAATCAAATCCTTTAAAATATTGAAAACTAGGAATTAATAACTTATGTTTTGATATTACAGTTAAAGTTTTATTAGTTTAAAATCCATGGGCATGACCCGTTTCGTTTTTTATTTATATAGAATATTATATCATTGTGGTTGCTGCAGGGGATGTGCTGGCTGGGACTTCAAATGGAGAAATTCACCACATGGGTGTCATCGAAGGCTGGTTTGGCCGGCAATGGTGGACCACACGCTCTTTTCTGCTGCTTCTCACCACATTCCTTGTGTTTGCACCCTTGATCTCCTTCAAACGTGTGGGTGAGTCATCGCCCTAATTATATATTTACTATTTAGTTCCACCAGCCGGTAAACTGGATTCTGGGTGGCAACCGGGTCGGGTTATGATGGTCGGGTTATGATGGCTTCATAAGAATCATAACCCGATCCTAACCTGACTTCAGATTCAAGTTGCATTCAGCCTAGATTTTCAGCTTAAATTTTGCAAACCGCACAAATGTCAACCCTATCAAACCCGACCAACTTGCACCTTGGGTTAAACTCAACCAATATGTAACTTGAGCTGATTAAAAAGATTAACAGGATAAGAATTAAAATTGAAGTTTACAAGCAACGGGACCTAATAACCAGATCCGAGTACTAATGTTGGATGTGTTTGTGCAGACTCGTTGAGATATACATCGGCAGTATCGATTGCATTGGCTTTAGTATTTGTGGTGATCATAGCCGGGGTGACGACGGTGAAACTGATGAGTGGTGGCATTGCAATGCCAAAGTTGCTGCCTACAATCGCCGATCGGGCCTCATTTTGGAAGCTTTTCACCACCGTCCCAGTTCTTGTTACCGCCTATGTTTGCCATTACAGTGGTATGTTCACTTTCTGCTCTTTTAATTTCTTTTGTTGGGAATTTTTTGCCTTTCAATTTGATTATTAATTGGATATCCTTAGTTGTCTTTTTCGCACGAAAACGTGCACAGGCATAATTCTTTTGACATAGTCACATGCAATCCAAAGAAATTAAATGCCAGCCCTGTTTCAACCTTAGGATGATACATTTACAGAAGTAAAAATATTCGAACTTCGTTTGGCAGTTCATCCGATAGAGAATGAGCTTAAGGATCCTTCACAGATGAAATCCATCGTCCGGTCATCCATGATGCTGTGTTCCTCAGTCTATGTGGCCACCAGCTTCTTTGGGTTCCTCCTCTTTGGTGATGAGACCATGGACGATGTGCTGGCCAACTTCGACAGCGATCTCGGGATCCCCTACGGCTTTCTCCTCAACGACATTGTGAGAGTCAGCTATGCCGTCCACCTGATGCTTGTCTTCCCTATCGTCTTCTTCTCCCTTCGCCTCAACCTCGATGGCCTTCTCTTCCCCTACTTAGTCCCAATTGCATTCGACAACCGGAGGTTCTTCTCCATCACCGTTGCCGTTATGGGACTCTCTTTTGTTGGTGCTACATTGGTGCCCAGCATCTGGGATGCTTTCCAAATCACTGGAGCTACGGCGGCCATTTCCATCGGATTTATCTTCCCAGCTGCAATCGTTCTCAGGTAAGCTAACAAATTAACCAACTGAATCTTCTGTTCTCTATCTTTTTATTATTATTATTATTATTGAATTCTGTTTTCTATCTTTATTTATTTATTATTTTTTCTCGGAGTCGAAAATTGGGTGCTTTTCCTTCTGGCAGGGATTCTAGTGGAATAGCCACGAAGGGGGATAGGTTCTTGTCATGGGTTATGATCATCGTGGCAGTGGCATCAAGCACAGTTGCTATTTCAAGTGATATTTATGCTGCCATGTCCATAGAGGGCGCAGTCAGGCGGCAGTGATCTCAAGACGAACAGCCGATCGAATGGCTTGGTTGCTTCGATGATCTTCCATAAAGCTACTGCAACAGCCAATGGCAGCGGCCAGCTAGTAGAGATGTGGACTGCAGAATGCTCTGGAGGAATAATGAGTTGTTGATTCGAGCCCGACCCCTGTCGCCCCAAAAGCGTATGTACTGTATAGAACTTCTCTGTAGATTCCCTTGTTTCATAATCTGTATTATCGGACATTCCAATTTTTGTAAGTTGCTTAACCAAGGGATTTTGATTTGCATTAATCAACAGCGTGATGTCTGTTGCATGGTCCACTGTTATAAAATTACTTCTGTACGAGGAGAAATATATGGGATTACTGCTTTAATTCTGTGGGTTCAATCTTCACCAAAATCACTAAATCAATCATCATCCCAAAATGAGATAACGACGATTGGAAACGGTAAGAAGGAAAAAAAAAAACAAAAAGAGCCAATTTTTAACCTGTAAGACAAACGAATTTAAAAAAGCTTTTATCTACACACCTAGATAGGACTACAGATTAACGGTCTAGATTTGGTTTACATGCACGCTCAGGGAATTTTAGAATTCTCTCCGTGCAATGGTCATTAGATGAGAAATGTTCCTCCTCAGTAGAGCTTGTTAGCAATCCATTCGTAGATGCTTCAGCTAGAAACAGCTAGATAATGGGTATAGAGTGGCATTTATTTGAAGATCTACATAGCCTCTTTCACTCAAAACGATCCCCCTGCAGGCTTTGGCAAAGCAAGTTATCCTTTGCTTCCAATTTGCCCCACTCCCCGGCACTGATGGGGTGCATTGAGCCGGAGTACACTTGGGTGCATTTTACCTATTTTTTATTTTAAAATTTTTTTTTATACAATTGTTCATCTAAATATATTTAATATGTGTATCAATTCATAAATTACGACAATGTCACTAGTTTTAAAAAAATCTAAAAAATCTAAAAGTATCCAAAAATGATAAAAATTGATACGTATGTTAAATACACTTAGATTAATAATTGTATAAAAAATTTCAAAAAATATTAAAAAATAAAATTTTGCACCGGATGCACTAGATCATGATCCATGCAGGCCCAATATTTTTATTATCCAATATCGTTGGGCATTTGAGTTGCTCTGAAATGTCAGTAAAATAATGAATATTGTGGGACGATTGCATGTTTTAAGAGGTTTAAAATGACTAAAAATAGTAACACTTAATAATATATATATATATATATAAATCAAACACACTTAGGATAAGAGCTTTATGAAAAATTTGAGAAAAAAATGTAAATGGGCCAGCTTCATGCTCATAGGAATTCTCATGAGCAAGAGTGTAATTCAAGTTGAGTTATAGCAGGTTCAGGTGAATTCTAATCCTAAACCTACCAAATTTAGGTAAATACAAACCTCAACTATAATGTCAGAATCCAGGTTCAGATTGAACTCTGACCAGATTATCGTTAGTTTCAATCTTGATTTTCGGTTAAAATTTCTGGTTACTCTTAACCAACAGGAGTTAAAATCTACCAATATAAATAATAGAATCTTTGAATATTATTGCATTTGCACCAACAAATTCTAAAATATGTTTTTGATTATAATAACTTATTTATTTATAATTTACACATGAATATTATTATATGACCTATGAAATCTTTGATTTTGATGAGAAATGTTCTTAAGTACAATGAATGTAATTAATTTACCATTAATAATTAATATAAGAAAAAAAAATGAGATTACACGGAATCATTATTGAAACAAGTTTAATAAAAATGAAACTTATATATTTCACAATTAGTTGATATGTATGCAATGAATTTAAAAAGTTTATATATTTGTAATTATTTACAAATTAAATTAAGGTAGATATAATAGATTTAACTTTTTATAAACAAATGTAGATAATATTTAGGTTTTAAAATAAAAATTTTATAATTTAGTTAGATTATGATTACATGGAAAAACTTCTATTATAATTATATTTAAAAAAGTTAATACATAAATTAATATAATTCTTTTAACAAATTAGAGAATATATCGAGTTCTGACCGAATGAGATTTTGATGTAAATCCGATATTAGTTTCAGTTTTTTTTTTTATTTAGATTGAAGCTGGGTCTTTTCTGAAAAAAATTTCAAAAATAAAATTTAAATTTGATTTTGAAAACGACTTAGGTCAGTCGGGCTCAAACAAATCATAGGATACCAAGTTGCACCTATATTTATGAATCCTTCTCTAAATCGGACTCATGAAAATTGATGTAAAAATAATAGATAAATCACAAAATTCTACTCATAATAAGGGTATAATTTCTTTAAAATTGTTATTAAAGATTAATATAGCTAAAGTATTTTGAAAAAGATATTATTTTTATAAGGCCCCAAAAGCATTTTGTTCATAACTAGTACATAAAAGATGAAATAAGAATAAAAACTAAAAACTTTGAGAAGCTCCAGCACGTTAAACATACCATAAATGTAATTGAAGCATTTATAAAAAAAAAATACTTATTATGCTTTAATAAGAAAAATAAAGCAAACTACTCTATAAGCGTATATATAAAAGACGATGATGAAGACCAAATTAATTAACCATGCACATTTAAGCGTCATTGAATTTCAGTTACGAATGTGCCCCAAAATGCATTAGCCCGGGCAGGTCATTCCATGGTTGAGAAATATGGCATAGCACTGATCAAATTCCTTCTGTAATCAAGAGATCTGGGCCATCCGAATAGCATTATAAAAAACAACACCAAATGCTTAAGATTTTTTCTTACGATATAAATCAATCGACGATGCAGTCATTCCATGGTTGAGAAATATGGCATAGCACTGATCAAATAACTGTTGTAATCAAGAGATCTCGGCCATCCAAATAAGGAATTAGCATTATAAAAAAAACACCGAATGTCTAAGATTTTTTTTCTTTCGATATAAATCGATCGACGATTCAGTCAATCTAATTAATCTGATAGACTTCAAAAGACTAATAGCACTTAATGAACCAACGGAGCAGATTCTGGAGGAAAAGTTTGAGAGGTATCCCATCTGGTACATCGCGTGGGATGCAAGCATTTTTCAAAGCAGTGCCTCTACAACGGCTACTTCCGGACCGACGGAATAAAAACTGCAAGTCTTCCGAAAAACCCTTCCTATCCCTATGTAAGAGAAAAATTACGGACAACGGTCCGCAAAATTCCCTTCTTCCAGGGTTCCTAAGACCCTAATTTTCGGCTTTTGTTCCGTGTATCTGCAAATTCTAGCATCTGAGAAATGCCGGAATCTCAGATGGACTCCAAGGAGGATTCTCAGATCCAAGAGTACGACGACAGGTTTTACGAGGAGATCGAGGCGCCGAAGTTCGTGGATTTCACTGCTCCAGATCGGTTTTTGCCAGATGATGGTTCTTGGTTCTGCGCGCGAATTGGTAAGAACCCATCTCCCTCTCTCTCCTCTGCTCCCACTCATTCGCGAATCCTGACTCCTGTCTTCTGATGTTGTTGCAATTTCTGCGAATCTAGCTATAGTTAATTGCTTTCCGGATCTCGTTTGCTAAAAACACATGCTCGAGCATTTTAGGAGAGGACGGAATGGGAGAACTTTTAGAAATCAGAGGACATGTCTTCTTGAAGATCTGTTGCCGTAGCCTTATTATAATATCATCAACAATGTCCAAGGAATAGGCCTGTTTTTCTCAGTTCAAACCTGAACATTTCGACTGATTTTGATTTCTTCTCCAGGATGTGACCAAAAGCATGAAGTGGTGGATCCTGATGCTCTTTATAAAAGTTTCTTGCTTCGGGTATGTTGGTGACTCTAATTTTGTATCTACCACTTTGTCATCATCGTATTAGATGAGGATGGGATGAAAAATTGAGATGTAAGTGTATTGGGAATGAAAAAGATGTATTGGAATTGGAAAGTTGTATTCAAAATGAAAAAAAAAAGGTGAAATACCACGGTAAATTTCGTCCATCCTCCCATCTTAGCTGCTGCGAAAAACTCTTTTAAGTTTTAAAACATGTGGCTCTTACACAGGTCATGGCGGCAAGAAGCCCCAACATTCGCCTCCGAAAAGCACTAAGTAGACAAGCTCCTAGGTAATTTTCGGTAATTGATTTCCTTCCATCCTAGTGTAACCTGGGCTGTCGCCTGATATAATTACAATTGGGGAGTTGATTTTCTCCAGTGCAACGAACAAATGCCCAAATTCTGCGCCTCCAAAATCTTCCAAGGACAGGATACCAAGATTGGCCATGATGGCATCAATTACTCAGAAGCCTCGGGATAACAGAGTGAAGGTTTCTCTCATCTCCAAGCTGAACTCGACTCCAAGCAATGGAAAGATGAAGAAGTCTTCCATTGAAGAAAAGGCATTGACGACTCCGAGGTATAAAAAGCGTCCTTCAAACCCAGCTCCCTTTCGAAGTGTGCCGAAACCAAAGGTATCCCTGGCAATGCCAAAAACTAATGGAGCTGCAAAAGCCCTAGTTTTTCATACTCCAAAGAAGAAGGAGATGACAGCTTCATTTAAATGCCAAAATATACCTACTCCGGATATCTGTAGTGAGATAAGGAAGCTTGCAATAAGAAGTCCAGCAAAGTTGAATCAATCACCAAAGGATGCAGCGCATGACCTGAACTCATACCCATCTGCTTCCAGAGCTGCAAAGCTACAGCTGTCTGCTTCCAGCAGTAAGCACAAACTTTCATCTGTAGCTAGAGGTTTCAGGGGCCGAGAAGTTCCATCAAAGTATCTAAATAAGTTGGTAAAAATAAGCCCCAAAGAATGCCATGAACCCACGCAGCAAGGAGCTGATAATGAGAGCAGTGATATGGAGGTTGATGGCAAATCAAGAAATAGCTCTTTGGAAGCGTGCCCCATATCAGATTCATGTGAAGGGAGCCTCGAGGATGCAAAACCAAAATTAGGAGTTTCAAATACCATCAAAAAGGGAAAGTCCTTGTCATCTTCGGTGGAATCTTTTAGCAAAGATGAGTCATTATCAAAGCCGGCGAAGAATGGATCAGTATCTGATGATGATGGGGAAAGCACCTCTGTGGAAGGTACCAATACTACAGATGATGAATCCCTCGTGTCTGAAGATTCCCCAATTATAGAGAAATCCCCACCAGATTCCAAGGCTCCTCAAGGAAAAACTAAGATAGTTCCAACTTTGAGTGTAATACTTGAAGAGGGTGAAATTAGTCAGCTTGCTGATGTCGTTTTAGAAGAAAATGATCAGACTTCAAAAGTTGATCGTGCGACCGATGAGCCCATCGAGATTGCTGACAAGGAGAATGCATCTGCTTCCGACGAAAACAGGTGAGAAAGCTTAAAAGAATCTTTGTTTAATTTTACGAATACTTTTCACATTTGGCATAAATCCATCTCCCCTATAGTCTTATTTCTCTTTTAGATAATGCACATGAAAGTAATATTATCATCAATACCAGGAATGCGAACAGTCGTGACCTCTATTCCAAAAGCAAAGTTGGATGCTTCAAGGCCCATGGAAATCTTCTAAAGAAGGTATCTGAGATTTGTAAACTCAATTTTCTTTTCCTTGACTAGTCAACATGGATTGCAAGATCCAGAGTGCTCCCTAGTAAGCAGCCTTTGTTTGGTGGTTCGTGATAATGAGCTCTATTGAGAATCAGAGCATGATGCAGGTTGATACTTCCAAAACTGCGCGAGAAAGTGCTGCTGCTAATGGTGTTCAAAGTGGGAAGTACAAGAAAGCAAAACCAACAAATCCTAAGCCTTTTAGACTAAGAACTGATGTAAGTAAAATTTGAGAGTATGAACCACCTTATCCTTTGCACTTTGCACCTCTTTCCCATTTGTGTAGTAGATCAACAACACCTCAACCTCGAATGTGAGAGTAATTCTGAAGACCACACAAAATGGAGAACTTCAAGATCAAAAATCCCAAGGGACCCTTCTTTGTGCTGGGACTTTAGCACTTGGGGCCACTGTTTTTTGCAGTATTGTATTTTTTCTGTGGAAAAGCATCTGATATCATGTCTTGTATCAGGAAAGAGGCATTCTCAAGGAAGCAAACTTGGAGAGAAGGCCTCAAGCCCCTGCTCTGAAAGAAACTGTTTCATCCTCCAAATTCCAGAAAAGACAACCTACGCAGAATGAGGTTTGTATGCCGATTGTTCAATATGTTTTTGAACTTCCTTAATGGAGTAGAGAGGGGGTACTAAAATGCGTTTTGTTGGTCTCTTACTCTTCTTGTATAGCAAAAGCAGACCACCAGTCGAAAGCGTAAAAGCAACAGCAGTACACAGGAAATCAGACTGAATGTGTTAAACCGAGAAGGACATAAAGCGCCCACTGTGAGTACCAAAGAAAATCTTCATTATCACCCTAAACGAATTGTAGACAATCTCGTTATCCACCCATCCTCAGAGTGGGATTTGGAGGAAACAATGGGGGAGGATTCATGGGAAAATTCACTGATGTTTCTAAAGCTGACTGTTCCGACCTAATTCCAATCAGCACAATTTACACGATTCGGTCGGCATCCCTTTTCCTACCAAGAGCATGTGGCTGCAGCTTAGCATCTTGATAGATTCTGATTATACAGGTGGAATCAGTTGATCTCGTCACCAACCATCAATCTTTTGAACCGATTTTGTGTCCATATCCCTGCATGCGTGTCCGTTGCTCTGTTTTGCTCTTTTTCATTTAAATAAAATAATAATAATAATAATAATTATCTAAGATAAATCTGATCCCATAACAGAAAACGAGACCCACAAGCCATAAGAGAACTTCAGATTCCAGGACAGCTGTTCAAAGCCCTCAAATACAGAAGGTACAGAAGTTTGTTTATCGTCTCAAGCTGCTTTGTAATTTGCAAGCCGTTGTTAGTTGACGGAGATTGTTTGTAATACATCAGTTTAAAGAAGAGAAGGAGAAAACTACTAAAGAAATACAGCTCAGAAGTCCCAAGTCCTCATTGCAGGCCCGAGTTGGAAGAGTTGGAAGGTTAGCTTGACCTTTCTATTCTCAGACAAGAAATAGCTTACTCTGTTCCCCGTTAGCTTATTATAATAGATAAACAAATGGATAGTTAATCCATCATCAATGGATTGGATCACCCATCTTCATATTTGTTATAGGGGGCTGGACATTCAGTTATCCGTGATTTGCAGATCAGCAACCTCACCAGGTCAACTCGCCATGATGAAAGAAGCCTCTCACGAAGACGTTGGAGAGAATGGCAATGTTACAGCCACCAACGTGGCTAGATCTTCTTCCCGTGGTAAGCGGCCAATAACTGTGCCAAGGGAGCCAATTTTTCATAGGATCCACATCCCGAAGAGTTGCTTCAGGAAGGTGGTTTCCTGATCTGGGTGATAGCTCCCGAACCGGTGTCTGATCATCTGTTTTATTCCATCCTGTTTATGTTTGTGATCATCTGTTTCATTCCATCATGTCTATACCTTTGTACTTTGTAATAGTGTTGTCACCGTGTGACTAATTCGAGTTGTGGATGCAAGCTCTTATTTTGCGAGGTATAGCTACATTACGGGGGCATGATGGGATGCTTATGTGCCATTTTTTCTAATACGAGAAAAATTATTATAAAAAATCTACATGTGTAGATTGTTTGTTGGTAATGGAGGATTGTAAGTTTTCATAACCAAAATTGATTTCTCTACATCGTAGTTAGTCCAAGTTCCTTCAACAAGAATGTTCCACAAAAGATTCAAGCTTATGTAATTATGCCCGGAAAGATCATAAGAACATCATAGAACATCATGGAGCTCGAGCAAAGTTAAGCATACACACGACATAAACAGAACAAGACGACCCCTGGCAGGCTGGCACATAATAAAATTTTATGTCATGGGTCATCATTAAGTGCCATCAATGGGCACTGAAATTTTCCACCATGGACTTAATCTCTATCTGAAATTTACTAGAACTTTTTAATGGATTCTGAAATACGCTTGAAATTCTGGGTTTTTTTTATCAATATAAATTTTACGATGTGCTGCAGAAATATAGTTGTTGGCTTTGGTTTCCCCTATTTAGCGCCCATCGATAGCACTAAATCATTTCCCCTACTTCCCCTACAATGCAGCTACAGGTGTCAAATTTCCTTTTTAAAAAAATGTATCCGGTTATACTTCGTGAATAAAACGATGATTAAAAGATTCAAAAAGTGCGTGCGTAGCGTATAACTGAGTTAATGAAATTAGGAGGATAATAATAAATGCACCCAGGTGTATCAGTGCATTAAGTGCACTTGAGTGTATTTAATCTCTTTTTTTTTAAATTTTGGAAAAATTCCCAGCATACCCATAGTAATTGACTTTCATCCCCCTTATACCCATAACATTTAAATAATTCCTCCGGTATTTATGACATTTGACACATAATTCTTTAGGTACCCACCCTGTTGCATTCCTTAGGTACCCATTTATTAATGTAGCAGGCGTTAATTTTTTTAATATCAAAATTGCCCATGCAGGCTTGTAGGGAAAGGAGCAACAAAGAAGAGGCAAATTGGAAGTATGATTCTCAAAGTAGAACTGTTGTAGCTTCGCCAACTCCTATTGTCAAAGCACACGCAAGTATGAAGAATTCATGAACTTGTACTCCTTTGCTGCCTTCACCTCAACATGCACTCTGTTGTAATCTCGCATCTTGAACATCACTTGCTTTCAAGGCTCCTTGGCATTCCGCACCACCGAATTCATGAAGATGGAGGCAGCGATCACATTGCCGAAGAAGATGGCATAGTGGAAGAGTTTAGGGTCCTCTACTCGAGGCGACGCCGACGATCGGTCTTTGGCATTCTTCTCCAATGGGCAATCCGCTCCTCCATGAGGCACATGGCGAGACAATAAATGGATTTGGGGATGGATTTAAGTGGCCATGAGGTTGGAGAAAGTGCCTTGCTTTTTGGCCTAAGTGTGGAGTTTGTTTAGCCATGAATTGTCAAAAATAGTGCAACAAAATTCACATAGTCAACCCCACCTAAGTGGGAAATATCTTATGATAATGAAAAATTATATATAAAAATCTTAAATCCTCATATAGGGAAATTTGGTGGTAGAATGAGGATATTCAAAAAATCATAAATGCTAAATAAGAAAAGTTTAAAACATGGTAAAGAAATAAAAATGATACAGCCTTATAACAATGCACACTATTAAAAAAAGCTACTAAAAATATTATTAGCAATGCTAAACACAAAGGTTATGACAACTTATATAACAAATTAGAAACTAGACAAAGTGAAAAAGATATTATTAAGTTGGCTAAATTAAGAGAAAATAAAGGCAAAATTTTAACACATGTTAGATACATTAGAAGTGAAGACTAAAGAATTCTAGTTAAAGATGATAACATTAAAAAAGGATGAAAAAATTTATTTTTATAGTTTACTAAATGATACTTCACACAAACATTTAACATTAGATGTTAATTTAAATTATTTTTATAATTTACTAAATAATACTTCACACAAACATTTAACATTAGATATTAATTTAAATAGAGAAAAAATAGGAACATCAATTTCTTCCCAAAAATTCGAATATCTGAAGTAAAGGAAGCTGTAAGGAAAATGAAAACAGAAAAAGCCTTAGGCCCAAATAATATACCAATTGAGGCATGGAGTGCATGAAAGATGTAGGTGCAACATGGTTAACAAATTTTTTTAATAAGATTATAAAAACAAAGTTAATGACAAGTGAATGATGGAAAAATATTATGGTTCTAAAACAAGGAGATATTCAAAATTATGCAAATTATCGTGGAATAAAACTAATAAGTCATACTATGAAATTATGAGAAAGAGTAATTAAACATAGACTAAAACGGAAAACTAATGTATCTGAAAATCAATTTGATTTTCTGCTAAGAAGATCGACCACTGAAGTTATTTTCTTACTTAAACAATCATTTGAAAAGTATAGAAAGAAAAAAAAAAACTTATACATGATTTTTGTTGATTTAAAAAAAAATATATGATCGAGTACCAAAAAAATTAATATAACAAGTGATGAAAAAGAAATAAATTAATAACAAATACATTAATATTATTAAAGATATGTACAAGGGGTTGTTACGAATATAAAGACCATTAATAAAGATACTAATTTCTTCCTAATTAAAACAGATTTACATCAAGGCTTAGCTTTAAGTCCTTACCTTTTTACCTTAATAATAGATGAAATTACTAAACATCTCAAAGAAAAAATACTTTAATGTACGTTATTTGCATATTACATTATTCTAATAGATGAAACTAAAGAAAGACTAAATTTAAAATTAAATAGGTGGGTAAGTATTTTAGAATCAGATGCACAAAAACTAAATATTTAAAATTCAATTTTAATAATAGTAAGAACCGGAATAATGAACCAATTAAGATTTTGGATCAAGTAGTAATAAAAACTAACCACTTCCTATACTGAGGATCAATAGTTCAAGAGAACAGGAAAATTGAAAGACATAATATATAAAATTCAAACAGGATGGAATAAATGTAAAAGTACGTCAAGAATTTTATGTAACCATCAAGTTTCAATCAAATTAAAGGAAAATTTTTATAAAACTGCAATTAAACCTACTATGCTTTATAGGACAGAATGTTAGGCAATTAAATAACAACATATACAAAAAATGAGCATAGCGGAAATAAAGAATATTAAGATGGATGAGTGGCAAAACAAGAAAAGATAAAATTAAAAACGAAATTACTTGAGAAAACTTAAAAGTGAGACCAATTTGTGATAAAATGAAAGAAAATAAATAAATATGATTTAGTCGTGTTAAAAAAAAGCCTGAAATAGCACCGGTTAAAAGAATAGAGTCTATCTAACTAGAAAGTGATAGGAGAGTGAAAAGAAAACCCAAAAAAACATAAATGCAAGTAATTAAACAAGATTTAAAAATATTACAAATTACAGAAAATTTAGTCTTAAATTATAGAGAATTGCGCAACAGAACTCATGCAACCGACCCCACCTACGCGGGAAATGACTTATGACGATGATGAATGACAATGATGTTGTGGAATACAAACTATGAAAACCATACCATTCAGGAGTAAATCTATCAAGAGGAAAAGACTACTAGAATGGGATGGTACTAAAATAAAATCTCCCATTTTTCCATGAGTTGTGATCTTTTCAAACCAGTTTGCCAACCCAAAATTTTATTTTTTATTTTTTATAAACATGTTAAAATAGTTATATTTAATCTATAAACTAAATTTTATCATTTTTTAATATGTATATTTATTTTAGAATTTTAAATACAGAGATATTTAAGTCACTTCAAATAATTTAAAATGACTTAAATACCCCTTGTATTTAAACATTCAAAATGGTAAAACTTAATTTATAAATTAAATATAACTAAATTAACAGTTTTATTAAAAAATTTCAAAAATATATATATTTGGACTGGTCTAAAATGATCAGTTGGCTTTTTCAAAAATAATTTTTCATTCCCAAAAAATAACAATGTATTTTTTTCATTTTTAATATAACTTTTTTTCTAATCCTAACATACCTTTTCTTATTTTCAGTACACTTTCATCCCAAATTCTCATATCATCCAAGCTCTGAACTCCTAAAGAAATCAACAAGAAAGACACCAAGGTCCAATAGTGAAACAGGATGCATGTAGCTGACCTGACTTGTGTGGCAAATAGATATGATCACAATGCAATTTATCACTGAAGAATACCTATGAAAGATTTCATAAACATAATCCCATACAAAATTGCAGGAAATCACTTCCCCATGATGCGTTATTTCCGTTACACTGGTTACAGAATTTAAATTAAAAATAAATTACAATCGACATGCCAGAGTCAACTGGTATGCCTTCTTTTCTTGTGCTTATGACTGTCGGCTTCTCCATCCTCAGTTTCTTTCCTGCTATCACTTTTCCCAGGCTTCTTCCTTCCCTGCAACCAAAATCCAGAACGGCATTTGGCTGGAGTTCAAATTGAAACAGAGAAGGTAGCTAGATGGCAATACACAAGCAAATGTGATACAGATAGCTAGAAAAAATAATGTTTCGCTATTCTTTTTGGTACAAATGGGAGTTTTACGCAGCCAACCTAAATTATAGCACAAACCGTGTTTTCCTAGGCATGCAGCATACCCAAGCGCAGAAATTGTCAATCCTGAGGAACAGTTAAAGTATGTAGAGATCTCATTTCAAATACATACATACATATATATATATATGGGCTCCACTTCAATGTAATCAGGTTACATAAAAGTGGACCCATGTGACCCCTTTAAAATCTATGATTTTGATCTTTGATGGAAAATCTAATCCATTAATTATATTTAACATCATTTGTTTATCTAAGATATTAAGTTTCATCTCAATCAAGTTTCATCCCAATCAAGTATGTTTATAGGTCATATTTGTTAGAAAAAATATAATATATTCATGTATAAATTATGAAAAATACTAAAATATCAATTTTAAAGTAGTATTTTCGACGTTTAAACCGTCCGAAATATCATTTCTATGTGAATAAATGATTCTATAAAATATTATTACATTATAATACATGTGGAAATAGATCTAAGCGTTTTTCATAATTTATACATGAATATATACATTTTTGAACATATTTGATTGGGATGAAACTTAGTCTCCTAGATAAACAAATGATGTTAAATATAATGAAAAGATTGGATTTTCTATTAAGGATCAAAATCTTAGATTTTGAAAGGATTATATAAGTCCGCTGTTATGTAACTCGGTTACATAAAAGCAGTAGAGAGGGAGAGATCTGGTACCCATGATTAAGGGGATTATATTACAAGAATTTTTGGTATAAGATATGATCAACTTGAGATTTCATATCGATGGTACCAGACCTAGCAATAGACCTAGAGGTCATGATGGGTTCAACAGATTAAAATTTCTGTTAAGTGAGTGCAGCCACCCCAATGAGGTGGAGGGGCTGAACTAGAGGCCGGATTAAAATTGTTAGCAGGTGAATGAAGCCTTAGCAAGAGGGAAAACGGCTAAAAGAGGGGCACAGCTATCTCAGCAAGTTTTGGAGGTTCAGCTTTCCAGCCGACTAAATTATAGCATAAAATAACAATGTCTGCCCACACATGCAACATACCAAGTACATGATCATTGATCCTGAAAAACAGGTTGAAGTATGCACAGACCACAGCTACCTCAGCAAGTTTTGGACGTTTAGTTTTCCAAGTACACGAATGCTTCATTTGGGTGAACTGGGCATTAGGCATCAAGCTAGTGGAGAAGAGCTTTGGACGGAAGCCTAATACAAAAGCTTTCTGCTTACAGGGTTTTTTGAAGACCTTTTAATATTTTTGAATTCGTGCAAAAGCACTATTGCAACCAAACAAGTTTTTCGTCCCAGAGGTGAAAGCTGCTTGTGCCTCTAGAATGCATAGCCAAACAAAGCCTAACACTAAAAGTCACTTGACTGTCAAGCAGTAATTGAGAATTCACAGTAAAGTGATCTAACAATTTGGCATTACAAGAAGGCTTTAGCAGTTTAACTGAAACGTATAATATCAAAAGAAGAAAGGGGAAGTACATGCAGCAGCCAAATATAGCATGCACATGGTATAACATGTTACTCAAGTGTGCATAAACTACGCAACACGTGGGTCTCACTATAAAGAAATACCAGCAATCAACACATTCACACCATTTATTATTTTTTCTTTTTTGTATTTTTTGTATCCTTATTTAAGGTAACTGATGAGGAATAGCACGTTTCCATGATACAAACACCTTGCGAGCAACCAGAACAAGGGTCAGCAGCCAATACCACCTGAAATATCAATGCAGAACAACAACAGGATCAATGAACTTGTTGTTGTGAGTGCAGGGTTCTTGTGGATATTATGACTTTAAATTGACAGTTAATATTATATGTGCGAACATTAGGTCTGGAAGATGAGCACGAAGACCAGTTTGAAATTTCCAAGGTAAAAAGGCATAACCTTAAATTGACAGTTAATATTATATGTGTGAACGTTCGGTCTGGCAGATGAGCATGAAGACCAGTTTGAAATTTCCAAGGTAAAAAGACATAACCATAGCACAGTTTACAAAGGAAGAATGGATAAGCAAAACCATGTGGGGTATATTTGCAGTGGAAATTTTGCAAGGCATATTACAGAAAAGAGCACACCTCAGCAGAGAAAGTCTTGAGAGGATCTCTACTTCTACCAAATCTCTTGTTAAGCTTCAGACGATGATTTGAAACAGTTTTACCCATTGCGGCTCTGGAAATCTTAACAATCTTGCTGGCCTCCTGTGTTGTTGGGTCCACAAGGTATTCAGGCACAGCACGTAGGTGAGCAGGTGGAGGCTTCTTACTCAGCACCTTGTCATGCTTCAGTAAATCTGCAGAATTGCATGCTCAACTATGAGACTGGAACTCACATATGCTTGAAATGGAGCTAATTCATAGCAGATTTAAACACTTTCACCTCCAATTTTTGCCTGAAATTATACTTCTACCAACGTTTTGAAAATAATTTATAACATATTAAGGCTTTGCAAAACTTATTTACTTTATACCAATGTCATTAGATTTTCTGTAAACTTCATGAATATGCGGGTTGATAAAGTATAATTTCAAGTAAAGGTTGGGGTAAAAGTGCAAAAGACCATCAAATCAACATTACCTAAGTCCCTCGGATTATCCTCAAAATGGGCTTTTAACCTAAACAAAATGACAGAACATCAGTAACAGATTCATCAAACCGTCTTCAGATCAAATGACACACAGGAGACGTCAAAATTCATTTAGATTTGGCTAGAAACACATATATATCACCAGATGAGAAGACAGATGAGTAGGCACGTTGTCTTCAAATCAAGTAGAATTGGTTTCAGCAGTTCTTTGATTCTTGGCAAGTAACGGAAGGTTAACTTGAACAGGAAAAAATACAAAGAAAATAAAACAAAAGCATAAACATGAACCCTCATAATTCAATGCCATACAAGTTGTATTAAGCAACATTTTCTAACTAGTATTATGACGACTAATTCTTTTATGAATAATATGTTCTCTCTCACAATGAGTTCCTAGAATATGACAACTAATTCTTTTATGAATAATATGTTCTCTCTCACAATGAGTTCCTAGAATAACACTTCCAAGGAGGATTCGAGAAGGCAGAAGCATGCTTTACAGCCATTATCAAGTTCCTCTTCCTCCACCTTTTTATTGTTTGGTTGAACTACTGAGGAACAGAAGATCTGGAACTGATTTGTAGATGTGAAAAACAATGACTGAATAATACTTACTTCTTAGAATTAAGGATCTCATTCCTCAGATCCTGTGCCCGTGATTCTCTTACAGCAACCTTCGTCACACTTTTTCCAACATCCTGTAAAACCTCAGAAGAAATAAGTGTGCATGAATCATGAGTGGCATCTCAGCTGTAAGCAATCCAAATATGCATAGTTTGATATCTATTGAATGAGAATCATCAGCTAGCCTTATCAAATGTAGAGGGTCTTCCCATTCCATGGCTTGCCCATGCAAAGATCCCAAAACCAACAGATATGGGGCCATTCAGTCAAGGGAAAAAAATTTCGACTTCTTCTTCTCAGGTCAGATCCGCTAAGTATTCATGACTCCAGTGCCTTTTACAGCCCTAAGCACAAACAACAAAATTGTTCCCAAGGATATTTCTAGAACATGCTTAAAAGATCATCCATCTGGATCAGAGACAATGGACCCAGATTGTAATGGAAAAGCAGTATATTTTGTAAGTTCTCATTATAGTTCCTCATTTCTTAAGTCAGATTTCCGTAAACGAGGGCCATTACCACAAAAAGCTCCAATTGGTCGAGGTGCAAGTGTGATGCACTTGCAAAACCATTTAAACAAACATGTATTCCTAACAGTTTCATCACAGATAATCTTATACACTACCTCAGCTCTATATCGCAATGACTCAACAGCATTTTTAGTAAGTAAAGGAAATGGAGCAATGAATTTGGGGGAGTCCTGGTGTTCAGCATCCCCAAGCAAGGATTTAATTTCTTCAAAAACTTCCATCTCATCTGGGGACACCTGTTTAAAAATAAAAATCCACAATAATAGCAAGATGTTAAGAAAAAGAAACACCCAAAAAAAAGCCATTATCCCACAACTGGGAAACCTAGTCATGATCATACAGTAAACATGTGCCTGGTCCTAGAGAAGGAAAGGGCAGCAGACATGCTAAAATTTCTCTGCTTATAATATTGTAGTCAGAAATAGAACGTTGTTGGTGTTTTTTGTTTTATAAACTCCCAATCATGAAAAAGGTTTTTCTTGCATTAAACATACAATGGAAATAGATGCACCGGTGTTATGAGCTCTCCCAGTTCTTCCTATCCGATGCACGTAACCTGCAGGACTTTGAGGCATATCTAAATTTATAACCTGCCAAAAAGATAAAGAGTAACTGTAAATTGTAGATAACCAGTGCTGAAGAAACCAACGACAGCATCGTCCCAAAAATGAAATAGTCTACAAGAATAAAATTGAACCTAATGAGTAGTCTGAATAATTGGCGTGCATTTGAGTGGTGTATCTGTTATCCATGTCTTAAAATATTGGCTAGATCACTTACCTCCAAAACAAACAATTCGACGGAAAATAAAAAACAATGGATGTTGACAGGGAGGAGAAATGATATTGTATTGTATAACAAATCTTTCAAGTGATGAATAGACCATGGTTATGAAGTTATCTTCAGCTCTGTCCAAAATTGCCCACCAATTAAGACCGATTGCTATATGAGCTCAGCATGCATGAATCACATCCCAAAAAACTCAGAAAATGGAAAATCCTAGACATTATGTATGACCTATTATTGACCAATGGATCATTTTTTGTCAGAAGAGTGGCAATGGAATTGTGGTTGAAGTTCATTTTCCCTGTGCTAGCAGCAACACATTATAAGCATGTGGAAAGTCCACAGCTTTCCATCAGATACAGTTCTGAACCATTAAACAGATTACACTTCACAACTCGTACTGTGTAGCAATGTCATTAAAAATTTAAAACCAAACTTTATGTTGGATTGATCAGGTATCAACTTGACCACCTGTTGAACTAAATTGACCAGTTCATTTATTTTTAAGAAAAAAAGAAAAATAATTTAATGCAAATTTCGAAGGTTAAGCCATAGATATCAACCTAAGTGCATAAATCTTTACACTACGCTACACTGCTTAATCCGTACTTTTATTGCTCTGATATTATTAAAAATTTTAGAAAGTGGTTTACTAGAGCTAAATAGAACAGACGCGACCAGTTAGACCTGTCAGATCCAGCCCATTAAATCCAATTAAGTGTGCTGCAGAGAGATTACAGAGTCATACAAAGAGATAAATACCTAAAATGAAAAGGAAAGAGTTTCGAATCAAATTGCCTTCAAAATGAAGAAAATGCATTTGAATACCGTATAAACTTCTTTGAAGTCAATCCCACGTACAACCCCAAATTCTGCATCCAATTTCTGTTTCATTCTCTTCTTAAATTTTTTTGATCTAACAGGATTTTCCTCAATGATCTGTTCTTTTTCTTTCGTCTCACTGTCGTCTGTCGCTATCAAATAATCAAAAAGCCCTGCATTGAATTCCTGATTTAAAAAATAACAATAAAAAAATCAATAACACCAGTGATAACTGAAACCATGAACAAACATCTGCCAAAACCAAAGTACTCTTATACCTCCCAGCCAAAGGGAAAGAGTGGATTCTCAAAATGGTGAGTTCTGCATTTGGATTTGAAATGATTCTGTTGTCCCCACATGGGCTCAACTATATATTTAAAGAATACAACATAAAATAACTGAAAGCTTCGAAATTCTAAATGAAACAATATTAAACATCAGAAAACGCTTTGTACAACTTTCACGCAGGACAACGAAAATAGATCACTAGAAAATGCATGACTGAAAACAAAATGTAATGGAAGGCACGCACCAGCACTTTACCTTAAGGATATGAAGCCGAGAATTTTGAGGCAATTCAGCATTTAAAATAGCAGATTTAATCCCAAACTGCCACAAACAGTAACTTACAAAAATAAATAAGCAGTTTAAGGACCTGTTGACAATGGCAACACAAAAAGATATTCTCACATATCGGTTCCTTAAGGGCGCATAATTATTCATTTTCCTGGCAACTGAAATAGAGATTATGCACTGGCAAAATTCTACTGAGATCAATTCATCACATAACTGCAATTGTTTGCATGGATATTATTTTGAAGAAAAAGAAGTTGATCATGCAAATTTCAGTTCAAAATGAAAATAGTCATTCACGAATTTTATGCATGGATTTTACTAAGGCAAAGGATTTTCGCAGAAAATGGTTGTCCACTACCAAGATCACCTTGATTCCAAAAAAATTTTCCCCCTATTCCCCTACTTCTCCACACATATTTCCATACAACAAACCCATACTCTAATCATTTCTTCACATCTTTCCATACAACCACCCCATCTATTTCAACTTTATTCCATTTACTCCTAATCATTACCCCATCTATTTTGAAAAAAAAAATTCCATAAAATTTTCCCCATTTTTCCTACTTCTCAAATGCCTCCAAAAAGTTAGAAGAATGCCCAAGAAACTCCTCCACCATATCATGGAACTATGCACCAAGTTTATTTAGATATTTTCAACCTAAATCATGCAAGCACATTACCAACTGTGTTTGCTACGTAAATAGGCAAGTTCAGTACTGCATCATGTCTGATGTGCAATATCTGAAGACTGACCATGGACCTAATGTGCATGCCCCAATCTCTCCCTAAAACTCAGCTGTTCTATTCGCCAAACTCGTTGCCATCATCACACAGAGTAAAACAAACTTTTGCAAGTAAGAGAGGTACAGTGCAAGGAATAAAGCATGACTTTCGATGCTTGAGTCATGCTGTCATTGAATAGCATCAGGCATGCTATCATTGATTTGGTTGACAATATAAAAATTCATCTCGAGCAGAAACATGTGGGCCATAGTACCCAAAAAAGTGATTTCAAACAATATTATGAGTTTGCACCAGTTGTTATTTACCAACACATGCAACTAAGATAATTTTTTGTGTCAAAAAAATACATGACAAGACAAATATTATGAATGCCTTGGATCTTTATGGCACTTGAAAATTAAGGGTGCTTTCACAGTTCATTTGGTTGCGTTGAAGAATTAATATTGGAAGGGTAAGTAAATGTAATAAGAAAGAAAGTGAACATGAGTGAAGAATACCTGCTCCAGAAAGAGCTTCAACCTGAAACCCATGTCGATGGTGTTGACAAATATCAAAACTTTTTTCTGAACAACTTCCAATTTCAAAAGAGCAAGGATGTAAAGTAGCTTATCTCGAGCACTGCATGAAATCTGAAAAGATAAGAGTAGGATTCCAGTAAGCAGAAAAGTCAAAATACAACTCAATAGCTCTCCAGCTAGAGGACCAGGAGGTTAATATATAGACCTAATTGCAGAGTCATACGCAAGAAGAACACAATCACAGGAAGACAAGTAAAGCTATAACTCTATAAAAGATCATTCATTTTCAATAATTCATTCTAATATTCAAGAATTAATTGTAGATAAATACATGCCACAGCAAATCTAAATGCCAAATATCCATGTTTTATCCCGAAATAAGATGTTTTAAAGTCCCCTCGAAAGGGAAAATTGGTTTAAAAAGAATGTTGATAGATGCTAAAACCGGATTTGCAATTTGCAAAACCAAGGATGCACTCAGTATCAGCTTGTATTTTGGCAACAGCAGGTTCTCCGAGGTGCAAGTGGAAATCCTACAATGATGTGTGAAACAAATTTGTAGGGACAAATGTGTTTGATATAATTCTAAAGCCTACATGGACAAAACCAAAGGCAGGCAGTTTCAAGATAAATTTGGACATTAAAAGAAATCAGAGAGGAGAATGCGCAGGTTGGGTGCAGTGCTGCGGGACACAATGGGACGTTTTCTGACAGCTAGGTGCTGGAAAAGAGATAGGATCACTGTTACTCTTACTATGGAAGCTCTAGCCATCAGATATGGGGTTGAATGGGGTGCTGAATTACAGCTTGATAATCTGGAAATGGAGACAGATTCAGAGTCACTGATTCAATTTCTGAATGATGATCGTGAGGTGTTATCAGATTATCCAGGAGACAAAGGGACTGGCAAGAAGTATCCAAGTCATCTCCTTTTGCCTTGTTCTTAGAACAGGAAATGAAGCAGTGCATTTGCTAGCTTCTTTTGCAGCAAGCAGTGCAGAAGGTTGTTCAATGTGGTGGGACATCAGATGAAATGAGTAGAACGGACATCACATTTGCAATAGGATTTTGTATTGTATTAGTGATTAATTACCATGGTAGTAAGAACTATGGTTTTAGAAAATAGCGATCAGTATCAGCCCTCGGTTCATATCTGTAGATCATCTAAAGTAGTACCAAGCAGTGTTATCGGAACTGAACCAGACATGCTGGTCTGAGGTCTGACTGGGAACAAGACATGTCTGATTTTCTGGTTTAACCAGTTCAACCCCAATAACAGGGAGGTTGAAACCGGCACTTATTGCCCAACAGGTTTGACCCTCAGTCCAATTTTATTGGCACTACCAAGATTTGGCAACTTGAAGTGTAGCATGGTGGCTGTAGATAAGTCAGTTTTGCGTCCAGAACGCAGCGTAGCAATGATTTAAGTTTTATTTTTATTTTTTTCAAAGGTATGACTTATGTCAACTGGTCTCCTTGAACTCTGCTGGCTACAATGATCGCAAAAGAATGAGCTTGAGAGCTTAACAGGTTCAGCAAGCTAGAATCGTGGATTTCCATATTCAATTGACTTGGCCCTTTGAACTACCCAATGTGGTCTCTGATACAGCCTCCAACTCCAGCAAGAAACAAAGGTGCTCTAAAGTTCCAGAACAACATAATAATTTCAGTAACTGTGTGGCCATGTGCCCTTTTATTCTAAACAAACCACTATAGTTTCATTAACATAAAAAGAAAAAGTATATGAGTTCAAATACTATAGCTTTTACATATCTAATTAACCCACAAACTTCCAACGTGCCTGGTCCTAGCATCATCATACCCCGAATTTTTTAAAAAACCATCATTTCAGATGTATGATCCAAGGTGTGCTCCTAATGAAAGCACTGCAGAATTAACAGAGCTGCAGGGAAGAACAATCATACTTAAACCATGGTCAATCGAATGATAGTGCAATCTATTACGAAATAAATGTAACTCAGTCAATGACCCTGATTTTCATCTAGTTACTGAGATTGAGAAATCCGAAGTGGCATCCAAGTTTAAAAATTCAAATATAACAAAAAAAAAAGAACTTGAAGTTCAAAATTCTAATAGAACTACAAACAGCAATATCAGTATCTTATTTGCAATTGAACAATCACTTGAGACATAAGCATGTCAAAAATGCTCTTAACAAGTACATAATGCTAAAAGCTTATGATCTTTCATACAGAAATGTGCATATAACGAACCTTGCCAATAGTTTTCATCTTATTGTCAGTCCAAAGCCAAAGTGAAAAGCCAGGATAAGCATGCCGAGTTGGTGAGTGATACAATAAAAATTTCCACTACATCTTTCTTCATGGATTCTTGCAGCTGATCCCACATAAGTGGGAAAAGGCTTCTGATAATGATGATGAAATGCACATATAATGCCCTTAACATAAGAAAAAGGCTTGTGGCCCATGGGGAAAATGCTATAGAAAGTTAGTTTCTAATCTATAAAATTAGCATCTTCCCATAATGTGCTCAGTTTTTTCCTAGTTCTAGTAATTTTTGCAAATGAGGAAACAAGTTTTACCCAAAATTGTTGAACACTTTTAGGGATAATTTCATCCTTGACGTCACCCACTTCGGGTAGGGTCAAAATGTATGGATTGTGAAGCACCAGTTTCTTCAATTTCTCAACATCATCACTGCCAACAGAAGAAGAAAGCAATCGAAATAACTCAGACCTTCAGTTCTGGCAGGAAAGAAAAATGAAATAACAGTTGTCAAACAGATTTTCAATAGTATAACACACAACATCAACATGCGTAGAGATTTTGTTTAATAAAGGGACATGACCAAGTCAAGATGCACACATTCTACTTCTTGTGTCATGCAAGCAGTTGAATATAGATGACAACATAGAAAAGCAAACAGGGCTCATTTTGGGTAACGTTCAATGGAATAAGTGGCACAATGACAAAGGGGTAACAACCCAGGCTCTAGGTTTGGGCAGCATTTAATCACACTAGTGGCATGCCAGAACAATTCTCTGGATAAATGAGACATCAAATCAAATCTAAATGAAGATATCAGCAGTGAACATATCTTGCATAAAAGGTAAATGAACCTTCAGCAAGAACAACAAGAATAAAGATAGCATGCCTTGCGGTAGCAGACATGAGAAGGCATTGACAGCGTCGAGGGACATGTGGAATAAGAGCTTTTAAGTCATCTTCATACCCATATGATAGGAGGAGATCTGCCTGAAATCAAAATCATAAAGTCAGGAGAGGCTTAAAAACAAATCACACTAGGGAAAAAAATAACAATAAAAAAGAGAAACAATTCAACAAAAAAACAGAAAATGAAAACAATTCAATACTCTGATATGCGGTAGCCTTCAGATGCAGAAAAATAGAGATGAGTAACAAGGACTCTCTTCTTTTATATTGGTTATAGTATAGATACCTCATAAGGAAAAAACTGAATGCCATGTTTCATTTATCATCTTTATTTTATTCTTGTATTTTACAACTCAATCCAAGTACATGATTCAATCCAAACTCCTAGGGTGTAAATTCAATAATATTGCTAACCAAGTAGCTACAGAGACATTGTTCCAAAAAATAAGAGAAAAACTCCCCAAACTGGGACTCAAAACCTGGACCTCCTGCACCTAAGGTAGGACTCTTGTCAGCCACACTAGTCGCATGCTGGCCATGTGTCGTTTATCTTTGGTTAATAGCAAGAGGAAAATTATTTTGACCAGCTAATCTTAATTGTTTAAATTTTATTACAGTCACTGGCCATAAGCAAGCAGTCATCAAGCATAAAATAGATTAAACAGGACACTAGGTTAGTGTTGACAGCATACCTCATCCAATACTAGAACCGAAAGTGAGTCCTGAAGGGATTTTATTTGGAGCACTTCTTTGGAAATGCATGTAGCAATGCAAGCTGGGGTTGAGACTAGAATATCAGGGGGCCCTCCGAATGCAGCTTTCTGCAAATGAACTAACATATCAGCCAGTGTAAACAATGATTATTCAAACATAATTATATTTACAGCATGTCACTAAAGCTTATTCCACTCTAAAAAGCCATAAATTCTTCCAGTCGGCTTTGTAACATGCAACATAAGTATCCACAAAGCCATCACACTGAATGACAGACATGTACGAAAGCATTCCAGAATGAAATCGAAACCAACAGATAAGGGGGATTAACCAACCATATCAAGAAGCGACATGCTGCTTGTCAACTGTACAACTTTCAGTTGAACTCTACACAGATCAAGGAGAGACGAAGCTTCTGAATGAACCTAAAAAGGCCACCAGTCAGCTACTACAGAAAAAATGTTACAAAATAATGGTAAAACTTAGAAGAAAAATCTCAGAAAATTACAGTCTAGCCCAATTTGTAAAAGGAAATGCCCTTTTGGGTAGTTGGCATTAATTTGAAACTTTCAACTTGCTTAGAGGACAGCTATAACATGTGAGAATACAGAAAGCATGCCTCTAAGCCCACAAGAATATGTTAGAATACATTGTCATAACCGAGTTCTAGTGAGTTTTTATGTGGTATGTAGGTAGAACCTTTATAATCAATAGCCTGCATTCATAAATCTCTCTCATTTATCGAATCTCCATGCAAGCACTGAGAGGCTTATATTGACACCACAAAGGTGAAGTTGCTAACTGGATAGCCAAGCATAAATCACTGTAGACATTGAGAAATGCGTGCTTGAGTAACTGCCTTCTCGAAATTGTGTGCAACCAACCACACTATGATTAACATCATAGTCCACACACCAACAAGATTATCTTATTAAACTGCTGAGCCCCCTTGTAAAGAGACATTGCAAATGGTTCACATTAAAACATGAAATGCTGCAGACCATAGCAATAAGAATATTGCTACTTACTAAGCAATGTGGGATATTTTCACCTCATCTAAGCGGATAGAGTGCCCTTCACAGACCAAATCTGATTGGAAACCTCACAGATTATGCATGAAGCTGCTTAGAGTAACATCAATAGCTTCAATTGCAGAGAAAGACAATAAGCTGGTGTGCACAGCAAATGTAAGGGTGGAGACAGTCACAATCTATAGAGTCACTGCTATCAGACATGCTGCATCTTCATGCTAGCTACTGCACCAATTTTCATTTTCTTAATTTCAACAGCAGACTATCTGCCTTTATTTCCAGTAGCAACTTCCTATATTTATAGACTGGTCTCAGGGGAGATAAAATGGTTTGTAATGCTCGCCACTATCTTTTATATGATAGATGTCCAAGTTCAAATCAGCACACATCAGTATCTGTTTGGACAGAACATTGATTTGATTCAGACCAGAGACAACCTTATTCATATCAACCATCAACCATCACCTTCGCTGGCAGCATTTGATTGCTTTTTTTTTTTTTCCAAAGGAGACCCTTTAACACTTAAACTACAGCTAGCCTTCCAACACATCCAGCAAAGGTCCAAACTCCAAACAAAAATACAAAGCCATACGAAAATAACCACTCCACAACACAAGCTTCATTCTACCTGCTGGCAAAGTTCTCTGGTTGGTACAAGGATGAAAGCATTCGGGGCTGTCTTTCCAGAAGTAGGCTCCATAAAAAGTTTCTGAAGCAAAGGAAGAAGGTATGCATATGTCTTTCCTGAACCTGTTTTTGCTCGGGCAACAACATCCTTTCCTTCCTGCAAAAATAAAGAGGAATTTACTTGTAAAACGTGATAGATCAGACTCAAATGGATTGCTTAACAGCGAGGCACCAAACAGTGTGAACAAGTCAAAAAAAACAACAGCGCAAAAACAATGACAACTAACACATCTGGATCGCTAACATATGATTAATCAGACCAGACAATCGACAAATTTTGACTTGCTAGGCATTAAGAGCCCTGAAAAAAGATTTCCTTTTTCTTTTGAAGGTTACGAGTTGTTTAAATTCCCTGCCAGTTTCAACTTTTTTAAAAGGAAAGTGTAATCCCCCACTATTGATTCTTGAAATTAAGAATTCTAACGGATGTGAAATCCAACTAAGTAGGAACGAAATGACAATTAGCAGCAGCAGCAGGAGTAGCAATAGTAAAGGTCAAACAAACCAAAATTAAAGGAATGGCCGCATGCTGGATGGGTGTTGGTTTTGTTATGTCCTTCTTTGTCAAGGCCCGGACCAAGCGAGGTTCCAAACCGAGTTCTTCGAAGCTCATCCGCTCCTCTTCTTCATTCCCATTGGGCATCTTCTCCAAAGAACCATCCATCAGACCTATACAGAGAGCAGATTGATTTCCCAATCCCAACAGAACTGTCGAATAAGGAAGAGAGTAAGAATCCGAGGAAGAGAGTAGGCCGGCAGCCTCGAAGGACAGCTATGGAGCTTTGGAATTTGGAGGAGGGTAGGAAACTGACGGCGAAGACGGAGGAAGGTTTATGACTTCGCAGGGCGCAAGGGTTTTTCCCACGGGTGGGATTCGGGGCGGGTGGGGACGGGTCAGTTTTTGCCCAAACCTGACTTTATTTTTTAAAAATTTTATTTGACCCTTATTTTATAGCGGATCAGGACAAGGTTAGTTTGACCTTTACTTTTTTCTACTAGGGTTAGGGACAAAATTCGGGTCGGTGTCGGACCGGTTTCGAAATAGCGGGTCGAGTAAAAAATACGAGTCAAATAAGATAATTTTCAAATTTTATATATCTATCAAACATTAGTATACATCTATACTAAATTTAAATATT
>JAXCLR010000063.1:60214427-60232096 GCA_035584095.1 Annona squamosa | reverse complement strand
AAATTAACAACTACAAAGCATTAAAGAAAAACTATAATTAACAGAAAATTTATTTACCCCAATTCTTGCTCGAAAAACCATTCTTTTTAAGAAGCAATCCGAGCCTTTGAAGTTTTTCCCCACTTGGCAAAGGTCCCACCTAGATGGGCCCCACTTCAAGTGATGGGAGGGAGAGTTGTCTTGGGATGAGTGGAGGGGCCCTCCTTTTATAGAGTGTGGGGGCACCTCCACTCAACGTGGAATTTGATGTGGGATTGCTGCCCATTGCCATTTGCCATAGCTTTTCCTTCTTTGCTTCTCTGTTTGTTTCAGCACAAGGGTTGGACAACTAGCTTGTTGCTTGGTTTGAAATCAACAGAGTGCCGCAACTTCCATAGCTGCAATTTCGTGTACTTGGGTTGTGCAGACGACTATGGCTGGACAAATATGGAAGTTTTGCTGGTGTGAATGGGTTTTTGTTGATGACCGAATGATGAATGGCTGCTGCTACTCGATTCTAGCTTTGGGAAATTGGGTTTGAAAGGAGGATGCCGATTGGGGAAGATGGTGGAGAAGATGGACTGCTTGGTTGAAAATGGTACCTGATTTTTGTAAAAAGGGGGTTTTGGATAGTGGTGGGTTTAATTGATGTTGCCGGAATTTGGGTTCTCCAATTGGAGCCTGGTTTTCATTGTTGCTACTCGGGAATGATGGAGATGCTGCCGCGAATGGGTTTGCAGGCACGGATGGATTTGGTAGCTTCAGCTTGTCACCGAGTGCTGTCTGAAAACGAGAAGATGGTGCCAGCAGGATGGTAGTGGTACAGCGGGCTGGGGTTTTGGAAGAAGGCAACTGCTAGATTTCTTCGACTTCATGGAGACCACCAGGGCAGCTGTTGCCGTTGGATTTGAGGCCGGCCGAATTTTCTGGTTCATGGATGGATCGCAGCTACCGAAAAATATGAAGACGGGGCAGATCAGGGCATCGATGGATAACGGCATTTTGACAGTCGTCGTTCCCGAGGACGTTGCCTCCAAGCCCAGATTGAGAAGCATCTTCGTCTTGCTGCTGGCCAGAGACGAAGTAGATTTGACCCCGCAAAAGAGAAGCTTACCGCCATTCCGGAGATGAAGCAAATCTACGTCGGAGAAGAAGAGTTCCCTGCCACGCCAGAGAAGAAGTTGCCGGTCGAAGATGAAGTGGAGAGGAGATGCCGACGATTGCGTGGACTGAGGAAGAGAGGGAGCGGCGCCATGGCTATTGCAGGATTTGGGGATGATGGAGCACCAGAAATGGTGCTCCAATGGTGCATGGAAATCCGGTGTTTCGGCAATGTATTTTAAGTACGAATTTAAGTTGTAAATAATTTTGATATAGTTATCTTAATTTTAATTCATCTAAATATGATAGTCTACTTTATTCCTCTTATTTTAAAATATAATTATAGTTATATATTTATGATTTTTCAATTAAATGATTTTATAAATTTGCCCAAATTATATTAATAAACTAATACACATTTCAACATTAAAATTTTCTAAGAGATTGAGTTACAATTTTATATTTTTAAGAATGTTGCAAAATGACCCATTTTATAGCAAAAAATCAAATATTCTATCAAAAATATGATTTTCATGAAATTCCACTTAAAATCTGCATTTAATTAATGCTTTAATATTTAACGATGTGAATTTAATATGAAATTAAATAAAAAAATTTAGACTTATCAATAACCCTAACCTAACCCGACAATTCTACTACTGTTAGAGCCAAGACAGCTTCTCCACTTATGTCAAAGACATTTAGATGTAACTTGGAAATAGTAGGGCAGAATCAACCCAGGCGATTGATGAAATTCTGTAAGTACCACATGCTAAAGATGGAATACCCAAGGCGTTTACAATGCCCACAATGTATAATGAACTAACAAGAAACAATAAGTATGTGGAGGGACACAAATTCTTACACTGCATGGACATGCATCCAAGATCGAGAGTCATACATCTTCTAGTAGCACATTGCATTCTCTCCAAAGGAAGGGGAAGAAATGCAGTCAATCCTGATGAGACATTTGTTATTTGGAAACTAGTAAACTAGAGTTGCATTTCACTCCTAAAGTTTCTCCTTGATGCTTTGATCGTGAGAAAAGAAATTCCTAGAGGAGTTTTAGCCTATGTAGCATGGACTACTAAGCCCATGGTGTATTTTGGTGTTAACTTGAAGGGCGAACCATTTGAAGTATTGAAGCTAACTAATGTGATTAAGAAGACTCTACTCCAAAGGAGGAAAATTGATATAGAGGCATTTAGCAAAGTCTAACTTCCAGCTAGAATGGGAGGTGAACATCAAGAGGAAGAACATATTGGGGAAGCCCCAGATGAGGGGGAGTTCCATGTTCCTCCTGCATCACTTGGACTTGCATCCCTTATGTCCCACGCATCTCACTCACCTCAGACTTCTTAGGTGCTGTACATGAATAGTAAATCAAGTACAATCTATCGATCCCCAAGTCGACTTCGATATCGACTTCAAACGCGCTTTTTTTATAGAGTGAAATGACGGATGAGTACGAAGGTGAAATCGCACACGAGTTGACTTCATATGCGACTTGGGTGAAGTCGCCACCCAAGTCGACTCCATTAGTGACTTGAATGATCTTTAGGGGCTCAAAGCTAAGTTTGATAAGTAAAGACACAACCCAAGTCAACTCTGACATGCGACTTAGGTGAAGTCGTAGATGAAGTCAGCTCAGCCATGCGACCTGAGTTAAGCCACAAACTAAGTCAACCCTAGCATTCAACTTGAGTACAAAAGGATCATACCAGGCAGTTTCAAGCCCAAAAGTGATATGAATAGCATAAGAAACGTTATGTCCTTGTTGTTCAAGATACAAATCAAACTCACTAATGAACCTTCAAATGGAAGTGACCGAACTCAATGATGGAGAAATACAAAGGTCTATGGAAATTTGGAGTCGCAATATAAAGAACCAAGGACATATACTTATGGATTTAAACTTGAGAAGCATTAAAGTTCTAATGAGCATGACAGTATGTGAAGTTGCAACCCAAGTCGACTTCATGTACTACTTAGATTAAGTCCGACACCAAGTTAACCCCAAGTGGAACTTGAGATGTGAAGATTGAAGAGCCAAGGACCAAAGTTGCAACCTAAGTCGACTTCTGTCTATGAATTGGGTGAAGTCGTACCCGAAGTCGACTCCAAGTGTAGCTTGAGTGGCAATAGTTAAAAAAATTCGAACATTGACACAATAAACGCATGCCACCCACCACCAAATGTTCAGATTTCTTTCTCCTATATTTAATATACATGGAATGAAGTGGAGAAGGCTAGCTAGAGCATTAATTGAGCTTCTACCTTCCAATCCTTAAGTATTCAAGCGCTCATTAAAGAAATTTCCAAGAAGAACAGTGCCATTAATTGCAAGTGCTGAAGCTATCCATCAACAACTCACTTCGCATGTTCTTCTCAGCGCTAAAATTTTATCTACACATCTACAAAGGGTAATCTTACATTTCTGCTCATGGTTTGGTGTTGGAGACCAAGACCAAGTGAAGGGAAGTATGTGTGGTTGGATTATAACTTGCCACCTACTTGTATGACAATTGTAAAAGCCCTCTAGAGCTGGAATTTAGAATAGAGCAAGAGCTATAGTGGAATCCAAGGCATAAGGGTGTGTTCTTGGAGGAGTGCAATAGGGAAGATTGTCCCGAACCATTATAATTTCTCGTGTTTGAAATATCTTCTTTATATTCTCTTTCCATTCTCCACGTTTGCATTCAAGGGGACTCAATCTACAAGGGGTTATATTTAATATATCAAAAGAAATTTTAAAGAACCCAATTCACCCTTCTCATATTGGGTTTCGCTATAAATTTAGGACCAATAACTAGTATCAGAGCAGGTCTTTAAGTTTATATCAAAGAGCTTATCAGCTCACTAATGTCCCATGAGCGGATAAAGAAAAGGAATGAAGAATACCACAAAGGAAAAAGAGTTATTACTTTAAAAGCAACATAAAGCTTCAACAAATCCACCTCTTCATCCCCAAATGAAGATGAGGAGATTGCATCCCATATAAGAAAAAGTAGAAAATTTGTAAGGAAGAAAAGAACTTTGGCTCCAAAGGATTCAATAAGAGAAGTAGAAGGGAAAAAAAGAAAGAAGTGACCAAGTGCTATAGGTGTGGAGGCGTGGGACACATGCAATCTCAATGTCCCATACCTAAAGAAAACAAATCGAAAGAACGACAAGAGTCAAATCCTCAATAGTTACTAGATTTTTCAAATATTAGACTTCAAACCCTAAAAACAAAAGCATGAAAACTGGATAGCAATAAGAAACAGAAGGTTATGAAGCAATGCCATATCAATTTGAAGGCCATGGGAATAATAATCATTTGAATGCAAGTGTGGGTTCCATCTTTATCTGCAATTTCCCTAATTTTGAATTACTTAAAGAATAATGTATTAAAATTCAATGTTACATCAAATTTGTGCATAATGTATCACATACTATTTTAGTGCCTTTTGAATATGTGTTCAATGTATATAGATTGGTCGATTAATTTCTTTAGTTAATTTATATGTATACTTTGTACATAGTTTTTGAAGATTTTTGAACAATGCCTATAATGGTATGGCTATTGCATCCAGTAGAAGTAGGGGTGTTTATGGATCTAATTGGATGAGTTAGAACCTAATCCTAACCCTAATCAATTGAAAAAATCTCAACCCTAATATATTTATTAACCCATTTAAGAATCCTCAACCTTAACCCATTTAATAAAGGAGTTAACAACTTGCTAACTCCTTTATTTATTTATTTATTTATTTTAATAAAAAAATAAAAGAGTTAGCAAGTTGTTAACAGGTTGCATATGTATGCTGCAAATAAGTCAAAACCAAAGTATTTTAAAGTTGAGTACATGTTATTTGTAATTATCATAGTGAATTGATCTATTTTAAGGAGTACATGACACATTTTCGAGATAAGGTATAAATTCAACACCTTGGTATAAAGAAGGATAGTGACTCGATGAGACAGAGGGAGGGTAGAGAAGAGGAAACAGTAATGAATATAGAGACAAGAATGATTGGAGACAAAAAAAGAGAGATGGATGGAAGAAGAAAGAGAAAAGAGAAATGTGGAACCGAATGGAGAGATAGAGAGATGGATGATTGGAGACAGAGAGGATCTGGCACCCCGAACCGTGGCGTCACATTTGTCCTTACTCCAAGATGTTGTCGATTGGTAAGTGTGAATCAGGATTGTTGCCTTGATCACGCGGCGGGTACTTAATTTGATCTCGTCCATTTCTTTTTCTTTTTCTTTCATCACATAAAGACACATACTTATCATCAAATCTCAATTATCATTAAAAACATTCATACTTATTTTTGTACAATACAGGTTATTTTAACCTGAACATTTCATACATACATAATTTGAAAACTCCTTATCATATGTTCATGTCATACCATATATAGATCAGCATATCATAAAATTTTCTTCATACTTTCTTTTTCCTTTTCTTCTGTGTTGTACCTGTCTATGGTTTGAAAAGCAAAATGTAAGTCGAAACTCAGTAAGCAAGCATTTTTTTTCATTTAAATGCATTTCTTTTGTTCAATAGTAAACACTTATCAAGTGATCTACTATCAACCAGTGGAAACCTTTCATAAAATATATGCTTGCAAACTTAATATATAAACCTCTTTTTCGTGAACATAAAACATTTTTCATAAAACTTCCTTTTTCCAAAGACATTCTCCCGTCCTTAAAATATTTTCCATAAAATCTTTTTAAAATAAGTATGTGTATCATGCATAACGTTTCTGTTCGTCTGATAGGTGACACTTACCACGTGATCACCCTTTTCTCCTTAAGAGAGAAACCATCTCTATTAATAACTTGCGAGCCAGGCAGTTTTCCGTGTTCTTCTCCCATTTCAGGGAGGGCGCCGCCGGCATTTCACCTTTTAAAGCAACTTGGCCTATGTAGAGGGGGCCCATCTTGCAACCACGTCTGGTTTGCATAACCTCTACAGTAGACCTAGTACATAACTCATGTACACATTCCTTTCTCCATATTCATATGCTAGCATGCTTTTTATAAAACTCCACAAACCCTAGTCTGTGACTTTTCTTTTTTAAAACTTGATGCTAGCATGTCATTTCAAAATAGTATAGACCTCGACCTGTATTCTCTTTTTTAACTTGAAAACTTGGCACGACCCAAGTTAACAAATTAATAAAATATTTTGTAAGGATGACCAATCTTAAATAATTTTGGAAATATTTAAATAACACAATTCTAAATCATTTAAAATATTCGAAGGAAATATTTGAAAAATAGTAATTTCAAAATTTTGCTAAAATGTTTTTAAATAAATTTTGAGCGGTAAAACAATTTCGAAAACATTTTAATATCTAAAGACAAAAGATTTTGCAAATATTTTTCTTCCTATTTCTGGGTTTTCATGAACAAAAGATATACCAATGCATAATTAATTTCATTTTTTTTATATGGTATCATATTCTTTGTCTACATGATACATGAGCTACTTTTATATGAAGGTAAGCTTGTATGATCATTTGGTTATTGCCTTAAAAATTTTCATTTAAATCGATTATCGTTTGACCTTCTTTAAATCTGCTTTAAAACATTTTAACAAATCATTTTAAATTCATTTGATAAAACCAAAGATTATTTCGAAATCAAAATTTTCTTTTTTCCATTATAATGCAACCATTTCTACATTTTCCCTTATTTTCATAAGTATTTGCTTATGATAAAGCAGTTTCCACATAACTTAACATTTCTCCTTACTTCCATATTGATTTGCTTATAATAAAGCAATTCCGACATATTTTATGGTTGCAATATAAAACATATAAAAATCATTTTCAAAAATGTTTGCTTGCTTACCTTTGCTTTGCTTTAATCCGACTCCTTTATCCTTTCCGTTCATTTTCCTATACAAGTGAAAAAGATATACATATTTTATCATGCATGAGTTATATTCATTTATAACCTCATTTTCCTCCATAATTTTTTTATAGAGGTTATCCTTAAAAATGCGTGATCATAATTTTCTTATATGGATTTTTATTCATAAATTCTTAAAAAATTCAATCTATATATCCTCATAAAATATAAAAATAAATCTAAAATTTTCTTCAAAATCACGCTGTTTACTGTAACAAATCACTGTAGCAGTTACTGTTCATCCGAGGTTACTGTTCACAGAGACGTGGTTACTGTCCATGAGTTCCAAAAATTGATATTTTTTCCAAAAATAAAAAATACCATGACATAGCTTATGCTTAGTATATCATGGGAAATTCATGAATTATGAATTTATCATCATTAACTTGGCCAAATAAATCATTTTCTCCATATATTAAAAATCAACATAAATTCACTTAAACATAATCCTTAATTCCAAAAATCATGAAATTATTATATTATCATTCCAACATCATATTTATCATAATCATACATCCCAAATCATCATTTATCAATTTTAGAGAATTATTTTCACATATCATATGCTATCTTTCTGAATATCCTATCTTTGTTCCAAATTTTTGATGTTTTGGCATAATTTCATTTAAACATTATATCTATACTTATTTTCTCATGCTTAGGTATTATCTTAGCATATTTTTACCCTACTTAACATCAAAAAGAAATTTGGGTAGAAATCACTTACCCGAAGTGGAGATACGCCTTTTTTTCTCACACTTTCTCTCTCCAACATTTTATTCTTCAAGGCTAAAACATGGTGGGGGTGAAAAATGCTCAAATGGAGTGGTTTTGGATGGCTTGGACGTTCTCCCCCTGCTGCCCTATTTATAGGGTTGAATTTTTCAGGAATTTGGAATTTACCCCTAGTTTTGAGGTATTTAATTATAAATTAATTTTTTTTTTAATTTTAAAAAATGCTTTGAGCCATGTGCTGCCCACCCTATGCCTGCTCCAATAACCCTATTGCAACCCTATTTTTAACCTATTTTTTTAATTTTTAAAATTATTTAATTTAGGCTAAATAAATCTTAGCCGTTAATTAAAGCATTGATCATAGTCAAACCTCCAGCCACCCTAGCCTGCTCTAGCCCCTGCAGTAGCCCCATTGATCATGGACCATTGATCATAGTCACATACAACAAGTTGAATGTGAACACGTAAGTAATAATAACAATAATATAAATGAATGCCACCAGTGCACCCGCCGGGCTCCGGATGCACATTACAATACAATTACAGCACGTTGCAACAGAACGGCGACCGAGTCTTCTGACTTCTCTCTCTCGTCCCAGAAGGCAACGGTCGGGGTTTCATCTTCCGCCTCTCCACTTTTTCCCACCATTAAAATTAAAAAGTAGATATAAAATGACCAAGAAATAAAAAATCCCATTTTTTTTTCCTCGTTTCTTGATCCGAGGCTGAGCGACAAGTAAACAGCGCCTATTCATTGGCTTGGGATTTTGGTTGCGTCGTCAGCACGTCCCTGGTGTTCCAGCCCCTCTCCTTCTCCCGCCAGAAGTTATACCAAACAATGCTAAGAAAGCCAAAATGCAGTCATTTCGACAGCTGAAATCCAAACATCACTCCCTCCTTTCCTCCCCCTCCATCCCAGCGGCCCTCTCCAACACATTCTAAATCCCATCATTCGTTTCCTCCATCTCCCTTTCAAATCATTGCTCTGCGCTTCGAATAATGTAGGGGTTGTTGCGTACGCCAATCCAATTGCAAAAATTGCTTCTTTTTTTTTTTCAAAAAAAGAAAAAAAGAAAAAATCTGTCTGCCTGTCTCTCTCTTTCTCTCTACAACCTCCCCACGATGTATCTTCCTCCTTTTCAGTGAGAGGGATTCGAGTCTTTTGGAGGGAATCATGGCTCCATCGTTTGTATGGTGGGCCAAAGAAACACAACAGGACACGCCGTTGATAATCAAGATGGAGAATCCCAATTACTCGATGGTGGAATTGGAGGGTCCCGAGGTCGAAGATTTTGACTCTCCAGCTGGCAAGAGGAGCTCCGGCAAGGACGGAAGAGGGAGGAACGCGAGACAGCTGACTTGGGTGTTGCTCCTCAAGGCCCACAAAGCCGCCGGCTGCCTCACATCTGTTGCCTCCGCGACATTCGGTCTAGCTGCCGCCGTCCGTCGACGGCTTGCCTCCAGGAGAACGGATTCGGAGACTACGAGCGAAGAAGAGGAGAGTCCGACGGTGAAGGGCAGGTTTTACTTCTGCATTAAACTCTTTTTGGTGCTTTCGATCGCAATGCTGGGGTTTGAGATCGTCGCCTATTTGAAAGGGTGGAACTTTGGGGCGACGCGGTTGCCGGGATGGCCGGAGGTGTTCTCATCGCCGCTGGACATCTGGGGGCTTTTCGATTCCTTGTATTCCAGGTGGGTTTTGCTTCGAGTGGAGTATCTCGCTCCCTCGCTTCAGCTGCTTGCGGACATTTGCACGGTGCTGTTCTTGATACAGAGCCTCGACCGTCTGGTCTTGTGCTTGGGCTGCTTTTGGGTTCGTGCAAGAAGGATAAAGCCTGTCGCAAAACACGCGGCCGAGGATTTCGAATCAGGCCAAGGAGGTGGATACTTTCCCATGGTTCTTGTGCAGATCCCCATGTGCAATGAGAAAGAGGTACTCGCGTTTACTGAATTTCAATTTAGATTCGGAAACTCCGAGAGTTCTGCGCTGTTTGTTTTAGAAGAAATTATTTTTTTCTCCGTGGTTGGTTTCTGCGGGATTTCTCAGGTTTATCAGCAGTCGATTGCTGCCTGTTGCAGTCTGGATTGGCCTAGGTCGAACTTGCTGATTCAAGTTCTGGATGATTCCGATGATCCCATGACGCAAATTCTGATCAAGGAAGAGGTTGAGAAGTGGCAACAGACTGGGGCAAATATCGTCTACCGGCACCGGGTCATTAGAGATGGGTACAAGGCAGGGAATCTCAAATCAGCAATGAATTGCAGTTGTGTGAAGGACTATGAATTCGTAGCTATCTTCGATGCAGATTTCCAGCCATCTTCCAATTTTCTAAAGAAGACTGTTCCTCATTTCAAGGTCTTTGCGATCGAGTCCTGTAATTAGAATTTCTTTATTTCTGTTCAAATGCAGTTTCTGGTCCGACATTGTTCTTTGTTGCTGGAGACAGGACAACGAGGGGGTGGGGTTGGTACAGGCAAGGTGGTCGTTCGTGAACAAGGATGAGAACTTGTTGACAAGATTACAGAATGTTAATTTGGCATTCCATTTTGAAGTAGAGCAACAAGTTAATGGAATTTTCATCAATTTTTTTGGGTTCAATGGGACAGCTGGCGTCTGGAGGATAAAGGCATTGGAAGAAGCCGGTGGATGGATGGAGAGGACAACAGTTGAGGACATGGACATTGCTGTTCGGGCCCATCTGCATGGGTGGAAATTCATTTTTCTTAATGATGTGGAGGTTTGTTAGTCCCATTGGATTCACTCTGGCATCATCAGGAGCTGTCATGCTCAAGACACTTGAAATTTTATTTCCCACTTAGGTTGGTAGTTAAATTATCAGTATGTCTTGTACATTTGCAGTTGGTGGGCAGCAATACTCAAAGAAATTCGATGGGTAACTGACTAAAATTGGGAACTTTGTTAGCTGCCTTTCATGTTTGAATTCCATCATTTTCATGAATTCAAAATTTGCATTATGGCATCTTTCTCACATACATTTTCAATGACATGTGTGATGTCCGAGCCGTGAGAAAACTGATCGGTTAGGATGTGGATGTATTTTTAGGTAGATGGGGTAGACTACGTATGAAAACTGCTGATTGTGGCAATATTTTCTTGAGTTATGAGGACAGACTAATATTCTAGAACATGCGTTTCTTTATAAATAGGGGTAATGGGTCTGTATTATTGTAATTTGTGAAGCTGCAGTCAGCTGGTGGAAAATTTGCAGCTATTTAAATTAATTGCGAAAATTTCATATGTTGGTGAGATTTCGAGCTCAGCTAGTACAAGTTGCTGTACCAATCACATTTGCAGTTGCAAAGATGAACTGGCTTGAATCAATGTTCAGTTGGAACGAGTAAAACTTGTAGTCTTCCACATTTCATCTTTTCTAGAATATATTGATCTGTATTTAATTTCAAAACTAGACGGACTAATTTGAGTCTTTAGAAAATTGAAATTTATAGAAGTCAGTGTTCAAATCTTACCGTCAAAACTGCAGGTTCTAGTTTGAATGTATCGGGACTCAAACAATTTTCTCATCTAATTAAATGTGCAAGATTTCTGTAAGCTTTTTCAATCATCTTCATCATATCCTTTTTTACTTTTTAAAATTTGTATTCCTTGCTCTACTGCCTCAATTTGTACCCATCCATGCACAATACCAGCTATCATAACTGAGGCATCCATCAACTACATAAAATTATCATCAGTTGGACACCCTACTTGTTAGATCTGCAACCAAAGGACTTATGCCCTGCTGACTTGATGACAGTTTGCTACACCATATGATTATTCAGGTCATCTGTGGTAATAGTGCCTGCTGGCTGTTTGGCAGGGTATTGGTTGTTTGTTCAACCAATGTGGGTGGCTGCTTAGTTGAATTTGGTTTTTTTTTTTTAATCTGAAATTTATGTTATTCTGTTCACATCTCTTTGTTTCTTCCTTTTACAGTGTCAGTGTGAGCTGCCAGAATCTTATGAAGCTTACAGGAAGCAACAACACCGGTGGCATTCAGGCCCAATGCAGTTGTTCCGACTATGTTTACCTGCCATTATTCAATCCAAGGTATTTTCGACATCTTGCCCATATACAATGAACTAATTTCGTTGGGCATAATCAAATTTGCATTTTCAATTGCTTCACATGGATGCAGCATGAAAAATAAACTGTGAACCAAGCCAGTTAGTATTTCCATCCTGAGTCTCCCCAAGAAAGTACATCAAGTGATAGAATGGATAGGATTGCCTTATCTCCTTTGTGCACAAGATGCAGAAATGACCCTTCTTGCTGATTGTGACAACCAAGCAAACCAAATTGGACCTGTCTTTGCCTATTTGCTAAAAGAGATATAATCATGTAAATGCATTGCAAATGTAAATAATCAATTGATATGAGATCTACTCACATTTGGGATGAAAATAGGGTTACGTTGACCCGTAACTTGTCCCAATTGTACAGAGGGTAGGGGTAGAGATTTTGATCCTGTGGGGCAGGCAGGTCGACCATGTCCCGACCCACCTTGACCTGCCCTTTCTAGCAAGGTGTAAATTATTTTTATAAATCATACGACTTATGTGAATGCGGTTTTGTTAGATAGATGTGTTTAATTTTATGACTCATTAATGTGAATATGGTTTATGTAGATATACGTTTAACTTTATAACTTATATGAATAAATTTTTATTTCTTAATTGCATATATGTTGTTCAAGTTATGTCCTTTATATGATTTATCGATGAAATAAAAATATTATCTATGTTGTTTATATGTTTCAAGAATGAATATTATTATTTTGCAATTTGGCAGTTTTAATTGTAATTTAGAATTTACATCTGTTATTTTTTTGAAGATTGATTCACATATTTATCAAGTTCAAGTTGCAAATGAAATTATTTAAAAAATTTTACTAATGCTTTGTTATGATAATTCTATTTCACTCCATTAAATATTAAAATATTTAACCTTCAAATTTATCATAGATGTGAGTTTATATTGATATGCACATAAATTCTTAAAATTATCACACTTTGACCTGTTTTTTCAACCCAGTCTATTGTCCTAATATTGATCCGAAATAAACTCAAAGTTTGTTCCGAGACCTATTAAGGAAAGGTGATGTTGGACCTACTTTGTCCTAACGCGATAAAAAAAGTAAGGCCAAACAAGATTTTTTTAACTATAGGGTCAAGGTTGAGCACATCTCGGCCAGTTCCGATTGGCCTCGATTTTCACCCCTAACTCACATCATCTTTCTCAATCCTACTTCCCCGTCATTACTTATGTTGGCTACCATCATTTTTTATCTATTTTATCATTATTTACTTTATGAATGATAACATCTCATATCCTGCTTGCATAATTTATTTTCCCATTCCATTCCCCTCTATGTTTACTCTTGTCTTTTGGGTGTTGTGAGATGGGCCTGGGATGGTAGGCTCAACACATGCAACCTTTGGGCCTCTGAGCTGACAGCTGTTTTGCTGGAATTCAGCTCCCATAGTTCCCCAGACATGGAATTTGCCATAGCTTCTCCTTCTTGCAGATGGACTTTTGGGAATTCTGTCATTCATGTTCTTCTTCTGTGGCTTGCAGATCAGCATATGGAAGAAGGCCAACCTAATATTCCTCTTCTTTCTGCTACGGAAGCTAATTCTCCCATTCTATTCATTCACCCTTTTCTGCATTGTCCTCCCAATGACCATGTTTGTCCCTGAGGCAGAGCTACCTGCCTGGGTTGTTTGCTACATCCCTGCTTTAATGTCTTTTCTTAGCATCCTCCCTGCCCCTAGATCTTTCCCCTTTATTGTTCCCTACCTCCTCTTTGAGAATACCATGTCTGTCACCAAGTTCAATGCAATGATATCAGGTCTCTTCCAGCTCAGCAATACATACGAGTGGGTGGTTACCAAGAAATCTGGTCGTTCCTCTGAGGGTGACCTTGCCTCACTGGTCAGCAAGGAACCTAAGCACCAGCGTGGTGCCTCTGAGCCCGATCTTGATTCCCTCCAGAAGGAACCTAAGCACCAACGTGGCATCTCTGAGCCCTATCTTGATGCCATCCAGAAGGAAGTTTCAATGAAGGAACAACAGAAGAAGCATAATCGCTTATACAGGAAGGAGCTGGCACTTGCGTTGCTTCTCCTGACGGCCTCAGCCCGGAGCTTGCTTTCTGCTCAAGGACTGCATTTCTATTTCTTGCTTTTTCAGGGGATCTCCTTCCTGGTGGTGGGCCTTGATTTGATCGGTGAACAGGTGGATTGAAGAGATAAGAGGTGGAGATAAGTATTAACACCAGAAATCACAGACCCACGGGCAGATGAAGGGTATATGTCTGTAGGTGATTGTGGAAATGTAGGGAGGGCTGTCTGTCATGCCCCCCACCACAAAGAAAGGTTGATTGCCAAAGGAAAGAATCTTCTCGTGAAGTGTAGATAAAATGAGGCTCTCTTCTTTTTAGATGTTTTCATTCTTTGGCTCTAATTCTTTTGTTAGAAGAGAGAATTTTTTTTTTATTTTTTATTTTTCCGGTTCTCAAAAGATGTTCAGCAAGGTTAGAAGCATAGCAGCAGGTTTTTGGAACTGGTTTCTTTGTTTTCTCTCATTTCCCATCTTTTTCTTCTTGTGTTTTCTATTCTTCCCCCTCCCCCTTTTCAGGTTCCGTATAAACTGGTGAAGTAGGGGACGATTACGAAATGAAGCCGTCATAACACTATTCATTGCCACTGATGAACCAACGGTGATCAGATCAACCGGCAATTTGGAATTTCAGCATTTTTAATCTTTTTGCTGCAGGTTATTGTTGTAGCTCAAATTTGGGAGCAGTGGGAAATTCACCGTAACTCAATCCTAGCTTTCAACAGATTTAGATTTCTAAATTTGAGTCTTTGATCCATAAAAAGGTGCTGGGTCAGTTGTGCGCGAATGCTGGTATATTATGCAAGTTACCAAAGGTGATGCTGTATTGATCTCCTTGTCAGAAACTTTTACATGATTTTGTGGCTCATCTAAACATGATCAAAGTCATGTAATTTTATTCTTAGACTGTACTACCTTGATCTTGATAGTAAGTGGGTCAAATTTAATTGTTTGACTCTTTTTCAATGATTTTTCTATCAGGAAAAGTGTTTTTGCAAACAAAGTACATACTACGAGTATTATTGTAAAATCATAGTTGTTAAGGTTAAATCGTAAAAGATGGCGGGAAACATGCTAGTAGCCTTATTCTTTGCGTAAATGCTTTAGCCTTAGGTGGTCTGCTTTGTAAGTTGGATTAAGTCAGTTGGATGCATATGCTGATGGATTACTATCTCAATTTGGAATGGAATGAACATGAGACGAGATGAGAATTTGGGATGGAAGTGTATTTGAAATGAAAATATATGAATTGGAATTGGGAAAAGTTGTATAGGAAATGATAAAATTAGGTTGTCATTTTTGGAAAAATATTTTTAGAATTTGAGAGTTTCATTCTAGGATCATCTCATACTAGTTGTGAATAACCCTAATAAAGGTTCTACTTGCAGTGTATCACGTTTGTACTTTGTTTTATAAACACTAATTATTTCGAAAACTCATTTTTCTTCTATCATTTCTTATCTCGGATTTGAAGGGTGGGCACGCCGAAGAGAAATCATCGGATGAGGGGTTTCCACTCTAATTGGTTATGCCAACTTAAAGTGCGAGTGCTGTGATATGATAAAGATAAATAAGTGGAAATTAATAAAATAATTATTTGAAAAAATAACTAAAATATAAGAGTAAAAATTTTAAAAGAAATGAATTGGGAAAATGAGTTCCCCCCTCCCTTCCCATTCTTCTACGCTACCAAACGTCAGAATTTTATCGTCTACATGATAAGAATTTCTGTTTCAGCATTCCGCATTTACCTGTTGCCATAGGTATTCTTTTTGACAATTACACTTGTTGTGTCCGTGCATAGCATCATGACCACCTAGGCATACGTGGAATCAATGTAAAAAAACAGTGGTTTTCCATCATTTTGTGAAATGTGCAGCACAAGTGTAATTGCGCTGAGGATGCACATGTCATCATAATTGGAGAAAAATGGACCCCAATCCCTTGAGATTACAAGTCCTTTTCCCCACTCTGTGTGTTTCAAAATCACCCAAGCTATTCCCAGTTCAATCTTAACTCACAAGACAAGGGTGTGTTGGGCAATCGTCGAAAGTTGTCAAGTTTAAACTTTTCAATTTAAAATTTTTTATTTTTTATAACTATTCATTTTTTAATTATTTTTTACATATCTTTCTATATAACAATTCTACTGTTCAATCATTTCTACACAACTATCAATATAATTAACTTATTTATTTTAAATTTATTCTCTTTACTTTTCATCATTACTTATACAATATCACAACATTTTCTACTAATTTAACAACTTTTACATAAAAAATTTTTCATTTAAAAATCTTACAACCTCACAATCACACCTTAAACAAACAAGGGATTCTAAGATCTCAGAAGTGGAGGGCCGAACAGGGTGGGAAGAAAATCCATCAGTCATGCTGGGTCATTTCGGATGAAGTCAAAACCTTAAACCGTGCACGGCCATTCCCTGCAATGCTTCGGTCTTTTCATACCCACCCCACCCACTCACTACTCGCAAGTTCGGCGCACGTGCAGGCAAAGCATCCAGCTCCTGGCGTGCACGCGCCAGACATTTGAAAAATAAGGTTAAATCCGTACCAAAGATATATTCCATAATTTTACTTGTGGAATTTGACGATCCAATTGATGAAAGGTTCAGATCTTGCACTTTGTGATTCATGCCTGGGTTTTGATCATGGATTCAGGGAAGTGCAAGCTCAGAATGAAGCGGCCCCATTTGTTGCTACGCGTCGACACGCGAGAGATGTTAGACACGTGCCTTTGCTGTTGTGACAATCGATCTACGCCTTCCAAAATTGTAGTTTTTTTAACGAGTATTCATATATTACATCACCTAATTAGTATTACAATAAGGCTCGGACACATTCTTATCAAATCGAAAATCATTCTATAAATATCTTATCAATGTTCTAATTTTTTCTTCCAATAAGGGTGTGTTTGGTGGATTCTGATCTTATGATCCCAAGAGCATGCTGCATGCTCTTAGGCAGATATACTTATTTTTTTATTTTTTTTGAAATTTTTTTACAATATTGTTAATTTATATGTATTTATTTTGTATATAAAATTTTATCATTTTTGAAGTATTTTAGATATTTATTTTTTATTTTAAAAAATCAGTGACATTTTAGGTAATTTTAAATTATTAAAATGTCATTAATTTTTAAAAATCTGAAATAAATATCTAAAAATTTCCAAAAATGGTTGATACTTTTCGGTTAACAAGTTAATGAAAAAATTTTCAAAAAAAAAAATAAAAAAATAGGTGTATGCGCATAAGATCAAAATCCGTGTTTGGCTAGGGGTAAAACTTTTGATAAAAATTTTTTAAAGTAAAAGTTGTCAAATTGATAGAAAATTATGTGATATATTAGGGATAATGATGAAAAGTAAAGATGATAAATTTAAAATAGATGGATTAGTTGTATAGATAGTTGTGTAAAAATGCTTATAGTAGGGTAGTTTGTATAAAAAAATATGAAAAAATAATTAAAAATAGAGTAATTATGAAAAGTAAAAACTATTGAATTGAAAAGTTTTTGTTAATATTTTTTTGCTCCAAACAAACACAAACTTAATATTTCGAACAGTAAACGCTCCCATATAAATTTTTGAAGAGACAAAGTCACCACAGAACACAAATTTTTACAGTCGTGAAGAGTAGAAACCGGATTGCCAGCCAATGGGGAAATCAATGTTGTCAGAACCGAACCGGTAAAGGAACTGGTCTGCCGGTTAATCAAACCGGTTCGAACCGATGACGTCAACATGACATATTTATGATGTCATAAATATTAAACTATTTTTT
>JAXCLR010000063.1:60178557-60192103 GCA_035584095.1 Annona squamosa | reverse complement strand
AAATCTAAATACATTAAGCATAATGGTTCAACATTCCAATCTAATTTAAGTGCAATCCAAATTTAAAATGACAATATCAACAAATCTCAAGTTTAAATAAGTTTACATCTACTTTTAAACAATTTCAAATTTCAAATGAGTTTATGTCTCTAAAGTTTCCAAAAAAACTAAAAAACTATTCGAAGACTTCCAAGTAATTTCTCTCTTGATTTTCATCTGCATTTTTAATGTCAAGTTTTTCCTCCTCGATTTTTACATATTTGAAAATAATATACATCAATTTAGACGAAAAAAATACATGCAACTGTTAACAATAAGAGGATAATAATTATAAAAAATCATCATAGAAATTAAGTTACCTCAAGCATACTTTGGTAATAAAGAAAGAGGTGATTTGTCTGAATTAGAGTTAGTAATGCCTCAGACATGTGTATATATATATATATTAATATTACAAAAAAAATGTATAATTGATAAAAAAATTATATGAACTACACCATCGGACTGGGTCGGGTTGAAACCGGGTCTATTTGGAAAAAAATCTTTAAAACAAAACCTATTTTTGATTTTGATACCGGGACGGGTCGGGCGGGTTCGGACCGACCCGGTGCCAAGTTGCACCCCTAATCCCGGCTGGTTGCAGCGGAGACATTAGGCGTAACCCCACACTCACCTGCGGCGTACGATTTCAGTAGTTTTTTCTTGTGGACGTTAAAGCTCGCGCAAGCAGTTATCCAAAAAGCGTCCGCCTTGGTAATTTGCGCTAGTTTAGGCCTCATTTTCATTATTTACATTTAACTTTTCGATTCTGCAATTGCATCCATTACTGTTTATTTTATTAAACTGTCGAAAAGCATATTAATCAAAGTTTCCTGTTAATCAAAGAGATCCGTATGAAAGGAAGTTGACGTAGAAAGAGCTTTCTCTCTCAATCCATCTCAATCCACGACATCACATCTTTATTTCTCTTTTTCTTTGCTTCGATTGGAAAGTCTCCGCTAGAGATATTGTTTTATTGATTAAAATATAGGAATAAAAATAAAAAAAAAGATAATTAATTGATTAATAAAATACATTAAAATCCGTGCCCCCCCATCTTCCTCCCATATTTCCCACAACTTATTACTTGACTATTGACTATGTTTGCAGGACTTGGATGGTTGCACCATTAATAGGATTTTTAGAATTATTCAAAGACGCGTAATCTATTTATTTGAAATTAGTTACTATCGTAAATTGTTTGAAAATTAGAGAAATTTGATTGAAACCACACAATTATTCAAACGAGGTCGAAATTTAAATTTGATACAATTATATGACCTACTTTGGGGGAAAAAAAAGAGAATAATTCTATAGGAGTTCTTGAAAATGAGCAGCGTGATTGCTGCTTTGCAGTGCATGTTTGACTAACTAGCATCTGGGGCGGGGACAAATTGTGAATGAGGAAAGGAAGAGAGGTGATGTGAGGTAGGTGTAACCAACAGCAGCAGAGGGGGTGGGGGGCCGGGCCAATTCGACCGCTGCCGGTTGCAACTCACGCCGACACATCTTTTTGTGCCGAAAATGATGTGCTCTGCAACATGCGCCAGACAAGGGGTGTCGCCCTCATAGTCATACACACAAGTAATTTTCGATACGCAGGTGTGAGAGCTTGGGCTCTACAAACCACCAACAACCTTGGCCACACCTTCAGTCTGTAACATGAATGGGTCCCATTGCATTTGCCTACTCATGAAATTCCCAAGATCTGAACGCAAATTCAAAGGGTGCAACCTTAATTCTAATTATGTTAATAAAATTTAAAGTCTTATTTAATTCTAATCGTATTTATATAACTTAAATATTTTAATTCTAATCTTATTTATATAACTTAATCCAATCGTTTTTTATATAAGTTAAGTTCATATTAAAATTCGGGTTGGATTCGAATTAACAATTTCTCACTTGATAACTTTAAAATTCATATGTACATGTAACAACAATAAATCATGTAAGTATATCTGAAAAGTTTAAAAAATAATAATATGTAAATAAATGTTTAGAAGAAATTTCAGTTTAAAAAAAAAAATAAAAAGAAAACTAATAAATGTAAATAGGAATATAGATATACATGTAAATGAGAGTGATCTAATTATCTATAATATAATAATCCTGCGCAACTTTAAAATTTCTCATGTATATACGATAACAACAAATCATCGAATAAAAATAATAATACATCAATCGAAATAATTTTTTAAAAAGTAACGTAAAATATATTTCTAAAATAAATTTTAATTTTTTAAAATGAAACTAATAAAGTAAAGATAAATAATATAAATATAAATGGAAGTAATCTAATTTATTTATAATATAATGTTAAATGATAAACATATATTCAATCATAAACATAAATTAGGAACGCTTCTACGAAACCTTTATTCTATGAAACTTCTTTTATTTGTAAAATCTTGATGATTGATAGAAAATTTATTTCATCCATTGTACTTAGCATCATTTATAGTATCCTGAAAATCTTTTTATTTTTCAATTTCACTTTATATGGGTCTCATTTATAAATGGATAAAATCAGTGTAATAAAATAATTTGATATTAAAATAACAACTTTAAAGTAGTTTTTTTAACATCTAAACTATCTAAAATATTGATAATATGTAGATGAATGATCTTACAAAGTATTGTTACATTCTAATACACGTATGAATGGATCTAAGCGTATTTCATAATTTCTATATAAATGCACCTATTTTTTAGCAAATGTGCCCATCCATATATTGGATTGGAATGACACTTTGTCTCCTAACTAAATAAATAGTGTTAAATACAATAAATGGATTGAATTTGCTATCATGGATCAACATTTCAAAAATGAAAATTATTTCATGAAATCACTTCTATAAAATACAGTTTCACAGAAGTATTTCGGAACATTAATAATATAAAAATGTTGTTTTATTCTTTGGTTCAACTTATAAGTAGTTGAAAAATTATTTTTATAGAAACATGGATTGCACTTCCGGTGAAATTTGACAAATTTTATGTGTTCCATATTCTTTTACCTTTGACAATCAATATTATTCTATTTTTATTTTTTTAAAAATTAAAAATACTAAAATTTTAAAAAGTTGCAAAATTGCATCGAATGGAATATATTTTTGGCCGTACACAAATTTGCCAATTTCCGCGTGGCCTATATAATGGTAGGAATTAGTGCAGGTTGACTTGTGACCCACCCTTAGCCCAACTCATTTTTTGACCTTATGCAATGATGAGTTAAATATTTTGACCCAAATTCAAAAATAAAATTGAGATAAGTTCGACATTTTGATAGGAATTCAAAAATACAGTCGAGATAGGTCAATCATACCCGACTCAAAGATCCACGACTCACATCGCGTATATTTATTTATTATAAATTATAAGCATATTTTAATATTGTTCTCATTTTCTTTCAAAATTCTTACATTATTTATTATTAATTATATTAGCAAAATGAGAATCAATAAGATACATTTGCATATATACACATAATTCTTATGCATAATTATAGTTTTTTTTGTTATTTTCGAAACTCTCACAAAGAATACTATTATTTTTAAAAAAAAATATTTTTACAAATGCGAACGTCCATTCTAAACGAAATTACCCTATTTTAGTAAAAATATGTTTTCATCAAAAAAATAAAGTTATATTATTTTTATTCATGTTTTCTTTAGTAATAATATTTCTTTTTTAACTAGTAAAACAATGAAGCACACAATATTTAAATTTTGCATAGATATGTCTTTATGTTTGGTACATATATAAATTCTTAAAATTATTCTACTTTATTCATATTTTTTTACTCGACTGGCTATCCCAATGTCGACCAGTGACTAACTTGATGTTTGTCCTGAGATCTGTTGAAAAGATATAAGTATCAAATCGATCTTTTCCCAATCAAATATAAAAAAATATATAGTTCAATAAATTTTGAAAAAGTAAGATTATGGTTGAGCAAACCCTAACTTGGTACAATTCAACCCCGTTCCCACCCTTAGCCACATTAGATCAATGTGCAATATGAAATACATAAATATAAAAAAATATTATTTAGGTGTTATGTATATAATGTACTTTAAAATAAATATAAATTTGAAAAATTAGTCTCCAGTATACTTAAATCTTATCCATAATCCTATTTAAAAAATAGTTTTTAAGTTTCAGGCTTTAGAAACGTAAGCCTGCAGGCCGAATGCACGCTCACCCTCCCTCAGGCGCGCTCCAGCAGTCGAGCGTACAATTATAGAAGGACACAGGAAAATACTCCAAGTGAAAATATTATTTGTACAATTGAATAAGATGGATGCCACAAGTAAATGCAAAACATGAGCTTGTTTTGCCCTAACTCTGATTTGTCTAGCTCTAGCATACAATTATACTGGGATGCAAGAAAATATTCCTAAAATATTGTTTTTACCATTTAATTAACGTGGATGTACGGAGAGACAATTACATTAAAAAAATGAACTTGTTTGGAATCAACCAAGAATCCATTTTGATTTCCATCTCATCATGAAAAATATCGTTTCGAATAATTCCATCTCGCATGAAAGTAGATGGGTTTCATGATTCATCGAGATCGAGAGGGAGAAATTATTTACGCCATCGAATTAAGACGGATTTACGGAAAGACAAAAGTACATTCCAAACATGAACTTGTTTTGAATCAATCAAGCATTCATCACAACAAATATCGTTTTGAATAATTTCCATCTCTCATGAAAAATATGTGGGTCTCATCCTGGGAGGATGGATGTGTCAGAGAGAGAGAGAGAGAGAGAGAGAGAGTTTTCATTGAAATAAGGGGTGTACAGAGATTCAGAAGGCAATGGAATTGGAAGGGTGGAAGCTGGGGTTGGCGAGGCTTCCTGTGATATGCCTACAGGGATGCTAACAAACCAACATCCTGTTTGGGGCCCTTGATAAAAAGTGTCATCTATGCACAACCTCATGAGACAAATTCACCATCACCCCCCCCCCCCCCCCCCCCCCCCCCAACCCAACACCGTATCTTCTCTCTCTCTCTCTCTCTCTCTCTCAGCCTGCCGCTCTCCTTTCTCCGAATTTTATGGTCTAGGATTATCTGCACAGTCCTTCTCAAGGCGTGCATGGCGGAGCCCTCAGGAATGTTGTCCCCCGCCCCGGAGGGTACCCCCATGTCCCCATAGCTCAAGTGGTCCTCTTAGACAACATCATTGGACCAATGTCATGTCTCGTGCGTAACATTTTATTTCTTACTCTTCCCACCATTTAAATAAATAGTGCCTTTACTTGATGTTATATTAAATTGTCTATAACAAAATTTTTTATGCCGTTATGATTTTTTTATTCAACTAATTTTCAATTTGTCATTTTGTAACTAACACGATTTACTATTATTGTCTTCGCCATTCTCCTTCTATCTCCGTTCAAATTTCTTTGGCATCAAAATAACCCTTCGGTTGGGCCAACACAATGACAATGTGAGTTCAATAATTGGTAATAGCAGTCTCTCTGAATTTTTATGAGTGTTCACCCAGTGAGAATTTTAGAAATATTATTAGATGTTTGCTAGAACGTTATAGTAGAAGTTTAGGAATATTGTTAGATGTCTACCAAAATGTTAATAGTAAAAATGTCTCCAAAGTCTGATTGTAATACTAGTTAAGATAATTATAAATACTCATAAAAAACCCTACGATTATCTTTTATTATGAGTTTTTTTTTTTTTACAAAAGAATAATCATCACTGTCTCATCTCCTTCTAATAAGAAGGTTAGATAGAGGGAGGGGGATGAAGCTATCTTTGTATTATGACTAGGAGTAGAGGCTGAAGTTGCAAACCTATTGCCTATATTAAATTGGTTTTGTAAGACTATAGAGCCTTAATATTCATGTGAGAAGGGGGGTAGTTGGTTCATTGGTACTCAGGACAAACAACTTTACAAAAGCGAGGGGACCAAGTGGTCAAAAGGGTTCTGTGGATGAAAAGAGGGACACACTACACAACTGATTGAATACAAAATGTTTGGAAGAATGTCCACTTATTTATATGTGATATTTTTGGTCTATAGGATGGGGCCATTTACCTTTTGTATAGGGCTCATGTCCTTTTGACTAAACACTGACTATTTAGATTCGGTCCGGTACATAGAAGAAATTATAGCATGTGTTGGACCGGCTCCCGCAGACAGGGAGGGATAGAAAGAAGAAGGGTGGAGGGTATTTCGGGTTGAGAAGTAAAAATGCATTGTAGAATGAGAAATAATGCTAAGAATTTTACTTGTGTAAGTCTTAAAACACTTGTTTAAGAAATTTCTAGCATTTATTGAATCTAATTACGAAAAATAGTTTCATGCATGTTTTGGATTTTGTTTATTTTATAGGTTAATTCCATAACCAAGTTTGCTTGTTGGACTGGTTCATACTCTTAAGTGTTCTTTATGGTTACATGTACACATCATGTTAGGGTTTGAATAACAGGGTTGCATATTGCAAGTGTGTTTAGTAAATAGTAATGTCAAAATTTTTCAATCTAAAATTTTTCACTCACCATAATTATTCTCTTTTTTAATCATTTATTCACATCCTCCCATATAGAAATTTTTGCAAATATACCTATAACTTTTGACCAATATTGCATCGTGTTATTAAGTTTACCGATATTGCAAATATGCTCATAAAGTTTGCACAAAATTACAAGCGTGTCCTTTCTGTTAAGACCCGATTAGAATTTTTGTAAAAAAAAAAATAATGCTCTTTAAGTCAAATGATACACTTGTAATTTTCCAAATGTTGTAGACATATTTGCTATTTTATTATTTTATATATTTATATATTATAATTTTAAATATTTTTTCAAATATACTTATAAAATTTGCAAAAATTGTAAGTGTACCAATTGGCTTAAAGAGCATTATCTTCATTTTATAAAAAAAAGTTAATGACATTATAACAAAAGGATCACACTTGCAATTTCATACAAATTTCCAAGCATATTTATAATATCGGTAAACTTAGGAACACGTATGCAATATTTGTCAAATGTTATAAGTATATTGCAAAAATCTCTTTTATATAAATACTCTATTTTTTAATCATTTTTACACAACTACCCGTGAAACAAACCTGTCTTTTTTAACTTTATTATTATTTTTTCTACTCTTCATCATTACTCCTACTATATCATATCATTTTCTTTTAATTTAACAACTTTTATACCAAAAGTTTTATTACTTTCCGGGCACTTTGCATATAAATTTGTTTCACAGGTTACATGTTAGACATATAGCTATTTGAAAAAGCTAAAAGGAAGCATCATTTTCTAATGCTGTGTTCCGTGCAGCTGGTAGGTGGGCGTTTGGGCTGATGGAGAAGCCAGAAGACAGCATCATTTTCTGGGAAGTGATTCTATATATCCTAGTGCATTGAAACTTTAATGTACTGAAAAATAAAATTTATTTTAAAATTTTTTATATAACTAATAATCGAAGTATATTTAACAGATGTATTAAGTTTTACCATTTTTGAACATATTTATATTTTTTTATTTTTAAAGGTAAGAGAATTTTATTCCTTTTAGATGCCTAAAGTACCCCTGTTTTTAAAAATAAAAAACATATATCTTAAAAATGATAAAACTTGATTTATCGATTATACAATATTAATAATTTTATAAAAAAAAATTAAAAAATTAATTAAAAAAATTGGTTTTGCGGTGCAATCGAGTGCGTGAATCACTTCCCATACTTACAAAAAGGTGATTTCTTCTTGTAAAGCAGATTCTGATAGCTGCTGTCCACAGTATTTCTAAAGGGTAAGTTCTTCGGTCCATCGTGCTTTTAAAGGGTAAATTCTTCTTGGAAAGCAAATTATCATAGCTTCAGTACGTAGTACTTCTAAAGCGTAATTTCTTCTTGAAATTCATATACGGACACTACAAGAGCCAAACAGTTTCATGTTAAATAGTGTTTGCATTGTGTGCAACACGGGGCCAAAGACAGCGTCAGAGTCCGTTTGCCGTTGGCGTCACGGGAGTTTATACACGCTTATACAGACCTCTCTTTCTCATTATTTTGTATGAAGGATCAACCCCAGAAGCGCATATCTGGAAATGCCAAAATATCACGTCTCCGGCGAGAGCTGGTCCAATTTTTTATCGAACGGAAGTCAGCGACGGGGACGCAACCCTAGTCAGACACTAAAGACATTTTGCATGATACTTTCTAAAGGTATCCAATATTAAAATTTTTACTGCAAAGAATCTCACTCTGTTTTCTGAGAAGGTTCGACTCCGGCCTTTCTTTTCTTTTCTTTTTCTTTCTTTCTTTTTTTTTTTTTGAAAATTACTCGGAGAATTACATAAATAAATAAATAGATAGATAAAAAGCGCTCACGTGTCACGACAACTAAAAAAGCAATGGAAAGTATGTTGGGAAAATATAAAAACTTTTCAATTTTCATAACTATTTAATTTTTAAATTTTTTTACACATTCGTATATAAATACCCTACTTTTTTTAATTATTTATACACAACTAATATATTTATTTTAACTTTATTATCTTTATTTTTCGTCATTACCTTTATTATATCACAAGATTTTTTAACAATTCAAAAACTTTCAAAGGTGTGTTTGACAATTTGAAAAAGTTGTCAAGTTAAAACTTTTCAATCTAAAACTTTTCATTCTTTATAACTACTTTTTTTAAAATTATTTTTTACACATATTTCTATACAACGACCCTACTTTTCAATCATTTCTACACAACTACCGATACAACTAACTTATTTATTTTAAATTTATTCTCTTTATTCATCATCATTACCCCTACAATATCACATCATTTTCTGCTGATTTGACGACTTTTACATACAAAACTTTTTAGCAAAAGTTTAACAACTTCCCAAACACACCCTAAATTGAAAACTTTCCGTACAAAAGTTCTATTACCCCCACACAAACCCTAAAAGTGGAGAACAACTTTTTACATGCAGTTTCACGCCAATTCCAGTTGAAACTTACACATTTTTACTATCAAAAACCACGTGCGGGCTAGCAAGCTTTGTTTCTCAATTGGATGGGTGAAATTATTATTAACAAGGGCAGTGCCTTTTCCCCATTACTCCGGTTTTACCAACGTTTTTGAGATATTTATAATGATAACTATATCTTATCAACACATTATTTAAATGCCAAAATCAACATTTTTATCAAGAGCATAATTAGAAAAAAGGAATTTGGTTTTGCATTTATAAAATATTTTAAAGGTGTAGGTATATCTGCACAGACCCTAATAAAAATTAAACGAAATAAAAACAGAAATAAAAAGAAATCTAATTATAAAGTGGGGCCTGTTGACGGGTGGAGGATAATGGGATGGGTTTTGACCAGCCAGTTTTTGCTAATAGGAAATCCTAACATGCACAGTTGTACGAAACAACATTGACAGAATTTCTCTCTCTCTCTTATTTTTTTTTTAAAAAAAAAAAAAAGTAAATGTATTTACCACATGAAAATTCGAACTGCATGGTTTGAGCAGTAAATCGGAGGACAAGAAGGTGTAGACCAACAGCAATTTTTGGTATACAACAACAGGTGAAGCAAATGCTGGAGAAGGAAACTAGCTTGCATATCTCTATTCAGATCTGCTACATATACATCAATTGCAATGCCCTACCTCTCTGATAAAGAATCTCCCCAAGGCCGAGCTTTAAAACCAAATATCATCCAAGGTCTCAGGGGGCCTTTTAGCGGCATCCATATTCCCACATCATCAACCCCAGAATCATTGTGAAGTGATGTCGTCCAAGTCTTATTGTTGTTCTTTTCTGTTGTCATTGGATAGAAGGAATGCATCCTACAGAGCTCTTACACTTTCATAGCAGCAAGATTCACAAGAATCACTCATGTTGCAGGCTGTGCACCAGTCCACGCACTATTTTCATCATCAATCCTGTTTAACATTGCACTACGATTGTGCTGGAAGTAGGACAATCCAGACCATATCACACGAATTAGAAAGATTGTGACAAATATCACAGTACCAAGGTTGCAGACCACCTATAAGAAATGGCATTCACCAAATGTGTCAAAAACATGAATTTAATTAATCCGTACAAGAACAGAGTTGCAAAAACTCTGAAGAAAAGTGGCAACAGTCACCAATAACAAATAGCAGGCTGTAAGACTAAAGACCAACGTAAACCCCCTTCAATGATCTCAACATCGACACAGAAGAAAACAAGAACAACGAGGAAAACATCAGAGTTTTTCATCCCTAGACAAGAGATGGACACCTTCCAAACCCAATATAGTCACATATTATACATTCAGATCACTTACATTTATATCAGGGAAATTCCTGGTGAAAGAATGAAGTGAGAATAAGTAGGTCCGACCAAAGAATCCCCTTAGAGTTTCCAGAGTCAGGTCTGACCAGAGATTCCCCATCTTTTCATCCAAGGCTCCCAAATGCAGCATGCAACTTTTCATTGTACTATGTTCTCCAAGTGTGCTTGTTCCCCCCTTCTTCCTTACCATGGCAATTCTTTGTGAAATAACTCCAATAAGAAGGAAAAGAAGGTGTCAAGAGATCCTCCTTGCCCAACCCTAGACACACTTAAGATCCCTTTTCAGGTATAGTCTTTCTAAACAATCTCTTGCAAGAAGCTCATACAAAGTTTTAACAGCCAAGTTGGTATAGCACTTCTAAACAATTCTTGCAAATGCACATATAAAGTTTTCACATACCTAGTGATTGTGCAGATGCATCTAAGTTTCAAATAACACTATTCTGTAGAATGGAATTTTTCCAGAACAACATATGCCTTATAATGCTAGGTAGATATTGAAGTACCCAAGACTTGAAAGAAATGTTCAGCATACGATAGAACCTATGTTGTCCAAGAAAAGAAGCATTTTCAGTGACCCGTATTACCTCCAGGAACCCCTTCGCGATCCACAAAGATGCCAACACAAGCACCCCATTAACTGAAAAACGCACCTAAAAATCAATAATAAATGATAATAAGTACCAAGCTACTTGTAAGAAAAGGACATAAATTGAGAAAGAAACCACAGCAAAGATGAACCAAGAAAAAATGAAGACAAGCCCATTGTAAATAAACTGTGTGAATGACTATTACAATGAAGATTCTTCTCAACCTAGTGAAGCATTGTAGGAATGCTTTTTAAAGCAGCTTTACAATCGAGAGGAGTGGAATGAAGATAAACAATTAAGATGAAGTGTGAACTCGAGGAAATCCTTATAGCTGCAGAAGCCTACAGTTCTATCCAGAAGCTTTCTGCAGTTTTCTCTTTTATGCACGAAATAGTGTCAGCAAAATGGCCATGACAGCCGCTGATGAAACTGTTAGGAATTTGATCTTCAAACACCTTCAACAAATAACAACCCACCATGTCCTCCATGAGGCTTCCATTGTCTTCTATAGCAGACATCAGAACCATCCTGGTTCCGTCGCAAATTACTCACCATAAAACTATCCAGCACCACTTCTCATTGTCTTACTGTATATTAATACTCGAGCACTCTGATAGTTCCAACTCCATCCTGGTTTATTTTGCCACTACCGGTCCCAACTCATTTGAATAACACTTGTTCTACAAAGCTTGTTTTTGGGCTTTCCATATTCCATCCCAACATGTGGCTAACCCTACCTGTCCAATGAACTCTCCTCTCAGATCACGTTGGCAAGTGGATTGACTACAAAATATTCGTATTGAAATCCCAACTCGATCCAAATTAATAGACTGGGACGAATTTATCGTCCTGTTTCAATCATTCATATTTTAAACCATCCTGTTCTGTGAAAGGACCCCAAAGGATCCAAGTCTAGCCACTTCCAGTGAGCCTGTGCGTGTGGCTCTATGAGAAAGCCAATAACAGCCAAAGTGCCGAACAACGGCAGACAGATAGCCATGCATGTGCATTGAGGAGATTTATGCCTCTTCAACAGGGAGACTCACAATTCATCGAAGGCCTCCAACCAAACCCTAATAAAAGAAGCGGAAGGGGGTGTGTGGTGGTTTTGGGTTGGTGGATGCAAATTCTCCCCTAAAATGTAACGGAATCATTGTATTTCAATGACCTCCAGACCAAGCAATAAACAAGAGAATGCAATTACAAGAATGGAGGAAGCATCTCACCAGTTTCGGTGAAATCATGACAGGGAGGACCGATCGCACAGACCTCCGAGCCCGCCTGGAGATCTTCCGGAACACGTTCTGGACAAACCGCACAAGAAGGTCCAAGCTCCGATCATCGTCGTCGTCTTCATCAGAGCTATCTTCGTCGTCCTCCACGTCGAAATCGCTGGCGCCCCAGTTGCGGGGGCCAGTGATGAGGCCGCCTTCCTAGGCAAAATTCGAGCGGAATTTCAAAAATGTAGAAATTGCAATTTCTTTGGAGGAGGACGAGAGAAGCGTTGATATACCTGAGTGTAGTTGGAGATTCTTCTGGAAGATCGGAGGGGAGAAGGGGAAAACGGAGATTGGGAGTGAAGGGGGAAGATGATAAAGATGGGCAGAGGGTGTATTGATGGGATTTTAGGGACTGTGGATGGGGATGGAAGACGTGGAAAAGAGCAAGCCGACGTCGCGGCCATGGTTGAGGAGAAGTGGGGGATGCAGCAGCCACCGGAAAAACGACCAAACGCCCTTTTGTGCGTAGCCGGCTCTGCAATCTGCGTTCGTTTTGTGTTTTGGTGAGGACGAAACCAATTCAGTAGAAAAATTTTTTATATGGTAGCGAAAAATAAAATTATCATATGAATCAGCCACATCCAAATTCGTAGAGGGAGCAAAAATTGCTCTTGATTTTAAAAAAATAACAGCTGGGTTTTTTGCGCCGGTTACTACCATTTTAGCTGTAAGCTTGGATTTGATTTATACGAATTCAACCCTTACGGATTTTTCATCTGACATGTTTTATTTTATCTTATTCACCGATATCAATTTTCCCTTTATTCTCATGTTTATAGCGAAGGGGAATTCTTTTGAAAAGGTGAGAAATGATGTTATAATGTTAACGACGGTGAAGAAATAAAATAAAGATACTAATTGTATTTGTGCGCGTTTTGAAAGAGATTAAACTCTACGACGGACAGTTTTTTGCATAAAATTTTTAAAAATAAAAAAATATAATAAGATAAAAATAATAATTAAAAATAAAGAAAATAAAGTTAAAAAGAATTATAAAACTCATATTTATGCAACTCTTTTAATTTTTAATATCTAAATAATTAATAAAAAAATCTACTTAATCTATTATATTTAATATCATTTTTGGCTTTTTTTATTTGTCTTGTATCATTGAGCATGGGCTTCATTTATACATATATAAAATTAAGGTAAAAAAATAGTTTAATATTAACTATTTTTTTTACTTCTTTTTTTATCATGACCTTACTTTTCAATTATTTTTATATCATTATTTTTAACGTATCACATCATTTCTTTTTATTTTAAAAAATTTTATTACGAGAAACCTTTTCATTAAAAGTTT